>VXBU01004139.1:0-132500 GCA_013400315.1 Bombycilla garrulus
AAGTACTACGTGAAAGAGCGATCCAAGGTAAGGGTCCGCGGGGCCCCGACCTCCTGTCCGCCCGCCGGCACCGGCTCCGGCTCCCGGCCCGACCCGCCTCGCAGGTGCCGGTGGGAGCTGCCGGAAACTTTCCACGGGCACTGGCGTCCGCGCTGTCGGCGGTGCCTGTGGCTCCGCGGGGCTGTCCCGCAGCACCGCCCCGGGTGGCGGAGGTGCCGGGCGCTGCCTGCGGGACTCCGTGACCGCCGCCGCCGCTCTCCAGCCCTTGCTGCCGGGTGCGGGGTCCCGCTGGAAGCGGGGCCGCCAGCTGCGGGCCCCTCGCCCCGCCGGTGCCCGCTGCGCTCCGGGGCGGCTCTTCGCTGGGTTTTCGCCGGGTTTTCGCCGGGCTCTTCGGCTGCCGGACCCCGTCCAGTCGCTTGCTTTTCGCCGTGTGACACCGGCCATCACTTGGCAGCCCTCCCGGGGGCTGCAGGCGCCTTTTCGCTTCTCGCGGTGGGGCTGGAGCCGGCTGCACCCCGCGTTTGCTTGCGCTCACCCCAGGTGCGGACAGGGTGGACCGGTGCGAGGCGTATCCCACCAAGAACGTCTAACTTTGACTATGTTTCGGGGGGAACAAGCTCTCCACCCCCTCCCTGCGAACATACCCGGCTCTGAGCCTATTATTTGAGTGTTTTCGCCCATGTAGTAGTATTTTCCTAAATAGCTTCGAAGTTCCAGCTCTGTTGCCAAGAGTAGAAGAGCTGAAGAAGTTATCGTTACTGCATTGAGTATGCACAGAATACGGGATGTTTAGCTTGAGCCCAGCAAACTTTTGTTTTAAAGACAAAAGTTGGTTTTTTTTCTTGGTTTTCTCAGAAATTGAGAGGACGCTTGTAATATTAATTTCTTTCCCAATTAAGTTTATGTGCACTTGCAGTGCCATTAGTTTGGGGATAACTTGTCTTCTCTTTCCTTATCTGTTTTGCTATGACAAAGTGAACTAGGCTGGAACCAAGTTCACTTTGTTGTCCTGAATGCTGAAAACAGCCTTATTTCGTAGTTTCTGACTTGACATAGTACACTTACAAGAGGTCCCCTGCTTTTAGAAATATGCCAGAAACAAAAATAATGTAACTTTGAAAAAATGACAATAGGGAGAAGTTAGGTATTTCTCTTGGTCCTGATTTGCACTGGACTAAGGACATGTGTGAGTGGTACTGAGACTGCCCCCTAAAAAACGAAGAAGAATGTACAGTGATGTTTACCAGTTGCTTGGGAACACACAGAAACCTGTGCATTCACCCCCATACGTTTACACACAGTAATGAGAATAATGAAAGGTTGAAACATTGTCCCTTATGCTTAGTTCCACTGAATTACTGATTACCAATTCAGTTAAAGCTTGGGTAGATATGCCTGGTATTAGGAGGTATAAATAACCATCTGGCCTTGGCACACCTTTAAGGTCATCCTCATCCTTTCTCTGGGTGACTTCTGTTTACTACTGCAAGTGCATTTCTGGCTATGAGAGTGTGTGGGGAGTGAGGGGATGTGTGTGGGGGTGGATGTTGAGGGGGTTTACTTAAAAGTTGGAGTGAAAGGAGGCTGTTTAGCCTTTTTACAAGGTATTTGAAAAACAAATCAGCTGGATGAATGAAGGCTGTTGGCACTGGCTGGGAAGAAGGGTCTTTTGGGCAGTGACTTTGTGTTGTAGAGACGATTTTAAAACGGAATTTTGGTGGTTTTGAAGGCATTCTTGTACAAATAGTAATAACAAACAGAACAGAACTTGTTTTATACATAGGCAGCAAGCTATTTGCGATGAAGAAAGTCTTCTGGCTCTTGTGTTTAAATGTCAAAGTTGTCAGACTCCAAAGAGTGCATGGAGGTGCTACACAGCAGTCCAGAACAGAAAGGGACTCAATATCTCAGTATTGTTTGTAAAACTAAATGCAGAAAAATTTTCATCAGACGTTAATAGTAACCAGTCCCCTTGTTATAATAATAAGCACCATGGGTATGTGAGGCCCTGGAATATAGCAGCTGCTGTCTGTAACTGAGATGTGTGATGCCTTCAGCAGGAATATTACTCCTGTGACTAACAACTGACTACTACAGTGCATGCAGATTCCCATGTCAGTTTAAGACATTTATTTCTCTTCCACCATTAAACCTTCCCATTCTGCTTATCATTTGAAGTGTTTTGAAAGCATACACACAAATCCCAAATTTAAGTTCAGCGTATTTTTTATTTTATCTGGTGGATTCTACATGTAAATGAATGCTCACAAAAATTTCACAGTTTAACATTTGTAGGGATGTGGGGTGTTCATGGGCAGCTGGACCAGCACTTTTCTGTGGGACATGTCATGTGCTATCATAATTTATTGTTTTGGAATGTAGATATTAGTTGGAATTAGAGTTCAGAACAATTTGTTTAAAATGTAAGCCTTTAGTTGCATAGTAACTCAATTTGTCATGAAAATGTACTTCTATCAGTCCATCATTATTTATAGGTTTATACTTTTAAATAGGTAGTATTACTTTAGTCTTCAGCCTAAGTGTTGGAAGAAAGAGGTTTGCCTAGTGAATGAATTTATGTCAGATTATGTCAATTTAGTGTGCAGTGCTTCATATTTTTGTAGCTACCACAAACATAGTAAGACCTGAACATCTTTTGTCCAATAAAGGAAATTTTCCTTTCTAAATGAAATGAGAGAAACAAGTCAGTTAGGATTGTGTTATTTCCAAGTTAACTTTCTTAAAATGCTCTTGAAATTAAGATTGCATCAAAGAGAATGAACAGAAGTAAAGTTTTCAAGGGTGCTGGATATTCATACTAACTGCGGGTTGACATTTGAGGGCTGATAATGAAATACAAGGTATCATCTTTGGAGACCACTGATACAAATCTATCTTTAGTGTAAGTCATATTTTAAAATACTAGTTGGTTAAATTGTTGAAACGTGGTTGGAAGTTGACTGACCCAATTCGTTGCTTGTTTGCTTCTGCATTCTCATCAACTAGTCTCCATTTTCTAGTAAGATAATGCAATGGTTCCCCTTTTCTAGTAGGTAAACAGCTAAGGACATCACAGAGGCATAATTGACCCAAGTTCAGTCTTCTCCTCAGAGTGAGAAGATTGATGTCCTTGTGCAGAGGGATGCTCTGGCCTGAGGACAGAAGTCACTCTGTTTTTCAGGACTGTCACTACTCTGCTGGAGCTTTACTTGGTGGAGAAAAGCTGGTGGGTGTTTGGGGTCAGAAGCAAAGCTGCAGCTTGCTCTGTGAGGCCAGTCACCCAGAGTGCCCTCCGGATCAGGTGATGCTCCAGGGACTGCAGGTGAAAGGGTGATGTGCTGCAGCTTCTGACTCCCCCGGTCCCAAAGTTCCTTCTTGGGGTTAACTGACATTTGCAGGGGCTTGAGGGGGTGCCCTATAGAAAAATACTGTATTATAAATTTCTCCTTCAAGACCTGAGAAGTGTTTTGGTGGTTGGTGGAGTGTCTTTAGTGTCTTTGGAGTGTCTTTTTTTAAAGACTCTGCAGAACCTGGGGCATCTTGGAAGTCCCTGATGTGAGGAGGCAGGGGACAGAGTATGGCAGGAACCAGGCTGGCTGCCTGGTGTGTGGAAGCGTTAAAGTTGTGTTTGCAGTGAGGTGTCTGGGTAACTCTGCTGCTAAGAGGCTGTGGTATTCCCCCTTTCTCATTTTGCCTCTGCTGGCAAAGGGCAGCTCTCCCTGTGACTGGGCAGGGTCCCAGAGCAATGCCATCAGTGCTGCCCTGGGCCACCCCAGCTGAGTCAGCGCTTGACGTGCTGCCAGCGCTGCGCTGGTCCTCACGGCGAGGGGTGGAAGGTACTTTGAACTGGAGTGGCTGCACTCTGAGTGGACTCTGCACGTCCTGCTCTGAGTCACAGATACCCTCCTGGGTACCACCAAGGGCTGAAATCCATGGCAGGGCTGCCACTGGGGACCTTGAGCCTGTCTTGCACCTGCTGGACACTAGTGAGTCCTGCTGGTTAGAAAATAAAGCAAAAATTCATAATCTTAAGAGCTGCTGTGTTGAAGGAAGCCCATGACTGGTGTTTTCAGCTCAGAACAGAACTGCTTGTGTTCAGTGTCAAGTGTATGGCCTGAAGTTAAGAAAAAGTTTTCAATGTGGGATTAGTTAATTTAGAAGTCCCTATGGGGTGTGAACCTTCTCAAAAACTCATTTTGTCTCCTTGTTGCCATAACAACACCCTGCTCCTCCCATCCTGGTGGACGCTCTCTAATGTCATTGAGTCCAGTAGGTCTTTGGTGGTGGCAGCTCATAGCTAGTGAGTGTTTGCTGGAAACCAGAGCGGGTTCTTCTGCCTATCACACGATGGGGTGTTACTAGATAGGTTTTGAAATATGGTCTGCCTAGCAGGTTGTTACCAAGATTTCTGTTCCTGAGCATTGAAGAAATGGATGAGATGTCACAGGAGTAGTTTTACAAAGTCCCTCCTAACTCAGGTAATGAGATAAGGTATTTTTGCATTTATATATGAAGAAAGAAAATTGCTGTTCTGTAACATTCAAATTCTATCCTTTGCAATTAAAACACAGTGAAATGCTGAATTTTCTGACTTGAGGTTCTGATTTGAAGAGTGGGATAACAGAAAACTGTAGCTATAGTAGGCTGAAGAGCAGTACTGCCTCTTGTGATGCACTGGTTTATTGTACGTTACAAAGTATTTTTGATACTTGGGTAGCAACATGCCTTACAATTAGTTTACAATGGGAGGCCTGATGAATACCACCATCCAGAAGAAATATGCATGATTTCTTTCTTCTAATCAAATGCACATGTTCTGGCATAATGTATAAGTTCAAATCTGTTCTCCTGGCTAGCTGCCGGCAGAGTCCAGAGCCACTGGAACTGTAAATATAACAGACAAGTCATTTTATGATATGAGGCTGAAGAATTCAGCATTGGCTCAGATCCTAGTGTAGTTGCTTTGGCTCAGTGTCAAAGCTGATGTTTATATCCTTGTTTGTCAAGCAAGATTAGTTACCCTGGTTAATTATACATAGGAATGTATAATTTTTGCTTGACAATCAGATGAGTATAAACCTGGGCATATTAACACTTGTTTTTGTTCTCCATCAAATTATTCTCAATGACTTTTGAAACTTTCAAAAGAGCTGCTTCTCTGAAAGAGGCACTTGGAGAATCTTTTGGATAAATTCTTCTTTCAGCAGGGACAGGGTATTGGAGAAATGGATCAATATTTTACAGACAGTGGTGCACATATCTGTAAGTGGATTCAGAAGCATGGGAAGCCTCTAGGGAATGGTGTTTTAGTTAATACCCAGGTGTTGAAGTTGCAAGCAGTTTGAATTCAGTAGCTGTTATGTATCATCACTCTTAAAAACGTGACTGAGTGCACTGGCAAACTTTTCATGGTAGGCAGTGGCATAAACTGCCTTCAGTGTGTGTTACACCAGAGCCTTTGGCAGCCAGGCTGCCTTGGTCTCTTGGTCCTCCTTTCCTCCTCTTGCCAGAGAAGCCTGTATCCACCCAGTGACCTTTATCACACTGTGCCAGGAGCCTGTCCACGTGCTTTGCAGCCACAGTCCCACAGACAGGCGGAAGGTGGTTCATCCTATAAGTGAAAGGAAGTGTCAGCGCTTTTGGGCAATGTAAAGAAATGAACGGTCTGTTTATCCGGAGATGTGTTCGTGGCATCAGGACAATTTTTTTTGTTGTTTCTTTGAGTCTTCCTAGATTATGGTGTTACACAATGGTGGCAAAGCAGTGAAGTTTTCCACAATCTCTCCTATACTGGCCAATAGCTTGATCCCTTGTGAGCCCTAAATAAGTATGTGCTACTCAGTTTGCTTTTATAAGAGGACTCATTGCTCACCGGATGCCAGTGTAACTGTACCAGAGGTGCCATTAAGGCCTCTGTGCATGGGGTGTGTTTGTCCTTTGTACTCACAGGGCTGTGTGTGTGGCATCACAAGGTGCAGTATCCTTGGGAAAGCCACTGGGGAAGTGACAAGATTCAGAGTTCAGTACCCTGTCCTGCTGAGCTTGCATTTTGGGAGGGAGGAGAGCTGGCCATGGAATCACAGAATCAAATAGTTTGGAAAAGACCTCTGAGATCATTGAGTCCACACTGTGACCGAGCACTACCATGTCAACTAGAAAGTACAGTGACTCCACCACCTCCCTGGGCAGCCCATTCCAATATCTAATCACCCTTTCTGCAAAGAATTTCTTCCTCATGATCCTTGCTATAAATATTTGAATGCCTTTTCCCAAGGTAATTGTTAATGAATAATTCAGTCCATTACATACAGTTCATTGCTAATAGCAGTGTATGTTAAAATGGACATTGATTCTCATAACCCTGATGTAGTACAGGAGGTACACAGTAAAAGTGGCCTGTTACTTTGCATTAAGGATTCCAGCTGTGTTAACCCCAATGTCTTTATTTGATTTCACGATAAACTCTTCTTTGTTTGACTTCCAAATTTATCTGGATGGTGGCTCTATGTAATATAGACTTATCCTGCATGTTGCTTCCTGAGATATTTGCTTGGTTTGGAGGTATGTTCTCCATCCTGTTCCATATTACACAGATTTTTGTTTTTAAATATTTTTTTTCCTGAGGTAGTGGTGTTCAACAGTACTGCAAGTCCTTCCCATATGTGTGTGGAAGGAATGAGAGAGGGAGGAGATGAAAACCACAATGATCCAAGCATGAATGCATTTTAAGTAGATGAATGTTTGGTGTTTCCTGAACAAACTTGATACACTTGGAAGAAATCAATACTTTTATCAGATGTTTCAAGATGATTCTCACTAAGGCTGGGTACATTCTAATTCTTGCAGTTGCATTGAGTTTTCCCATTGTGTAGCAGGCTGGGGGCAAGGGGTCCCACGGCACCAGCAGGCCCCATAGTGCTCACCCATCTTGCAGTGGATGGCTTGAGAGAATGAGAAGTTAGGAAGGGAAGCCTAGGAGTAAGTGTTACTGGTTTTAGATCTGTGGAAAAGGAGGATGTGTGCATACCAGCTTGACAGAATTTAAAGCCCTGGGTTGGATTTGTCATGACTGTAATCCTTCTGTCATAAAGCTGAAGACTGAAACAACATTGTTAGAAAGCTGCCTACAACACGTCTCCCTAAGCTTCTGTGAAAAGGCTTTATTGGTCAGGTTTATTAGTAGAGAGCTCTTGGAAGAAGTGTTCGGAAGCTGCTTCTGGTACCTGTGCCTAGGGCCGATGGCTTCTGTGCTGGGCTCCAGGTACAGAACTTGGTGGGGCTTAACAGAAGGTTCTGACTGATGCATGACACTACAGAACAATTTGGTTTAGACCTTTTATTGCTTTTGAAAAGAGATTACAGGGTTGGTCAGAAAACCAAGAAGGTCTCTCTGCTCAGTCAATGAGGTGAAGTAAGATCATGAAGGAGGCTCATGCCAAGTAAATCATCTATCTCCTGGTGTTTAAACTATTCACAAGCACGGCATCCCGTCAGCACGCCACTCGTGATCATTCCTGTGAATGATTTGGAGAGAGCTGTAAGCTCTGTTTCCCTTCCATCACTCACACATATGCATCTACTATCTCTCAGTGGCAGAAAGGAGCTTTTTCCCCTACAGTAATTTTTCTCTTGACATCGTGCTTTGATAAGATTAGTAGGTGAATAAACTTAGTGCCAACATGCAAAGCACTTAGTAGAAAGCAGTTGATTAAACAATCTACTTGTTGCTCTGATTTTTCTCAAATAAAGTAATCCAAGAGATTTTTGCTGACCGTAGTTGTTCTGTGGGGGCTTACTAAATGTTCATGTTTAGCCACCCAGATAAAAATGAGCAGTGTAAATGACAGGAGTACACTCTGTCTGCATTGACTGGAGACAGCACAGTTTGTCCAAAGCTTTGCAGTTGGAAATGGCAGAGTAGCCACGTCTTTTGCCAAACATCAGGGAATTACATCCTTCTTTGTAGCAAAAAAAGATATGCATTTTGAGTTATGTATCTATCTAGTTCATGTCAATCCTTTGGTCAAAATAAATAGTCTCTTTTCTCTGCTTTCTTTCTGGACCTGAAAATCTAAACAAGATATATGTCTGCATTTTTCCTGTCTGTAAGTCATAATATAATTAATCATTGCTTATGTGTTCTTGCACTGTAATATTTTATACAAAGTGATAAGACTAATGTTTTGAAAATTTTGGCTCCAGTTCATCAATTCACTTAACTATTTTTTCTTTAAAGCTCTTTCAGATCAATGGGACCTGTAGCACATATTCTGGTGCTTGGCTCAGACTATGCTGGAACATGTTTAGAGAACTTCAGGAAAAGTTGCATTTCTTTTGCTATCGCTGGTCTTTGTATAATTTTTTTTGTTACATTTGAAATGCAGGTCATCTTTTATGTGGTCTCTTGGGAGGCAGCAAGGAACCTTACTTGATGAAATAGATAGTAGAAATGGATAATGATTTTTATCTGACCTTTGCAACTGACTGTCTTATGGCAAACTTTTCGTAATAGCATTAACAGTAGCTGTTATTCCAGTATGCAGAGGGACAGGCAGTGAGTGCATGGTGGGGAATGCCATATGTAGTGGGAAAAGTCTGGGGTGTGAGGACAGTGGGATTTGTGGTGGTGGAGGTCAGCATGGAGCTCTCTGACTGCCTTGGGACCCCAGAGAGTGAAGAAAGCATCTTGCAAAACCCTTCCCTGGACCATGTGGGTAGAAAAAATACAGTAGAACCAAGAGAATTTGAGAGAGAAGATTTTGAAGAAGTGGTGGGAGGGGGCAAGTGTCAGTCCTCAACTTGCTGTTGGTGGGTTGTTAACAGTCCTGGGGTGTTGTGTTTGTTGCTGAAGGCTGTATGTGTTAACAGCACTCTCCCCTTCTGATTTCTCACAGGAAATCTGCTAGAAGTGGTTTGAAAGGTGGAAAAAGGAGAAGCTTCACCATAAATGCTATAACATGTCCTGCTGTTAAGACATAAAAGCCATGTCATTTACGTAGGTGTGCACAGACAGGACATAGCCCCCCAGAGAGTATTGGTAACTCTGTTCTTGACAATAGTCACCAATGTTTCCCCCTAAGTAAATTAACTTACCCTCTGCCATCTGCTGGATGGGGCACGTGCATGGTGGCTCTGAAGCACGCCAACAGGAAGGGTCACTGCCAGGTTAACTGTTTTACAGACTTCCTCTTCACAAAGGAGTGGTGAGAAGATTTGTGAATGCTGGTCCTCATTGCCAAATTTGGTGTAATTCAACATTTCACGGTGGTCAAACACTGAAGTGTCAAAATTGTGCGTTTTACCAAGATATTTGAGTGCATAATTTGATGTTTATCTGGTGACTTAAAGGCTCGGTGCAGTCTCACATTTGCACTGATAATTTCTTGGCAAGAGTAAAAATATAGTTGATGTGGTTTTTCTGTTTGTTTCTTTACACTTGGATGTCTGCAACTGAAACAAATATTTTTTTTTCTTTGCTGGCACTTTGTTGAAAGCACGTTTCACTGCTTACCGTCTGTAGAAGCCACTGCTGCTAGTTATAAGCTGTATTAGTCCAGTGTTTTGGCTGCAGTTGGAAAAGGCACTGTTTGTGCTAATGGTGACCATAGCTATGGGCAGATGTAGTACCCACTTGGCTCCCATGCCAAAATGGGCATATGTAACCCTGTAGCTCTGCCTCCCCCTCGAGAGTCTGCCCTGCCTTCCCCCTCTGTGCTTCCCACCACAGATTTGCAGTTGTACCCTGTGTCTCCAGCAGAGCCAGCTGTAGGACCCCCACCAGGTGGTTTTTTACTCCTCTTACCACAGCCTCCCGTGCCTATGCAGTCACCATCTCTCATCTCCATCCCAGGGAAGAGACAGGGATGAGGGCAGCTTCTTCTGCCTGCCCAACCACCTGGCATCCTGGAAGAGCAGCCTCTGTCCAACCTCCAGCTTGGCTCAGCCTTGGCTTCCCCTGTCGTGGTTCTGAGTACATATTGCTCTTGTCACATTGGCTGCCAGAAGAAAGATTATGGAGAGGAAGAGGAAAAAGGAGGGAAGTGAGCCAGAAAGAACACTCCAGGCTTTCTGCATCCTCAGGAAACATCCTGAACTCACACCAGAGAGACTGCCTCCCTTGCTCAACAGTTGCAGTGCTTCCTGCAAGAACTGCCTTAGATGCTATAGAGCATTACTGCTGTAAGACTCAGTCCTGAGCTGGGCCTTGAGAAATCTAAGGGCTGCAGCTTCACTGAGTTGTGGTGGTGGGAGTGACTGGGTAAGGCTCCAGAGGGGACTGGAGCAAAGCAGAGCAGCAGGTGTGAGCAGGCTGAAACCTCACAGACATGGCTGTGCCCCTGTGCAGGGCCACTGCCCCTGCAGGAGAGTCAGAGCTGTGTCAGTGGCCACAGCACAGCTGGCCTTCAGGTTGGGCGCTTCTGTCAGGTGGTGGCAGCATAAATCCATGGGAGACACTTGACCAGTGGAAAAAGGGAAGTGGGAATTCAGCAGCTGATGTTAAAATCCAGAATCTAATGTTGTCCATGGCTGGGTTAAAGATCAGACTTCCTTGCTGAGGAGTTGAGAGCTTTTGTCAATGTCTTTAAGTCATGCAGATGTAAGGCTGGCAGTCAGTTTTGTCTGTCTATGCACGCTTGCTTTGCTCAGAGTTGCTGAGTGTCTATATGTACCTTAGTGGTGCAAGTACCAGCTGTGTACATGGTGGAGAGGGAAGGCACTAAAACACTTAGGAAGATTTGGTTTTTTTTACCGATACATTTTATTGCCAAGCTTAGAACTTTATTATTACAAATTTTCCTTGAATCTGAATATCTTGTTTCTCTTCCTGCACAGAAGGATGATGTGTCACTGAATACACATCTATCCACTTTAATTGAGAGGCTGCACTGTTGTCAAGTGCATGTGTAGACAGAGCAGTACAACTTCATGTGCAGGCAAAGCCTTAGAGGTAAAGACTACATGGTTTTGGACCATAGTAGAAATTATTTCTGATGGTAATTTGTTGCAGATAATTTTAATGGGTTTTACTCTTAGATAATCATTCAAAATCTTATGCAGGATACTGTTATCTAGGCAAGATCCTCTGTAAAGGTATGGGTAAGCAAAAGATGTGTGGGTAGCGAGACGGCTTCCCTCCAGAATTAACATAGGAGATAACTGGTCTCATCAATTAGCATTAATTTGGTGTTACTGCTGTGATAACAAGCACTTAAGAACGTTGATCTCACTGTTTATGCAGCACAGTGATGTCTTAGCAGCCTCAGAAGCCCAGATGGCTCTGACAGGGAAAACCCTTGAGGCATATTTGGGGTACCTGCCAAGTGTGATGGTGCTTCTCTGAACCCTGCAATCCTCTCTGGCAGTCAAGGGTGTTTTTCACTAAACCAAAGAGGGCAAAGGAAAACATCTCCCCTGGAATGCTGCTGCCTCTGCTGTGGCAGGATCATGCAGGCTCACAAGAGGCGTCCTGGGTGGTGGCCTCAAGGAAGGACTGTTCTTGGCAGCTGGGGCCTCCTGTCCCCTTGGCACACCTGCTTCAAGGTGGTGCCTCATCACCTCTGCCTGCTGGGATGTCCAGGGCTGCCCCCGGTGAGCTGTGGGGAAGTGAGGTGCTGTATGCTGAATGTGAGCTGATAAAAGCTTGTAGGCACTGTTGCTCACTTGCCCTGGGCCCACAGGCTAAAAATAAATGGGTAATAATAAGAAAAGGATGTTGGCAGCTCAGGCGGCTCCAACAGCAGCAAAAGTTTGCCTGTATTGTGGGCTGTCTTTCCTGACATTTATTAGTGCAACTACAAGCGCATCAAAATATGCAGTTCTTTAAATGTTGCAAACAAAAAAAAAGTGGTGTAATCCTCTGGGTTACTAGTAGCAGAACTGAAAAAGTCTGGCATACTGATGAAGAATGAAAGGCTGGAATATTTCAGGAACTGAGACTATCAACCCCACAGATGAGAAACGTTCCTCAGAGGATGTCTGTGCTGGTTACCAGGCTTGTATTCCCTGCTGAGAAGCTGATCATACAGGGACAGTCCTTACAGATTTCCTTAATGAGCTTGCACTTATTTATGAATTTGCCTTTCTGCGGGGGTGGTGCTTGTCATGATGTCCCCCAGGGCTCATTACAGGGGATGCTTTCTCCATCTGCATCAATTGCTTGGGATGCTTTCTCATTAGTGCAGCTTGGCCAGGTTCGGCTCTTTTGGGAGAGGAGAGGACTGAAAGAGTTTTCTGGGTGATCAAAGAGGGCTTCAACGTAAGGCAAACATAATCCTAAATGTAATTAGACAGTATTTTTTTTTAAGTGTGGGAGATAAGCCTCCGTGCCTGTGTTTGCAGCACAGGAGGGAGGGACAGCCCAGAAAGAGGGCGAGCCGAGAAGTGCCTTGAGCGCCTGTGTGCTCGCTGCCTGTGTGGGTTTCCCCTCTTCCCTCCGCAGCGTGTCTCTGAAGTGCACTCTGGAGTAAAGTTTGCATTTGATCGCCGATGGCCTCACGCTCCGCACGTAGCACTGTCGTTAAGCCATCATCTCGCTGGCCCCGAGCCAGCGCTCCGCGGCGCAGGGGCGGGCGGTCTCTAAACTCAACAGCCTTTATTGATACATCGATGCACTGCGCATGTTTACAGCTGCTAATTGGAGACTTAATCTGAATATCCTTGACTGAACTGATTCACTGGCAATAGCCTTTTAAATTTCAGGTCCTGCCGTGATGGTATGCCCGCTCTTCGCGGCGCGCTAATCGCTTCTGGAGCCGTGGTGCCGCTGTGTGCGTGCAAGGCACAACGACCAAGTAACAGCACAGACTAAAGTGTAGTTTTAGGTCAGAGAAGGATGTGAAATAAAAATCTTGCCTGATTTTGCATTCGCAGAAGATGAGAGAAGCACTTGAAGTACTGGAGAAAAGTGTTGACATGCACACAGGCATACGTAGATTAATTAAGCATACAAGAAAGGAGGTTTAATTCTTTTAATTATTACATCAGGCAGAGATGCTCACTGTGAGGACAGTTGTGATCCTATGGCGGTTTCAGATTTGTTTCCTAAACTTTCAGTGTTCTGTTTTCTCCTTGCTGTGCCCAGAGGCTGAATACAGAGAATTTGGGTGGTGGTTTGAAAGCAGTGTTAGTTTACTTTGCTTTTTAAAAAATGTGAGCAGTGCTGACATTATCCAGTGATAGATGAATGCCTAGCACTCTTCTGCCCTTGGAAAGCTGGAAAACTTCTGTAGTCAGATCCTTTCAGAGTATCTGAATTGCTCCTTGACTTTTAAGATCCTGTAGGATCCCAGGAAGTATCCAGCAATGGGAACTGCATAACTCTCTGCTGTCTCCAAAGGCTGGTCTGCAAATGCTCCTTGTTCCCTTGACAGTTGCAGATGGCTGCTGCCTACACGAGGCATGGCTGTTTCCTGCCTTCCCATTTCACAGTGGCACTGCTCTGGCAGCCAGCTTGAACTTGAAGGGCATCCAGATTTATTTCTAAGTGTGTGTTCTGTTAAGAAAAACAAAAAAAAAAATGTAGTCACTGGCTGAAACAGTCCTTCATATTAATAGGCTGTGAAAAACTAAATTTTGTTGCCAATCATCAGGAAAGCTTCCTAAACCCCATCACAGATTCATTTAACAGGGAGCTCATTTTTAAAGCAGCATCAGTCTGTGATCTGGCTTCCTTACAGATACATTCCATAAGATTTGAAAGCTTATTAAGGACTCCTTGAGCTACAACAAATAGATAGATAACATGCCAGTCAAGAAAAGCTGTGTGGCATGGAGATAATCCCTAAACAGAGCTTTCATGGGTAGCTCTTTGTTTCTACCTGTGGTTCTTAGGATAAATTTAACAAGCAGGAATAGTTTTCCATCTTACAGTAATCAGAATATTATCAGGTAATAATAGACTTTTGGTGTCTTACATCTTTTTTGTGCAGATGAGAGAATAGTCTTTCTCACAATTCCCACCCTCAGGCTGTTCCTCAAAAAATTCTTTAAAAAGTGCTTTTATGTACCTGCAAACAACAAGCAAGCTACAACGGTGCACGCAAAAGACTAAATAAAATTAAAAAGGAGAGATAATGTTTCAGCTCATTCAAGATCTGAATCTGATGATCAAACTTGCACGTAAGCAAGGAGGAGCAAGTACCAGACCACGTGTTGGAAATGCTATCCATGGAAATAGGATATTTTTTATACAGTTACAAGTAATTGTTTGAAGACAGATAACCAAGTTGTGGTGAGGAAATAGGGACAATTTCTCATGCAATACTGCCACTGAAGCCCATTTCATGGTTTACTTGACTGAAGCAAGCAGATTTTTATTTCCTCTTGGAACTGGTGATTCCCTTTCCAACAGGCACTAAGCTAATGTTTCTGATTTGTTGGTGTTTCAACATCATTTTCTTCCCTCTGTTCCTTCTCATCTCTGGAGAGTATTAAGTTAGACCAGTGTTCCCAGTTCATGCTTCAGTATAGCAGCTGAATATTTTAACTTTTGTAAATTCAAACAAACTAATATTTAAAAATGTCCATGAGTATTTTATACTTAACCATTATAAGTTACGCAGCAGAAAACACTTGGGTGCAATAAGAAATTACTTAAGAAACAGCCTATAGCGTTCATGTGTCAGTCAAACCTCAGCTGAGAATGTCTTGCCTTTGATCATCAAATGTCAGACTACTCATGTTCTTTTAATGTAGAGGAGGCTGGGTGCCTTTCCCTCTCTGGATGTAAAGGCTCTGCTCATCTGTGAACTAGAATCAGGTGTTGAGCACAACATAAATTCAAAACTAAGACAATCAAGTGAACGCTGGTAGTCCTCATTTCCTAGAGGACTGGTCAAAAGTGTTTTTTGTTTGCCCTCAAGTTCAGAACTGAGAACCACATATTGGGCTGAAATTTGGGAAGTGTGCAGCCAAATAAAAATATATGTGAAAGGTGCTGTGGCTACAGCACTGCTAATTCTTATTAATGTCTTGGTTTTCTAGACAACCATCATAGTGATACTGTAGGTCAGCATGGCTTTGTGCCTATATAGAACCTTTCAACTAACTTTACATGTAACTTCTGAATTTACCTGTTTGATGTCCAAGCTGTTCACAGAGATTATCTACAAAAGGGATCAAAAGTAGCTGCTGCTCAGCAATATACCATTAAAATCTGATACAGAGAATAGAAAAACATATTGTGGAGTCTTTAGCTTAATCTGCAAGGGTGGTTGGTGTTGGCAGGATTGAGTTGCACAGGTCAGGATTTTCTCTGCTGGTTGCAAAGATCATACTAATTCTGAGAGAAAAATACAGGATTATTATGGGGTTACAATACCATCTATACAATCTGCACTGGGAGTGCACTGGGGCCCTGGCTTAGTGCTGGTGGGCACAGAGAGCTGCTGCTTCTGACCTGGTGTCACCACTGCCTCCTATTAAGCGCTGTTCATTTCCACTTACAAACATCCTCTATCTGAGATATTTTCTGAAACGTTCTGTTCCAAGTATCAGGCTGGTCTAGCATAGCTTATTTTGTAAATCATGTCTCACAGCATGATCCTGGCCATCAGCTAACAGAATTTGTTTTTCTGCTTGCTAGAAGCACTGGGAGGCAGTGAAAGATCCTCTCAATGGACAGTTGTTTTTTATCTACCTTCAAACTTTGCTAGTGTCTTGCAGTTTGACTTGCAGATTATTCTGGCTGACTTGAGTGTAATACTTAGACTGAATGATAGATAACTTATTTTTGCAAGCTTCTGTGCAATATAGAATTTACTGATGATTGCCAAGTCCTTACTAAAGCTGGAAATTGTTGCTTGTTTAACTTGTGGTTGATTTGCACCCTTTCAGGGTAGAAGCTTGATTATTTGCTTTTCATTTTCCAAGTTTTGTAGGGTTTAATTTATGACTGTTGACTAGACTACCGGAGCATTGATCTTCATATGGTGGTGTGTATGTGTGACTCCAAAGGCATTCATCTGGATTTCAGGTTTTAACTACTCAGCTGTTGTGTAAGATATCTCTTCTTTTTTAACTTAGAAAAGGGGAGTGTTGGAGAAATTTTCTGAGTGCTTACTCTGGGAAGTTAAGCCAACCAACAGCCATTGTAATAGATAGCAAGAAAAAGTTGGGTACATTCCTGCTCATTACTGCCTGCTATAGTTAGTTTGATTAGTTTAGGTTTGGAGTTGGTTAATGAGGTGAGGAATTGCTTCCAAAAATGGAGTGTGCTTTTGTGGACACAATAGCCCAAAGTGTAGGAAACATCTTTTACTAGCACTCCACGTGCACACCTGGTAAATGGTTTGATTATTGTTATTGAGCTTCTGGCTTTTGTAACTAGACCGTGCACTAAACTGACAAATACCAGTGTTCACAAATTACCTAAATTAAGTCTGGGTCACGCATCTCATCTCCTGTTTCTTGTTTGCTTTAAATGAATCCAAAAGTACTGCTAACAGCTGCAATCCCTGCTGAGGCCAGCTTGATCTGCTCTGGAGCTGCTCCAGCCATTGCTCTGATAAAGCTTGATATCGTTTCAACAGTCTCTAGGAGGACCAGAATGATTTCCCTTCATTGTTTAAGGTTTCATTCAAATATTCGCTGTGCCAGGAAAAAGGATATTTCACTTCTGCTTTTCTTCTTTCGCTGCTGCTAGTAGAAAACTTTTTTCTCTTTGCTTTTCTGACAGTTAAGCTATAATGTGGTCCATGCTTTAGGATTCTGTGGGAATTGTTCCACTTAATCTCCAGGGACAGAGTGTTGCAGTTGCAAAAGGTGCACACTATAAATAAATAAATTATGCATCAATGTTGGAGACAAAGCGCGTGTTCTGCTAAGAGAATATGTTATGTGAGGGAGGCCAGGGAAAACTCTGGCCTTTTGACTGGATTTCCATAAAGCACCTAAATCCCTTTTAGGACCTTCAGTCTGCTGTTCAGTAGCTTTTTGTTTGTGGCATTAAAAATAGTCGTAATATTGGATTGATTTTAGGCAGTTCAGTAATCTTGGAGCTAGGTCTACTCTCCAAAGAGAGACTTAAGGCCACCCTAATTCTGTGTTGTACCTTGGCTTGAAAACGAGGTATTATCAGTCAGCAGAGTTGCATTGCCACCATGCATCATGGCTCTGGTGTGGTGAGCAGGGCTGCGTAGGTGCCCATGCCCTTGGCAGCAGCTGTGCCACACCCAGCTCCCCAGCACAGCCCTCCTCCCTGCCCGACTGCCCCCTCTCCTTTGTACTCTTAGCTCTCAGGATGTGTTGGGCTTGCAGGGCAAGGTTTTAGTAGCTGAGAGGCTACCAGGGTCGTTTTTGTGAGAAGCTTGCCAGAAGCTTCCCCCATGTCTGACAGAGCCAATGCCAGCTGGCTACAAGATGGACCCACTGCTGGCCAAGCAGAGAACTTGGGAGTGAAGTTGAGCCTGGGAAGAAGTGGGGGCTGGAGGGAACATTAAGGTTTGGTTTTATTTCTCACGATCATGCTCTGATTTGATTTGCAATAAATTAAATTAGTTTCCCCAGTTCTAGTCTGTTTTGCCTGTGACAGTGACTGGTGAGTGATCACCTATGCTTATCAACCCATGAGCCTTTTGTTATGTTTCCTTTTTTCTCAGTTGAGGGGAGGAGTGATGGAGTGACTTCAGAGGCAGCAGGGTCATATTTCCCAGTGTATGAAGATTCTGTTTTGCAAAAGGTTGCTATTTTAATTGTTAGACCCGGTGCAGCTCTTGGGATGGGTGAAGGTGCACCTGCATGAGGTGCTGTGCTAGTAACTGGGACAGGGGAATGCACAAGGTAGGTTATCTTCACCAGCGAGGGCATAGCTCCCTCAGACTATTTTCACATTGCAGATACAGCTGACTTGTGGTTTCCATCAGACTTTCGCCCTTAACAAACCTTTTCAAGCACTATGCTGTAGACTGGCCCTTACTGCTATTGTCAGGCTGATGGTGAAATGTGGTGCCGCTCTGGAGCCATTTGTAACAACAGAATGACAACAGAGCAGACAGGATCTACAGCGAGGCATCTACCTAACTGCCAGGTGTGATGGAAGAGGGCTTATTACTTGGAAATAAATTGCTTTTGTTTAGCATGAAGTCCTGACCCTGCAGGCCACCAGTCTCTAGGTGTCTGTGGCCTGAGGTGTGGAGAGTGGGCCCTGGTGACTTACTGCTGCCCGCAGGTACTGTTCTGGTGCTTGTTGTGGGGAGGAAAGTTAATTCATACGTGGCTGACCCTTGTGGGTAGATTTTGTTCTTGGTAGCAGAGGGTTCAAGGGATCCACCGTGCTGGCTGGCAGTAGCTTCTGCACTGGTGTTTGTTGGCACAGTAAAATTTCCTTGTGATTTAACCAGAATTTACCTGGTCATGTCCCATGAGAACAGCATGCCTTTCACATGTGCTTGAGCCTATGGTGTGCTTCCTGGACAACTTATTTATGGGAGCACAGCACAGAGATTGAGGAGTGATGATTGCTCTCTCCTCATCTCTGCAGAAACCACATTTGAACACTATCTGCAGTTTTCCAACCGAATTTAGTCCATCGTTTACCATCACTTTTGCTGCTAATACTGGCAAGCAATTTGGCGATGTCAGAGGAGTGGGAATAAGACTTTTTTTGCAACTGCTTTAGGGGTGATCAGTATCACTGCCAGGTAGCCCCAGTAGTGACTGGGACAAAGATCTAGTACCCTGCCCTCAGTCTCACCTGCTCTTCCCTTCATTCTGCTTAGGCTGCTAATCCAGTCAACTAAGTTTAACATGTTTTTGCTGTGAAAAACCTTTTAAGACCTGTTGATTGTCATGTGGTTTGGAGTAATTCATGTTGGGCTTATCTCATCATTCAAGGTGAAATTTAAACCATGAATTAAGTGATTGTATCAGCAAGTCTGAAGATGATCAAAGAGAGAAGTATGCTCTGGAAGCTGTTTGGTTAGTTCTGTGGCTCAGTTCATGAAAGCAAACATGCACTGCCCTGTGCAAACACAGCACAAAGGAGTTGCAGCTTTTTGCAGACTTTGCTCTATGGACTTTTACCAACGCCTCCTGGGGATCCTCACTTAGAGTTGGACATAGGGGTGTATATGACAATGACTGGAAGATATGAATAGAGGACAATGGTGGTAGTAAAGCTTGACATCCTGGGATTGCTTTCTACTTTCATTATGACTGGAAAATCAGTTTTGCAATGACTGCTTATCTGTAGAAACCCAAGCAAATTTCAGCTGCAACTGCCTCAAAGTCACGTAGCTTGTAACAAGCTGGTACCATGCATACTAGTGCTCTAATTTAATTTTTTTTCCTTTTATTTTAGTGTATATATTGTGAATTATGAGGGGTATTTATTTTCCAGTTTTGAGTTTCACACTGGCCGAGCTGTCCTGTGAAAGATGTTTGTGCAAAGATACCTTCAGGTCATGTCTGCTCTAGGTTTTGGATTGATCATCTGAAAAATACCGAGCCAAGCTGGTGGTGGGAGGATGCTTAGCAAATTAAAACCGAAGGTAGGCATCTTGTAGAATTAATTATTTTACAATCTCTATCTTTCAGGCTATGGTTGCTTGCTATCCTGGAAATGGGACTGGGTATGTTCGTCATGTGGACAATCCAAATGGCGACGGGCGCTGCATCACCTGTATTTATTACCTGAATAAGAACTGGGACTCCAAGGTGAGTAAGCCGTGGGGTTGAGGCAGAACAGGAAAGAAAAACTGCTTTGGAATCAGAGCTTTGCAGCTGTCCGTTGTTTCTGTGAACTCTGATGAACTTCTGTACTGCTGGTCCATTCTTCATCACGTCTCTTTTTTTTTTTTCTGGGTGTTTTTGGCAATGCTTTGGAAGTAAGAATCTGACCTGTTTCCTTATTGTCCTCTCTCCCATTCTACACACGTACTGTTTTGTTTCTATAGAATAAAGCTATAAGTACTGGGCTGTATGATCTTAACACTTTGTTTAGAGGAAACAGCAGAAAAAGAAAATCAATTCACTACAGAATAAGTGGATTCTGGGAGCAGAGTAAAATGACAGCCCCAATTTGTGACTTTATCATTCTTGTTACTTCAGGCTAACCTACAGAAGATACTCAGGCAGTTCTCTTTTCTTATTTATGAAGCAGTGGGTCTTCAACAAACACGTGGCTTGATTCCACCAGTGGGTCTCTTGACAGGATAGAACTCTTGTTTCTACCTCTATTACTGTAAGGCAGTTAAGTCAGCCTTGAATGTGCCATACCTTTAAATTAGAAACAAAATAAGGGTTTGTAAAATTGCAGGATGTCTCTTTGCAGGTCTATTGTCGTAATGCAGCATAAACTGTTCATGGGGCTTATTGATTGAAAATTGTCCAATGCTTTTTGCTTTAACCTCTTTTTAGGCCAATATGCTCTTTAAGCACATGTAAATACTATGAACCCCCATAGGTGATTTCAGATACAGAAGCAGTGCCATTGAAAAATGCAGTGTTGCAGAAAAGCACATCCCATTACAGAGAGTATGACAGTGAAACATCTCAATATAATAAAATTAAGGAGGAGATGTGGGAGGAAATGCAACTATCCAGTTTATATTGTGCATTGCACCCTTATCCAGATAGTGAGGCGGCACCCAAGTGAGCAATAAGAAAAGCTAACTGAAATGCAGGACACTGATGGAGTTTATTATGTAGACGTGATGGTGATTTTATGTAATGTGTGCTGGAGGACATGCAATATGAGAGTATAATCATACTGGGCTTTGAAAGCAGCCATGTGGCTCTAAACCTGACTTAATAGTTTCTCCCTCAGGTCTGCATGTGGCATGGAGGTACCATGTCAGGTCAGTAGTGCACTGACAGCATCTTCCCTGCATTCTGTGATGCAGCATTGAAGTCTGCAAAGAGCCCTCTAACAGCAGCAGGAGGAGGCAGAGTTCATCTTTTGAAGTTTCTAGAGTGTGTGGAGATCACCAGACCTTTTTCCTGAAAATTTTGTGGAAGGACAGAAATTACATAGCAGAGAAACCAGGCTGTGTTATGAATAGGGGAAATGGTGTTTGGGATCTATAATGCATTTGAGACATCTTACAAATCTAACGATGAAACAGACTTCGCTCTTCCCAAGGTGTAAAAATAATTCCCTAAATGATCAGGCACAGGTTCTGAAATACCATAAGCAGTATCTAACAATTGTTGGGGAGAGAGCCTGCTCTCAGACTGGTCATGTAGAGCAGGTCTGTGGTATTCACTGGTTCTAGAAGTGTGATTGGAAGCTCAGAAGTTTCCCAGTGTTTGCTGCAGGGCTGGTGTTACCTTTATCTTGGTTCATTTGCTTTGGACAGAAGCTTATGCTTAAACACTACAAACTGTTTGGTAAAATCAAAGTGGCCAAGAGACACAGTGAGGTTTTCCAGTGTTGTTACGTAGCTGTCATGTTAATTATTAGACATTTATTCCCCATTTTTTAGGTGTGAAGGAGGGAGAAATAAGTAATTTTTCATGTGAATGTGTGGCTGTTTATATGTGCAAAGAAAACAATCTTTCCTTTTCTTTCAGCTGCATGGTGGAATTCTTCGAATATTCCCAGAAGGAAAGTCCTATGTAGCAGATGTTGAGCCAATTTTTGACCGATTACTTTTTTTTTGGTCAGATCGAAGGAACCCACATGAAGTCCAGCCTTCTTATGCAACCAGGTAAGTAGAATATTTAATATTGGTTTTTGGCTAGGAAAAATACCCAAAGCATCTCTTCTAGCAATATTTTTATCCAAAATTATGGCCATCATGTTTAAATGCAGGTGCATAAAAAATAGACTGATGTTGAGTGAATTTCCTGGTTTTGAGTCATTGGGAGTTTTCTCACTAAGCAAGGAGGAGCGAGCTTGAATGGTACATTTCCTCGTGTGTTGGAAAAAAAGGCCCTTAACCATTGACAGGAGAAATCTTCCAAGCTGGGCATAGCTATTTAGCTGGGAGGTGCTGGGTTATTCTTTTGCCCTTGTAACACTGTAGGGATGGTTGGGGCTACCATCTGTCAGCAGGCTGAGAAAAGCTGATGTGACGCAGGGCAGCCCCCAAGCTGCCTACAGGCGTCCCAGAATTGAAAAACGTGCAAAGGTCTGGAAGCTACTTTTGCCCTCTGTTACCAGGGGCTGTGCTCTCTTTTGTGCCTCCAGCAGAAATTTTCACCTATATTTCTGTCTAACTTGCTAAAATACACACTAAAATGCTGTGTGTTTGCCTAGAAAGATGTGTCATTTTCATTCTACTTTTTTAGTCTACTAATCCAGTTTTGCTTTTGCTTTCTCTATGAGCATAAACCTCCAGTGCTCTATTTTAATATCAAAAGTGGAAAGAAATGCAATGTTTATTTCTCTTATAGATATGCCATGACCGTGTGGTATTTTGATGCCGAAGAAAGAGCAGAAGCCAAAAAGAAGTTCAGGAACTTAACCGGTATGATTTTTTTATAAATGTTCACCAGAAAGAATTTAATGCATTTTGATATCTCCAAAGTCAGAGACAGCCCAGGAGTGGTTCTGTAGCTACAAGCATATGTAATGGATTTTTAGAAAGCTTTTTCACCTCTAATTGCTAGTCAGTTATTTTATGCAAAGGGGAGAAGTTGTGACAGAAGATTCAGAGGTGACCCTAGAATCCCTGATGAACAAAAAGGGAGAATGGGAGAGACTGTTTCTTATTTGAGGCCCAAATGACTGAGAATTTTTTCCTACCCTGGGTGGCTCCAGTTACAGGGAGTCAGGTCTTCTTCTGTTATTTGGGAGGTATATTTTGCCTCCTCCAAACTCTGTTTAGTACTGTGCTTAGACTTTCACAGACAATTTAATAATTATGTTCTGTAAATGTTCTGAACAAATAGGGTCTGTCTTCTGTACTAGTGAAGGGCAGAAGCCCACAAAGAGATGACCCAGGTTTCTAATGGCAGCCACACTGTCTGCTGCTGCAGTAATGGCATGTGAGTCACAGACTGAGCTGTCCAGGTGTGGTCCAGCACTCTACCTGGGACTGTGATCTAATGTTTGCTGTTCAGAGCA
Organism: Bombycilla garrulus; assembly: GCA_013400315.1. Taxonomy (NCBI): domain Eukaryota; kingdom Metazoa; phylum Chordata; class Aves; order Passeriformes; family Bombycillidae; genus Bombycilla; species Bombycilla garrulus. The sequence continues at coordinate 23,009 of VXBU01004139.1, forward strand.
GTTTAAGATCTGGTCTTCAGGGGCTGCCCTGTCAAAATACAGTGTGGAGAGCACTTGTCGTCAAAATACAGTGTGCAGCTGGGCAAAAATAGTAAAATGATTTTCAGAACAGACTGTTGTCATCTCTGTAGCTTGTATGCAAAGCAAATGCTGGTTTCACCCTTAAAGAGGATCATGAAGAAGGGGCCAAGTGGTGGTGGGGGAAAGTATCACTGATCTGGGGTCTCAGAATTTATTGGACTACTTAAGTATTGCATGAGTCATGTTCAATTTGAACATGACAAATGTACAAGATCTGTGTGACTGTCCTTGTTAACATGCTGTGGTAGCAGTTCAGTCCACCTAGTTGGATTCATGCCATGATTCTGAAATGGAAAGTGTTGTCCATTGAAAACAAACCAACTTTTCTCTGTTTCTGAGTTTTCAGATGAATACAGTCAGAACCCCCTGGTTTAACTACTTCTTGCTTTTTTTTTTTCATTTTGATGTAGATGCGAGGAAGAGAGAAGCACCTCTTAATGAAGACTAATCAACTGTCCATGAACTCTTTGTGGCGAAATAAGATCCCAAAGATGACTTCCATTTCCAGCAAATAAGGGCAAAACATTTTTATGCACAAGAATGCACTGGTTGTGTCTAGCATGTGCATCTTATGCTGATGGTACTTAAGGCAGCCTCCTGTCCTGCTGCATCTGGTAGAAGAAAGACTTGTTTGCTCTTTGCCTTTTGCTGGAAAAAATAACCAGGGTATATTAAAAAAAAAAAAAAGAGTATCTGATACTCGAGTCTAGTGGTAGTGGCTCAGCCAATTGGCTTTTGATCACTCTTGTAACTTAAGATAATGGTCATTGGAACTAGTGGTAAAAAACTGAGTCTTATTTGCACTTTACGGGGGAAAAAAGTTCTAGTTCAATGGGAAGAAGCCTTGCAAGTTTAAAATAATTTGGCAAACTGCTAGTGGGTACATGGGAAAATAAATTGAATATTTGCAGAGTGTCATTTTACAGTCTTTCCCAAATGGACCTGTTGATGTATTGTTCATCATTTTTCTGCACAGACCATTGGTTCAACTCTTCAGTAACATGACTTCCCACATGTTTGTCTTCTTAGTCATCACATTTTCTGGATTTTGTTTGCTGTACAGGAGACACGTTCTAGCTGTGCAGCTGTACTGCCCTTTCTGTCCCAGGACTGAGGGGAAAGTAGTTATGTATGTGTTCTCAACTTCATAAAATAATTTTTTCCTGTTTTGAGCAGGATGGATTGTGTGTTTTCTATTTTCACAGTTTGGTAAAGCAGCTGTTTTCTCACGAAAGTCTGGTAAACTTGGAAGGCTTGTGGCACACAATGCATTGGCCCTTAAGGCCAGTGATATGTAGAGAAGTGTTTACTTTGTAACTTCTCCATCTGCTGTGTTCTGTGTGACATAGATATGAATCTGAAAGGAAAAGATATGTCTGGCAGGCTGACAAATATACGATAAATAATGGATAACTTAAACTTGATTTTTATGCTGCATATTCTTAGTGAACACACTTGTTGCGTATGTAATTTGAAACTGCAATTCCATTTCAATTGATCTGTGATGCCAGGTGACTACTACTGCTGTGCCCAAGCTGTGAGATCAGAGTTGTTCCATGGTAAAGCACACATTCTTTTTCTCCATTATTTTTTTAAACTTATTAAACTCAATGAGTAACTGGTGACCTATTTCCAGTCTGTCTAAACTTCCACAACCAGCACTTACTAAGCAGTTCAGAATAGCTCATAATGAAGCTGGGAGCTGGCAGAGGATGTATTTATCACTCACAGTGATTGTTCTCAACCTATTTCACTCACTTGCATTCATTTGTATCTCATGTTGTCAGTGTGTATGTCAGACCCTATTAAATGTTCCAAACAGATGCCCCCTTCAGTGTTCCATATTTTCCTGTGCCACCAGCCCATGGAGGTGCAGGTGGTTTGTCTGAACCGCCCCTGCACTGCTTCCCCACGCTTTGCTGGCTTCTGCTGGGATGGGGCTGCACTTGGCCTAGGGAATGCAAAAGTAGTGTGCAATGGCAACTGTTAAATGTCAATGACTGGAAGGTAACAGCTGCATAGGACAGAAAAGAAATAACCTTCATGATATAAAAAATGATAGTAGGAAATGGAGTATTTTTTAAAGCAGTTTTGTATCTTAAAGAAAAGCTGAGCATCCTTCAGCCTGCCCATGAATACTGAATGTAAATACAGCAGTGCTAAGAAGCCCCTTATTCTCTCTGGCTTCTCCCTGAGATCCAGCTGTGGTCTTATAGGCCTGAGCACTGTGCACCCTAAGAGAGGACCGTGAGGGAACGTGTATGACTGATAATTCTTACAACTCAAGACTAGAAAAAGACAAAGAACATGATAAATGTCCTTAATGTTGGGAAAAATGTTATTCTACTACAGTTGCTTCTGAGTAACACCAGAGACTTGAAGGAAACTTAGTGATAACTTGAAATTCTCATTCTGAAATGTTCATGTGGGAGGCAAAAGAGTTTGGGCTCTTCCTGGAGAATGAGTGGTAACCCTTTGAAATGTGAGAGGTGTTAGGAAAGACAGCATTACTATTTAGGGAAGGTGATGGAATACAACCTGTTGTATTACTGTGCAGAGTTGATAATGGCACATAAATTTGAGCCTCCTACATGATTTTAAAAGGAGGAAAACCTGATAGAGTAGAGCAAATGTTGCTTTGCCTGTAGAAAATGTAACCTTAAAAATTAACTAGAAAGCATCTTACTTGTTAGTACACATCTTACTGGAGCCTGGAACAGTGATAAACAATGTGGTGGAAGGGGAAAAGCTTTTTGTAAAGGCTGAAAAAGGAAGATACTTCAGTTATCACTGTTGCTATCACCAGGTTTGTGCAGTGTCAGCAGCAGGTGTGGTGAATGGATCATAGAGAGTATAGTTGCATTTACTGTAAATAAAGTACATATTTTCTTTTTTGCAAATATCTTCCTCATCTATATTACATCTATAGAAGGCAGAGCAATTATTCTGTGGAATAGAGTGTTGTCTTTATTAACACTTGTAATCAAGTGCAAAAAAAGTTGAGGGATTGAGAGCTTGAAACCAATTCCTCAGTCCTCTGTTTCAGATTCTCGCTCTGCTCTGTTTTCAGTGGGATCCTCTCCTTGAAGAAGCTGTAGTTTAATTGGGGATGGTGTGTAGGGGGTGTTGGTAATGTAGGAATACACAGGTGTGATATTTCCTACATAGATTTCTCTTGCCTGTCTCTAGAATTGTTGCAAATTGCTCTGTAAGAATGAAATTGTCTGTCCCTGTGAGGGAAGCAGGCTGCTACACTGGGGAGATATTTCAAAGAGTTTTTTTTCCTTCTGTTTTGTCTTCATAGCAAACTGAATCAAATGACTAAACAGCACTTGTCAGCCAGTTGTGAAAAGAAATGCTTTCTCTAAGGCACTTAACTTTGAATCCTCCAAAAATACTTTTTTTTTTTTTTTAATCTTTAGGTAATGTGCCTTTATTGTTCATATCTGTAAAGATGTTTCATGCTGCACGTGCATGTTGTGTCATGCAAGTTTTTGATGGCTGTTTAAAAAGCACGGTTGCCTTTTTAATTGCGTGGGAAAAATGTGCAGAGACACTAAGCTGCAATTTTCAACGGGAGGTTTTTGTTGTGCAGGGAGGAAAAAAGGCCAGGAGACAGTGCTGAAAATCAAGAGACTGTTTTTATTCTTAAACCTGTGACCACTGGCCTTTTGAGCAAAGTAGCCTCTAATAAATCTTTTTCTCTAGATTACTTCTTGTTCTATGAAGAATGACTTCTACAACATAGTGTCTAAAAAGTTCCACTCTTTTTTCCCCTTCTATTTTTAAACAGTTTTAGTCCTGTGTGTTTTTTAAAAATGTTGGAATATATTATATGTATTTCTTGTTGTTGCAAAATAGCTGGCTCTAACACCACTTGCATCTAGAAGAAAATGTGTCTATTTGCAGGCAAATGACTAGTTCTACTTTGACTGTGATGTACTCCCAGCAGATATCTGAGAGTGAGTTATGACTACATCTTCTCTTGTCAGGTTGTATGCTGGTCAACAATGCTGGCACTTTGCATTGGATTCATATAGAAACCCCTAGTAGTATTTTACCACCCATCACATTTTGTGTTCCTGTTACTATTAAAAAAAAATGTCGCAGGTGTCAATAAACACTGGGTCATGTTAAACTCCGTCCTGTGCAAATCTCTTCAGTCTTGTGTCTTACTGTGGCCAGGGATGCAAGGGGTGGGTGCAGTGCCATTAGGGTGACACTGAAATCTGTACCCATGACTGTCTTCTGCTGTTGGAGAGACCTTTTTTTGTTGCCCTCAGCTTGGCACATTTCCTTGGTCACTTCCTGCTATTTTGAAGTTATTTACCTTGCTAGTGACCCTCTTCTTGAAATGCCTATTTGTTTTCACACTCCTGTTGAACCAGATAACATTCTCACGATTCAATTGTTGTCTGATAAGTTTTATTTTTAACAGTGTTCACATCCTCCCCCTGCTACTTTTCCAGTCTGAATCCCACAGTTTTCTCCTGTGGCTGTGTGGGAGAGTTCTCCTCACTCCCACTACCAGTCCAATTGAATGAAAGCCAGGGCATTTTCACTCATTTGGTAGAGCTGTGAACTTTCTGGTTCCTTTGCAATCTTATGAATAGTGAGAATTTCCCTTTTCCGATTTAAAAACGTGGATTCTATCATGGAGGGCTTGGATTTGACTTGTGGGGTTTTTTTTGTTAGGGAGGGAAGAGATGTCTAAATAATTTGCCATTTATTTAAGCACCTCTTTTAGACTGAGGAGTTCTTAGAGCATAGGGAGAAGACCTATGGAAAGCAGAGGAATTTCTTTTCTGAGCATGCTCCTCAAGGAGTAGAGGTTTGTAGGGACAGCTTGAGAAGAAGCTGGCCGTTGGCCATCCAGCTGCCAAGGACTTTGAACTCTGACTAAACTTTCTCTAAGCAAATATGTTTGCAGTAATTGTTATCTTACAGCTATTTAGGGGTTTCTTTCCTCCCCCACCTACCCAAAGGGATATGGCTAAATATATTTGCACTGACAATTCTCATGACTCTTGAGAATGCATCTGATATCAGAAGTTGCACTGAAAATTGCAAAAGAGCATGACAGTGGAAGAGAGGTTAGTTAAAGTTGATTCCCCTTTCCCACATAATGTTGTCTCTATGGAGTACTTCCATTTCAAAGAGTTGGTTAAAACTCCCCTCCTCTTCCACAAGGCATAGATAGAGTTTTTTATATGTCTTGTGGAAAGCAGGGATAATTTCATCTGCATGTGTGCTTATTTTAAACAAAGCTGGAGATGCTGAATAAACCACACTGCAGTCAACAGCAGTTGGTGGCAAACATAGTCAATGCCAGCGTGCCCAGTGCTCCTTTGCTGGGCACCCACAGCCTTTCTGCTAGAGAGGAGGAGGTTTGTGATCCCTCATCTTAGCCACCACCCTGGGCCTAATGTGGCAGGAGGGGAGTCAAGAGTGTAAGTGGTTCTTAAAAGCCTTCTGTGTGTGAGGCTGGTGAGAAGTATGGAGAGAAAGACCCTGCAGTCCAAACTAGTAGAGCTCTGAAAAATCACTTGTGGTTATGTGGGTTCACAGCTGCCATCAGGCTGCTGGGTAGAGGGAGCAGAGCAGAGAAGTTGCTTCTGCTTACAGGCCCAAGTAATCCCCAGGAAGATTTACACCATGGAGCTGAGCTGAACTGAGCTTACACCACAGGAGCCCATGTGGAGTCTGGTCACTGCTGTTCTTCAGGATGGGTTATCCCTTCCCTGGCAGAGAGTGTCGAGTTGTTAAAGTGGATGAGAGACAATGGTTGCTGTCATTGTGCCCTCTTGCTGAACCAAGAAGTCCATTAGCTTCCTAAAAGGGACTCGGCATTCCCCTGCAGCACCCAGAGGTTGTCTGTCAAGGACACAGTGCTGATCCACCTTGTGCCTGGGAAAGGCATGGTTAGAATGTAATGCTGGGGGGTTGATGTGGCATGCAGTGCCAGCAGGTTGCTTTTAATTTGCTAAACAGTGCATTTCATGCCAGCTTTGACACCTGTCCCACCCATACAATGGTTCAGTGTTCATGACTGTGGTACATGGTAACGCACCACCCTATGTTCTAAGCAAGGGAGAAAATGCCTGCTGTTAAGAGGTACCAGCCACTTCTTTTATAAGAAGAAAAAAAAATCAAGGAAGGAAAAAAATAAAAAAAAGACATCTAAACAGACATTTAATTGTCAAAGGAAGAGTCTTAACACACTTAAGCTCAGCTGTCTTCAGAGAGTTTTCAAAAGCATGCTGCAAACACTTCTGTTTCAAAGCTTATGCTCCTTTATCTATGAGAAGCTAAACACTGGCTAATTCTTTAATTAGTTCCCAACAAAATGTTTTTCTCTGTGGCCAAAGCTTGCTATAGGATAATTATGTCTTTAGTTTAAAAACAAGTGTCAATACAGAAAGCTGTTTTGATTTTGTTTCTTCATATGTTTTATTTTGCCTTCTACTTAGCTTCTACTCTCTTCATTCCCACTTGCAATATTTTTCCTTGATTTGGGAAAGGTTGATTGCTTTCTTCTTAGCTCCCTGCACTGCATAAATGGACGTGCCATCCACCAGTGCTGTGGTCTGGGTGCAATTGCAGTGCAGTGCTTGGGTCTCTCCCAGGGCCGAGGAGATGGAGGAACCTGAGCCACCATCAGTTAAGCAGCTCAGCTTCTTAAACTGTAATAACCATGTGGCTGTGGGTGCCCATGCTGGACTGCATGCCAGAATCTACATTTGGAACCTCCCAACCTCCTGCCTACAACCATAGTCATCTGTGTTTATTTTAGCAGAGTTCCCAGGGCACCGACAGATCTCCTGCTAGTTTGTCAAGAGCTGCCTAAGTCTTGACAGGGCTGAGCTGACACAAATCTTCTAGGCCTGACTCCCATGTGGGTGCTGTGGTTTAACCCCAGCCAGCAAGCAAGTACCACACAGCTGCTCACTCCCCCACCAGCTGGACTGTGGAGAAGATCAAAAGGGTAAAAGCTTGAAAATGACATAAACATGGAGAAAGGGAAAGCAAAATATTGTCACTGCTCCCCACAGGAAGGCAGGTGTTGAGCCATGTCCAGGAGAGCGGGGCTCATGTCTAATGACTTGTGAAGGCAAACACCATCACTCCAAATGCCCCCCTCTTCCTCCTCCTTCCCCTCATTTTATATACTGAACATGATGTCATATGGTCTGGAATATCCCTTTGGTCACTTGGTCACCTGTCCTGTCCTGGCTGTGTCTCCTCCCAATGTCCCTTGCACCCCCAGCCCCCTTGGCATTGTGGCAGTGTGAGAAGCAGGAAAGATCTAGATTCTGTAAGAGCATTGCTCAGTGATAGCAAAACCATCTCTGTATTATTAACCCTGTGTTCAGCACAGATCCAAAACAGCCACCGTGAAGAAAATTAACTACCCCAGCCAAAGCCAGCACTCACACAAAAACAGGAGGGAGAGGAATTGCCCCCTGTACCCTTCTCTGATCCCTGTCTGTCAGTGCATGGATGCAGGATGCCAAAGGTCAGGCACCAGGCTTACCCAAGGACAGTCAGACTGGCTTCATTTATCCCACAGGAGAGGATCCTCAGTATTAGGCTACACAGTATGTCCCCGTGATGAGGGAGGACTGTGACCTTTCTGCTGAACCCATTGAAGTTGCTACATTTCTGAGGGAATTACTATCTTTTCATTGATTCAAGAGGAAATTTGTGTGAACTCAGATATTATGGCTGCTGTCTTCAAGAAAGATGTGGAAAAAAAATGTTCCCCTATCAGTCCACTGGAAAAAATAAGTATGATCAGAGACTTACAAATTAACACCTATGAGGACAAGCTAAAAGATCTGGTGCTATTCCTTTGAGGGACAAGGAGAGTGGGAAGACGAGTGAAGGAGGAAGTAAAAGCATTACAATGGTCTTAATATACAGGAAATGTTACTGCAATGAATAAGGAAGTTGTTTGTTCTTTATACCTGTGATGCATAACACAAAAAAACGTGTTAAAATTGGAGCAAGGAAGTTATGAGTAATTTGTTGGGAAAAGATTTTTATGACTGGGATGCTGCACCACTGGCGTGCCCAAAGATGTGGAGTTTCCCTCACCAGAGATTTGGCTGGAGAAATGTCTGCCAGGAGTGTGGTAAGTAGAAGTGATTTTTTTTTTTTTTCTTGGAGCAAAGAGTAAGGACCAGCCAGGCTAAATGACATGTTCTGTGTCATGGCAACATAAGCATTATTTTGGAACTACATGGTCAAGGCATCCCATGAAGGGAAGAGGTGTGAGGTTGTCCTGTTCCAGTAAAGGTTATAGAGACCACTACCGTGCATTGTTGCAGGACTAGACGAGGGCTGCCCTTCCCCAGGAGTGAAGTTCAGCCCAACGCTGCATTTCTCCCCTGCCCTTTTATTTCTGTCATGATGCACTTGCAGTTACCACAGGCATGCACTGCGCAGCAGGTTGGGCTTGGTGAGCACACACCTCAGGAGGATCCTGCTGCCTGGCACTGCTCTGTGCTGAGCAGCACCTCTTGTCTTTTTGGGCAGCAAAGAGCTGAACCCACATTTTCCACAGCAATGAGGCATCGGTATCTCCTTTTGGACCCGCTTGCTGTAAGAAAATTCATGCAGGTTACACTTATTCTCTTATTTGTTGTCCAAACCTAAAGCTCTACATTCCGCTCATCCTCTTTTTCCTGTCTCAAATTCCAGAATTGCAATTCTGAGTGTGATGCCCCTTTGTATCTAGACTCAAGATATTGTAGGAAGCAGCTTCCCCTCCTGTCCAAAACAGCCGCGAAGCTGGTTGGGTTCTGTGTTTCCTAGGAAATGTGTTATGGGTCATCTTCAATCATTCACTAGTAATGGAAATAATATTGGGGGGGGAATAAAAGGGAATGATAAAGCAATATACAGTGGGGTATCAGAAGTTGGCCTTTGGGGGCATATGGTTTTCAAGGCAGGAACCTCCCCTCTCTTTGCAAGTTCATGTTCTGATTAAAAAGAACATGCATGTGTCCTAGAGTCAGTGTTTGCTACGTCCAGTAAATGTTTTCTCCCCTTTGCAAACCCATGTTGCTTTCCAAGTATATTTTAAGTAATTCTCAGTTGAGTCATTAATTCACACATCTGAAAGGACTCGAGTTAACTAATGTGATCATAAATTCAACCACTTTGAATATCAGTACTTGAGCCTAGATGTGTTTATTATTGATATTAAATACCATGAGTAGTTCTTGTAAACTTTTCTTTCACCTTTAAAACTGGCAGTTCATCAACATTTTATATAAGGTTGGAACCTATACTATTGTTGCTGTTCTAAACCTGTTAGTATCATAAGCTAAACATTTTCCCTTTATTGTTAAGTGTATTTCCTTTGCTTAGCCTATGCGACTGTGCCCACGGAACACATGAGAATTGTTGGAATCTCTTCCAGCTTCCTTTCATTCCCCTTGTCAGCAAATCATGACCATGAGATGTAGATGAGGACATGGGGGTGTCCCCAGCCTCTGCAGATGGCATGCCTTCCCCAAGCTGGCTTGGTGTTTTGAAGGGATGGATCCCTCTGCCATCCCCCCTGGCCGGAGCACCCATGCCAGCATCACCCTGTGCAGCAGCACAAAGGAGTCTTCTCCCCTGCCATCTTAAGACTCAATGTCTCAGTTTGCTGTGTCCACTGCTGATTTCAAGCAGTGCTATTGTATTTATGCCCTGTGTCCTGAGAGTTGAGGAATAGATAAAACCACCCCAGCTCTGAGGGTCGCCTGTTTCATTACCCAGACCCCATGATGGGTTTCTATTAGGGCTCCCTGGGGCAGGCTGAGGCTCCTCAGTGCCTTTGGGACCCATGCAGGGCTGCAGATGAAGGGTCAGCATGGGGCCTCCCATTCTCAGGAAATACAGACTGGAGAGTCCTGCGCAGGCCTGGAAAATGCAGTGTCTGCCACGGCATCCCAGGCACTGCACAGTCTAGGCCTTGCTGCCTCAGGAGGAGGCTCACAAAGTGCTTTTCCTGTGGCCCTCACATTGGCTCAGTTGGTCAGAGCATGGTGCTAATAACACCAAGTTTGTGGGTCCAATCCTTGTATGGGCCATTCACTAAGGGGTTGGACTCAATGATCCTTGTGGGTGCTTTCCAACTCAGAATATTCTGTGAGCTGAGAAAAGCATGAGCCTTGTGGGATGGGGATGGCTCTACAGGGCCATCAGCAGAGTGTGACACTGGGATGTAGGCTCTCCTCTGCCCATAAGTGCCTTGCTCTTGATTATTACCTGTGAGTTTGTAATAGAAACTGATTTTAGGCTTTTCTGCTATCAAAAGTTCTTCAGATGGATTTCTTCCTCCCCAGCTTCTCTCAAGCTGAATCCAAGCATTACTTCTTGCTCTTTTCTCCTCCCTTGAGGCGTATCTCCAAGCACCACCTCTGCCAGATCCTAGTGCCATCTGGAAGCACAGCACCATACTCTCCAGTCCCAGCAGCTGCTGAACACCAAAGGAATGCTTAAAAATTAATCCAAATCTTGTATTTCTCATTAAAAGTGCTAAATTGTTGGTACTCAGCCCAGAAAGTCTGTGTGGATTTGGTAAATACTCTCCCCATTATTTAATAAACGACTTTAGAAAGAGCCAAATACAGCCACAGAATCATTAGGGAAACCGGGCAGTAATTAATAGGCATGAGGTGGAACCCCCTTTCTGCATGTGTCTGCTAGGGAAGAAGGACAAAGCAAGGCCATGGGCACCAGCCTCTTTCCTCCCAGGGCAGAGAGATTTAAATTAATTCCAGTTTAAAAACGGTGCAGGCACCAAATGGAGAAAGTAGTGGGTATGTCTTGGAGACCTACCTTTGGAGCAGTTGAGAAAACAGCCCAGGACTGGGCATCGTCCCAAGGGGACTCAAAGTGTTTGCTTACTGTTAGGGCCAAATTATCCCAGACTTAAGTACACACAAGTCAAGCAAAATATGTTAATTGACATTTCACTTGCTAAACACTCTCCTAGTTTGCACTGGAAGTAGTAGCATCCATATGTGCAAAGAGGGTTTTTGGCTCGATCCCCACCGTGTGTATGATCTTAGTTGTGCTTTATACTGTCTCATTTTCTGCCCTTAAAAATATCCAAGCAAGAAGGCAAGCCCTAGTTTTATAAACCAGCAAAATGCAGCAAAACCCAGGGGAGGCTGGAGCTGTGGAGGGAGCAGGAGAGTTGCCCAAAGCAGTATCTTCCTGTTTGTCAGCGTTCGTTTGATTTAGACAGCATTCCTGTGACCCAGGGCACTATGAGGGGACTGGCCATGCAGTACACTGTGGCCCTCACCATGCAGGAGGGCCCTGCACAACCCCTGCACAACCCTCTGCTTCATCCCCTGCTTCACCCCCTGCACAATGAGATCCTGTGCGTTGCCTTCTTCGTGATGGATGCACGACCCCATGAGCAGGTCATTGTGGTGGCCACCCAGGCCTGGAATACTCCATGGACATCCAGCAGGCAGAAATGAATTTGCTGGGCCATGGCTGCTGGAGGAACATGTCTTCCTGTTGGAGTCCTTTGAGCTCATGGGGCAGCTTAGGAAACCATTCCAGGACAAGCTCTGTAGTGTGTGAGAGCTGCCAGTGTCGGGTGCCTGCTTTTCCCCAGGGCTAGAAGATGACCTTCAGAGTGCTGTTCGGGGTGCCTGGCTTTGCTAAGAGTAGCATAGGCAGGGAAGCAACCTCCCCCATGGGAAAGATGGGTGGCCTTTCCACTTGCTCACCTTTCCCAACATGAGATAAGGAAAGTTTTGCAAGCATTGCAAGTATCTGTTTTTCTTCACCTGTGTCAGGTAGGTCTGGCCTAAGCCAGATGTTGTGGTAGCAGTGGTGGAAATGTTAAGGAGCAGGAAATATGGAGCTGGTTTCCCTGGATGTGATAGAGTTGGGTGACACATCCCAGAGACATATATGTATACAGATTTCACAGATCCATATATATATATTTTAATATGGCTCCAGCAGGGTCACCACCTACGCGGACACGTGCAGAGCATCCCCTGCATGTTTGTGTTTGAGAGATCCCTGGCCACGTGGTGCTGCTCAGGGCTGTCTGGCTGTGAGCCTGGAAGCTGTTTTGCACCATGATGGCGCTGGCACAGGTCGGGACCTGTCTGTCCCTCGCCGTGCTGGCAGGCTTTGCTGGAGACCTGGCATTGCAGCAGTCTGGTGAGACCTTACCTGTTTCAGCATCTGTTGAAGGGCAGCTGCCAGCCTCTTCCAGGCAGTGTTTCCTTGCCAGGGACTGCACTATGCCAGTGAGTTTGTACATCCTTTAATTTAGAAATTATTGACATTAATAATGTTGCTCGTCAGGTTTAGTGGGGTGCTCAGAGATGAGCAGGTGGGCACACTGAGCTACCTTTACTGGAAGAAGGAGTCTTGCAGACAAAACTTAAACTGCAATTTGGCATGGCTGTTGCTTGTGCACCATGCAAGACTACAGCTTGAATGCCCTTCAGTTGTTCACCTGCAGTCTTAAAGCAGACTTGTGTAGCTTGGGCTCCTTAAGGTTGAGGAGCTGGGCTATAATAAGACACCTGCACTCGTGCAGTGAAAATGGCGAACTAACTTTATTCTGTTCTGTACCTGCTTTTTATATCATAGACATAGCTCACATTCTTTCGTGAGGAAGATGCTAGTTAATTGGCTACATTGTTCTAACTTATCTGTAACACACTCTATAATTGGCACAACTTACAGAAACAAAGATTAGACTATTTTCAGCCGTGTCACAATTCCAGGCCTTTCCAGGCCTTTGCAGGCCACAGCTAGGCTAATTAGGTGAAACCTAAGCTCTCCAAATTCTTGGTTAACAAGGCTACATACTTGCAGTGGAGAAACCTGCACAGTGGTAGCCATCTAACTTGTATTTCCTAAGCACCTGGTGCTCTGCAAGCAGCTGGTCAACATTTTCTGTCATGGTTGTGGTTGCACATTATCTTCTGCCAGTATTTAAGATGAAATTGCTGTACAGGGCTTCTCACTGATGCCCGAGGAATGTGAAATTTTCCTATTAAAGACGTCTCAGGACATAAAACAACATAATCTTAAAAAGAATTTAGCATGAGTCCTGGACAGAAAGTAGTAGCAAAGCCATTCAAACCTTTTATTTTTATTCTCTGCAGTAATTAATTGCACATACCAGAGTCTACACTTGTCCTTTATCAGAAGAAAGAGTATGAGAAAAATTCAATAAATCAAACATGGAAGTGTTGCCACCAAGTGGTACAAACTGTATTAGGCAATGGCTCATAACTTCTAGATCACAGCAATGTATCTGAGATGCCCTGATGTTTTTTAAAAAGATTCCTTTTTGCTTTGTTTACCATTTTTTCGGGGTGTGTGATTTATTTTACTTCCCATGTTGTTGCTTGTGCCCATCTCCCTGTAGTCACAGAATGTATGGTGTGCCTCTTTCAGCCTCTCCTGGAGCTGTGCCCTCATATAGGGCAAATACAAAGGGACTTCTGGATGTATGGGACTGTTCTGGCAGTCTTTGCTGTCCTGTTGGGATGTGGCATTTCCCTCCCTCCTCAGCCTCACATGTGAGCAGAGAGAGTGTGTGTCCCCCAGGTCTTGAAGACTGGCTGAGGAAATTCCCAGCCCTCCCCTGACATTTCTAGTGCAACCCAGCCTGAGGAACTTGGGCACTTTTGAAATCATCTGCAGATTCATATGATTTTTTAATGATGCTTATGTCTGTGCTGAGGTGTTTTGTTTTTCAGCTAAACTATTAAGTACGTCGTGCTTTAGCCACACATTTTCCATTACTGTGCGGGAGCTGAATAATGCCCTTTGCTTCCCTACTGTTTAGAAACTAAAAACACAAAAAAAAAAAAAAAAGGAAAAAAAAAAAAAGAAAAAAACCAAAAAACCTTTCTGGAAGCTAGACTGAGGTGCTTCTTTGCTATTTATTGTTGAGAGATGTCTGTCCCATGGGAACAGGGCTCCCCAGAGCCACTTGGGGCACAAGGCAGTGATGTAGAGACTTGTGCACGTGCACACACAGATCCCATCTCTGGACAGGCCCATTCCAATCCCAGCAGTGCAGAGGGATTGCAGTCTGCAGGTCTCATACCCTTCTTCTTCCTGTGCAGTGTGGCCTCTGGCATCAGCAAACTGACCGGCTGAATGCTCCTTTCTGCTGGTGGGTGGGAAGATGAGGGTGGTGCAGGAGTGTGGAGAGCTGAAAGCTGTGGGGGCCCTCATATAGATAGTGGTGATAGTGCAGTGCTGGATTGGCTGCTGGGATTAGTCAAACATCTAGAATAGGAGCCCAGCAGAAAAAAATCAGGTAAAAAAGATGCTTTTTTCAAAGCTGATGTATTTTCTCAGCTTTTTTTCCCTCAACAACTTCTCCCTTTCTCTCTGTCATGTGTTACTTAGAGTGCAAGCGCCTTTTTTTTTTTTTTTTTTTAACGTTCTCAGTGTTGCCACGATTATCTTCAGACCAAGCAAATGATAGCAAAATGACTCACCAAGCTCCTTTTATCCCCAGGTGTAGTCTTTGTTAACTACAAATCACAGTATAGCAGTTAAATTAATGCAGCTGATCCCCTGAAAGGACCCACTAGAAAGCAATGGGTAAGTGTGTGTTGTTGAAACTTAGAAGGAGAAAAGGTCTCTAAAAACCTTTCTGCGTGATTTCCGAAGTTTCCCCAATTGTGAGTACATTTGAATATTATTTTTTGACATTATAAAGAGAATTAAAATAAATGCAAAGGGTGATGTTGACCTAAATAACACCTAGCATTGTTATCCAGAGGGAAAGGATTAAAATTAGGGTCATATCTATATAAAATATGTCTTAACAGGAGCAGGGGGATTTACCTAAAATGGCTTATATTTTAGTCTGTTATACAGAGTAAGTTTAACATGATAATTTTTAATAGCTAATTATTTTCCAACATGATGTCTCCTCTTTAGACATCATAATTGCATATAGTTCTTCCACTTTTTATTTTTACTACTGCTCCTTTAATAAACAATTAATAGAGATAAATAAGCAGATCATTTAATATAATAAATTCACTAGCGGATGAAGTAATTATTTGGAAAATATTGTAGCAAAATTAGGTTTCTTTTCTCTTCCTGTGAGGTTTTGCAGATGGAAGAGGACAAATCTTAAGGCAGAGGGTATACATGGCTATATCTGTTGTATATCTGTTGTACCTGTATTTGTAAACAAAATAGATACTTTTTTTCTCCCCTCTATTGAATTCTTTCTCTTACTGAAGAGAGAAATATAAATAGAAACTGTCATAAAACCATGTAAAAATGAAACACAGCACTGAACAACTATGACCTCAACTGTAATTCTGTTCATCAACAAAGAGTAGTTTTAAGCAAGATATTTGACAAGTAGACAACTATTTAGAACCATCTTATTTTTATTGACATTTTATGAAGTCCAGGAAGCTTTATAGTTGTTTCTACTTTTGCTTATGGTATAGATACAGTGCCTGTACTGCAGTTGTTAAATCTCTAGTGAATCTCAGTGTCTTGTTGAAAAAAATAGAAACAAACCAAAGGAAAACAAAAGAGCTCAAGGACATATTTTTGAGCAGAGTATCCATATTTTGGTGATTGAAACAGTAGGCCAAATATTATAGAGCTGTAGTGGAGTGAGAACAAATTTGGAGGCAATTTGCCCAAACTGAGATGATCACGAACAGTAGGCAGTGCACCAGCAGCAAAGACAAGCCCTGCTTGTTTTCAAGGCAGTAGGTGACAGATGTGGCACGCAGCATCATCACCAAGGGCCAGGATCATCATCTTTGGGCCCATCCCAGTCCTGCTGATCCTGTGTGCATCTGGAAGGAGATGCACTCAGTCCATCAGGGATGAGGGGGTGAATGATTGGGTTTGCAACTTCTGACTTGCATGGCAACTGAATTAGGTACATGGTCTTCTAGAATAACCTTTCCAGGTATCTGGAGGTCAAAGAATCAGAATCATTTAAGTTGGAAAAGACCTCTAAGGCCACAGAGTTCAACCAGCATCACTGTGTTTGCCACTAAACCATGTCTGTGGTTTGCTTGGCTTACCGGACTGCAAATGAGGATTAAACCTTGATAATGACCTCTGAAGAGCAGCAAAGAGTTTCTGGCCCTGAATGTTTCACTTAATTTATTTGTTTTGCAGCTGTTTTTGAAGGAATGGGGAAAATTATCATGGGGCATTAAAGCTGAAATACCTAAACTTTCTTTCTTTTTGCTGTGTAAGAAGAGTCTTAAGCATTTAAGTAATTGAACTATATGGCTAATCTTCTTTCAGCACTGAACATTAAATTGGGTAAAAATATATTAAAGGATTATAAAATAATTGTATTAGAGCTACAGGGCATGAATATCAACACAAGAGACCTTTCCAGACACTGCTCCTGCGCACTCAGTGAACATTGGAGAAGCCTGTTTCCACACATGTGATTTCACCGCTGTGACATCTTGTCCTGCCATGTCCCCAGGGTAACACACAGCAGGAAAGGAAGCTGTCACACACAGAGATGCTGCAGGTTTTCAAAGGTATCCCAAGCACTTGTACTTGGGGGAAGCGGCAAAGATGGTGAAGGGCCTTGAGGGAAAATCATGTGAGAGTGGTTGAGGTCTCTTGGTCTGTTCAGCCTGGAGAAAAGGAGACTGAGGGGACACCTCATTGCTTTTACACCTTCTTCATGAGGGGAAGAGGAGGGGCTGACACTGATCTCTGTGGTGACAGTGACAGGACATGAGGGAATGGCCTCAAGATAGGTCAGGGGAGGCTTAGGTTGGATATTAGAAAAAAGGTTCTTCACCCAGAGGGTGTTTGGGCATTGGAATAGGCTCCCCAGGGCAGTGGTCACAGCATCAACCTGGCAGAGTTTGAGAGGATCTGTACAATACTCTCCAGCACCAGATATGACTCTTGGGGATGTGCAGGACCAGGATTTGGATTTGATGATTCTTGTGGGTCCCTTCCAACTCAGCATATTCTGTGACATCCTTACATTGCTGAATTTTATTTTATTTTATTTTAATGATTTTTTTTATTTTATTGTTTTTATTTTATTTTTAATTCCCTCATATTAATATCTTTCGGAAATATCCCATTTTGAAGACCCCTACTCAGAGTTTTCCTTTTCTTACTTTCTCCACTACCTCTCTGTGGCCTAATCTAAGAAACATCCTTGGGGTTTGCTACTAATTAACTGTGTTCATGGTGTCACAGGGCTGCTTCTCCAGAAATAGCTATTGGCAAGAGCAGAACTTGTAATTTTCCAGATGCAATGTTTCCTCACTTTGTGTGGAAAAACCCCAGGAAAACAAAACAGCACCTGTAAAGAACAAATATAATTGCAGTTCACTGTAGCCTTTCAGCATCATGAAAACCTTCCTGGAGCACACCTAAGGCTCTGCTGTAAACGGAGGCCTTTCCACTGGCCGTGTCATTGCTGCCAGAGCTGTGTTCTGCCCTCCCTGCTAGCCCATGTCTGTGGTGTGGGGCTGTGAGGCACCAGGCAGGCTGTGGCTCTGGGCTGGGCAGTGGCCAGAGGAGGCCATTTATGTTGCCTACATATATGAGATAATTTTGACATTGCAAAGGCTATAAATAGAACACCCAGAGCAGAAAAGTACAGGAAGGAAGAGTAAACCTCTAATAAATTATATCTTAAAAGGATCTGAGTAGGGGGAGGAAAAATGTACCTCCAACAACAGGAAACTTTAAAAGAGGCTTGTACCGAATATTATAAATTCACATGAGAAAAAGGTCTTTACTTCTTTCAGTGTGGGAAGACACAAAGGTTTCAGTACTTAATGCTTAAGTAGGGAAAAGGTCAAGAATCCTTTTGCCATACTGTGGTTAAAAAATCATGCTGTTAAAATTGTTTTAAATGGGACTCCTGCTTTCTTGTAGCCACACATTTAAGAACAATTACTTCTCATTTAGCTTGTCCAAAGTTTTGTCCAGCAAGGACCTCGCATTGCACGAAGCAAAAAACATTGTGTAACTTACAACAAAATACATCAGTCTTATCTCTGTTGCTACCCTGTTGTGAGAGTAAGCTGCTTGTCTGTGGGTTTTGCTGGTGGACTCTGGGAAAGGCACCTGAATTTGAATGGAAGCTGCTGTAGCATGAAGGTGCCATAGCAAAATTGTGTTTTCCAGCCTCCAGCCCAGCACTGCAAAACTCTCCTTCTTCCCTTTCTAGTAAACATGATAAAAAAAAAGACATGCAATATAAATTCACATGCACACAGAGGGAAGGATCATGCAGTTTTTACAGACAAATTTGAAGATGAATTAGTCTTTGAGATACTGTCTGTTTAAGGATTATATTGTTAATAACCTAAATTTGACATGCATTTTTCCCCCCTTCAGTCACTACCTGCAAAGCCTCTCTGAGAATTATCTCTTATGAAGCGGTGTCATTAATAGCTTCCTGCAAGGTTTCTTTTAGAAGTGGCAGAAAGGTAAATAAAAATGAATTAATACAGCGTTTTGGGTTTGTAGGCAAAATATGCAAATATCTTACTGACAAAGCCTTAGTAGCATTAGAGGCTTTCAGATCCTACCTATCCTCAGAGGCTCTGCTTGTGGAATCAGAAGCCTTTAGGCAACCTTTAACTGAGTTTACATGTAATACATTTTCTTTTTCCCTCTCCCATTCCCCCTGTAATGTCCTCTTGGACCAATTCCCTCTGGTGCAGTTTCCAGCTTCACAGTTCATGAATTTTATTTGCAATCAATAAATAAAGCCATTATCAAGTTTTGTATTCTCATCATATATTGTCATTTCTCATAAACCATTTCACTGTATGGGTCAGCTTCACTGAGCACATGCCACTCACCTTTATAGCTCAGCAGAGGGCTGTCAGGGGTAGGGATGGGATGTGTTTGAAGATCTAATCAGATTTCAGTTGTAATGAACAATTATGAATAAGACTGTGCTACCATTCATCATTATTATCATTATTTTTAACACTACCAGACTGTTTTGAGTTAGTGATCGGCACTTAAATACTCTTTGAGCCCTGGTCTGGGACATATTCTTACAGTATGGAGCAGAGGTTCCCAGACCCACCCATATCATCAAAGGAAATGTTATTTCTGACCTATAACATCACAGCATTTATCAGCTGTTTGAGACAACTAAAGAAAGGCTTCTTGCATGCCCCTTACAAAGCCCGTCAAATTCCCACTGTGGAAAATTATAAAGTAACTAATTTTGAGATCCTGTGACCCACTGTGGTGAATCCTTCCTGATATCTTATGCAGATTTCTTTGGGCAGCATTAGTTTGGGCATGGCATGAAAAGGCAAGCCATCTTTGTGGTGATCAGGCCCTTGGACAGTTACTGATTTGTGCCTTGAATTTTATCTGTCAGCCCAGACAGAGTATTAAATGCTGGTGTCACATGCAGTTATCAAATGGTAGTATTACAAGGTCAACTGACAAATAATATTCTAACATAAAGACTCCAAATTGCCTACTTTGCTAACCTCTGACAGTGTGGGATCTTGTACACAAATGAAAAAATGAATCTATCAGTGACCAAAATGGGTAGAAGCAAGAAGAGAGGGTCAAGGAAGTTGGAAGCAAACATTCTCAGCTAAGTGCAGGAAAATCCAGCAGTGCTTTGAAGGTATCCTTGTAACACTCCCATCCCTGCTGGGGGATAGTGGCAGTGACACTATCACTGCAGCACACCACTTTACTCCTGGTGCTGATACAACTGCTGACAGCAGCAGCATCGTTACTCTGTAGTGCTACTAAGGATCACAACACACTACTAGGGAATTACAAGGAATTGTTTTGCTAAATTCATTTACTTATCACTCTCTCAAACGTTTATTGTCCTCTGGACCTGACCAAAATAGATGGGGAGAAGATATTTTGAGCCAACACAAGAGTTTCTCAAAGGAGGCACGTTGGATTTCCCACTTTTTAGGGGGGAGTGTTGACTACAGGGAGATGTCTTTCCCTCTGTAGTCTCTGTAAGAAAGAAAGGATTGTGTTCATGGTCAAAGCAAATGTCTAGAATATTGTAGTGGCTTAATTAAATTTCAAAAAACTCCTCTTGTCTGTATTGGAACATTAATTTAAGTAATGGAAATAAATGCATGACTAGGTGACAAAGTCTGTGTCTCGTTGCAGCATCCCATAGCTGACATCGTGTATGTTTGAGGCAATCCACACCTCAGCATCATGCCTTTAAAGCAATGGAAGAGTTTTTGAGCTTTGTATTTTTCTTTTTAAACTTGGTACTAAGCCAATTTGAAGTTAATATTTATGAAGTTTGGGAAAATTGTTTTCAGGGTATGATTTCTGGTGAGATGAATTTTCATATTCTAAGCAACTTTGATTTTAACTTTAATGACCCTAAGTGCATTTAGCAAGGTTGTGCTCAGACCCATGCAAGTCAGTGTTTCCCTGACACTGCCAGCCAGGAATGATGTGTGCAAGGCAGGACTGTGGTGGAGTCCCATGCCCTGCCGTGACTCTGCCACTTGGTTCTCAGACTCTCTGCCTGCTGTGAGTCCCTGCTTATCATGGGGAGCCAGATCACTTTTGGTGTTTGGGGGTGTTCCAGCTGTGATACAAAGAAGCAGAGAAGGCAAACGTCCTGCAGACACTTCGTGCTGAAGTTATAGGATATCTCCTATCCCAAATGTCAGTTCCTACCCTCTGCTCTCATGGATGCTTTCTCTGAAGTGCACTGCGGATTCCTGGAAGTACAACTCATCTGCTGCAGGGTAACAGAGAGAAAACATAATAATGAACAGGTACTTTTGATCCTTCATAAAACTCCATTATTTGCTCACAAAAATATGCCAGAAATCATAGGCAGAACGTTACAGTCACAATAAATTATTTTGCTGCTGTTTCTCTTTACATTTTTGGTTCACTTTTTATTGTTTCTAATTTGTCTAAGATTTAACTCTACAAATTATACATCTATAGAGCAAACTTCTCATTAGTTTCAGCAAAGTCACTCTTTCAATGGGATTTTACCATCAGAAGGGAGGGTTGCTATCATCTGACCTCTCACCCATGACCAGATTTGTTTAGAAAAGCATTGTTATAATTTCTGCTTGAAGGGCAGGTTATATAGCTTGCTGTCAGATGTCAGATATATTTTCTAAGGTGTATACTTATTCAACAGCTGATTCTTTGAAGGTATTAGGTAATTTGGATTGTACATATAAGTTTGTGTGATGCACTGGATATTAAATCATGTTTCTTTGACTGTCGACTCCATGTAGCTGTGATGTATCTTATGCCAGGGACAAGACTATGTTTTACCTGCAAATACCAGATACTAGGAACATGAGAACTCTAGCAACATGATTTTCCTTTTTTTTTTTTGCCTTTCTGCTTTATTATTAGCATAAGAAGCACGTGATAGTCTTACTTTTTCTTCAGAACTCTTTCATCATAGGGCACATGAGGAATCTTCTCTTCCAGACATGGAAGACTTTCTCCAACAATTTTTTTTATACCCTTATAACGCTTATCTTTAAGTTATGCTTCTCTGTATTGACCTACTGTGTCTGCAAGTTATTTTTCTGAGCATGTCTGTGCTGACTGTTACAGGGTCAAGGCCTTGAACACAAGCCAAACTGTTGGGGAGGGCTCTTTCCTTTGTTTCAGTGGATGTTTGCCAGAATATCTAAGTCTTGCAGCAGCACGGACTGTGCTGAACTCTCCCAAAGCAACGTTTCTCCCACCATGCATGGACTACCACATTTCTGATTTGGAGACACCAAGGAGCCATACATGTACACGTAGGACATAAGCAATAAGCCTCCCCAGGGTGTGGATTAGAAGGCTCACTTTGTGCACGTTGAGTGTCCCATGAGGCAGAGGGCCGAAGGTCAGTTTCCTGAGGGACACCTGACTTCCTCTGGATCTCAGAGTGCTTGATACCTATGTTGTCAAACAAGCTCAAGACAGACTGTTGGGATCGATTTGCCTTTTCTTCCCAAACTAAATTGACCACAACTATGCTTACACCATTGAGGGAGCAATTTCCAGTCACTGAGGTAAAAAAGTTGGCAAAATATACTTTATTTATACCCAGAATTCACTGCTGAGGGCCTCTTCCCTCATCCTGCTTGTGTGTGCTGCCAGCTTCATACCCCAGCAAGCAAGCAAGGGGACATGGTGCAGTTCGACAGCTGCACCTTGTAGTTCCTGACCCCGCCTCTTGCCAAGGAAAAAGTTGTTTTTCTGGCACTAGTCAGCAGTGATGTGTACTCAGAGTAGACACGTATTTCATGGGAAGCAAGATCCCGCGTCTTAATGGGATATTGGTAAAATATTGTTGCAGTTGACATAGCACCCACACTCTCCAGCCCCTTGGCCAAGGTGGGAGATTCTCCTGTCATCCTTTGGCTGCGTTTGTACAGAGCGCAAATACCTGTGCTGCCTTTTGACATACATCTTAGGCAATGAAGATACAGCTTTCTCAGAAGCTGAGGGACAACATTCTGTTGGAAAATGAGGGTTTTGCAGTGTCTTTGTGATTTTGACTTAATCACAGATGAATAAAAGCAGAACCAGTTCTCATCCTCGGTGATCACATTTACTTCTGCAATAGAAACAGGTTAGGCAAATGCAGACAAAAGCTTTTCTTTTTCTTTCCAGGGGAGTTCTGGTTGAACTGGGGAGGGATCTGGCCACAGATAAGTTATTGGCAAACCAACAGACCTGGTACAGCTAACCTCAGTGTATCAGTGATTCCCGTCTCTCATCTCCACATGAAGCAACCTTAGGTTGCATTTATATAACAGCCCCCTTTGAATCCGTGTCCTGATTTAATAGCAATCTAATATAGATTGGTTAGAGGTAGTCAGCATGGATTTACAAAAAGGAGGTCATGCTTAACAATCTTGATTCATTTCTCTGAGGAAGTGACAATGAAAGTGGACAGCGATGAAGAAGGAGACATAATTTACTTGGACTTGAAAAGGCTCTCGATACAGTGCCACATAACAGATTAATTTATAAGGTTAGCAAGTATAGGACTGATAGCAAAATACTCAATTGGATATAAAATTGGCTCGGTAACAAGGCCCATGGAATGGCAGTAACGGTTATAGATCATGCTGGGAAAGTGCCATGCGCCCTGGGCTGTGTGTTGGAAGACATTCTAAAGATAATAAGGATGGGCAAAGCCAAAAACAAAGGTGGTGAAAAAAAAGAGGAAAAATGCTGCCATAAAGAACACATGAAGGCCACAGTCTTATGAGAAGCAAATGATCATGCCAACATGCAATCTGAAATGTCAGGTGATATCTGGTGAAGAAAATTGACTAGGAACTGAAGGGGCCCAAGTCAGGCACTTAAGCTGCAGGTCTTGTAGCAAGGCAAAAGTATACAGAGCAGCAAGGACCTTCCCTTTTAAATGTGAGAGAGGGCAAAACTTACAGCTTTTTCTAGGTGTCAGTGAGCAGTAAGTGCGAGGTGTGTTCTCAGAAACTGATCTTATCCTGAAAAGTCCAAGATCCCTTGGTCTTTGCTATAAGAATGAATCATTGCATTTGGGTTGTGTTTTCAGCTCAAAGAAATCTTTGCAGAATCCTTGATCTTTCCATTTTCTATGATTTAAGGAGACTGGACTTCCTGAGATGAAATAAGTTTTTGTCACTACCCTGCAAGATGCTACCTTACATTCTGTAAAAAAGCAGACACTTGCATAGAAGAAAGAAATGAAGTACAGGAGAGTCAACAGAGGACACTAAGAGACCTCAGAAATTCAGAGTCCTGAACAGAAATTAGAAGCCCGTTTCAGTGAATACTCACTTCCTTACAGTGTAAACTTTCCCATCTCTTGGATGATATTAAAAGAAGGTCTGGGAAAGCTGTATTGGTGACACTGGTGTGCCATCACTTAGCACTGCTGTCAGTTCAATAAAATACATCAAGCTTTGATGTCCAGCAGAGTTTCCACCATTGCTTTCATATAAAAGACCAGGCTGTCAGGCCACTCCCACAGGGGAGAAGGCTGTCTTTGCAGCCCCACCTATGCCTTTGCCTCACTCCCCACCTGTTTTAAAGGTAGGAATCTCTGGATTGATCTCACCATGCATATTAGGAAAACTGGGAAAGGCTTTTTAATTAAACAAAAGAAGAGCTGCTCTCTATAGCATGTGACTGGTGTGGTGCAGGATTAGACAGGAAACGATGCAGGGTAGCAATTAGCCTGACTCATTGGTCAGTGGTTCATGCTATAGGCTGTACTTTGCTATTTGATTATAAATATTGGCTCAAAACTTTGGTCTTGAAGCCATTAAAGTCATTAGTCAAGCTCTCATTGATTTAAGCAAGACCAAGACTTGACCCTTTGTGGCTGTTCAAAGGACAGAGATAAAGTTTTAAATCAATCAAGAGTGTAGACTCATTCTGCTGGGGTCATATGGTTAATACATCCTGTTCCTGTCATTTCCGCTATAAATCTGTGAATGCTTTTAAAGCAGGAGGAAAACCTGACTCTTTTCCTTTTGCCAGAAAATATTATGTTCCCCTTTATTACAAACAAGAAAATCAAGGAGTCCTTCTGCTCAGGAAGACTTGTAAGGAGAAAGGTAATCTCAATATTTCTATGTTTCTACAGTCAGTGAAAGGTAATTTGAGACAAAGTACTGGGCAATACAATCTGCTGTCTGCAAAGCATGCAAACCTTGTCCCACTGACATCCCATAAGCCTTTATTGGGTCCTGATGATCCTTTTGCCCAATTAATAAGTCAGTACCCATTGTACTGCTGGTGTCTACAAAAAGATCCCTTATTTTCCACATTGCATCTAGTCTACATAACTCCTACAAGTTGGGAAAAAGCTTATGACTTCCTACAAATGTAATCAAACTCCTAGTTATTGATGTCATCTGCTTGGCTTCAGGCCCGAGTCACTAAGCTCTCTGTATTTACTTCTAGAATACCATACTTCTAGAAATGTGAAATATATTATATGAAAAAAGTCTGAACTATTCTGAGTTTTTGTTTTGCTGAAAGAACCACCTCATGGTGATCATGGAAATAAAAGCTGTTCTTCCACTCTCTCTTGCTGACTATAGGAGTCTGAAAAAAAACTGTAGGGGAGAACAAGCAACCTGATTCAGGGCAATTAAAAGAAGAAATCTGAATCCTTGGCTTATCTCATTTTGCCATTGTTTCCAAAAAGATTCTATTTGGTTCTGATGGGGCCATGAAGATGATCAGAAGTCTGG
Organism: Bombycilla garrulus; assembly: GCA_013400315.1. Taxonomy (NCBI): domain Eukaryota; kingdom Metazoa; phylum Chordata; class Aves; order Passeriformes; family Bombycillidae; genus Bombycilla; species Bombycilla garrulus. Next base: position 48,322 of record VXBU01004139.1, read on the forward strand.
AGCATCTTTTCTATGAGGACATGCTGAGAGAGTTGGGGTTGTTCAACATGGATAAGAGGAAGCTTCAGGGAGACCTCCTAGCAGCCTTCCAGTACCACAAGGGGGTTTATAAAAAAGGAGGAAGAAGGATGTTTTTATACAGACAGTGATGGGACAAGGGACAATGGTTTTAAAAAGAAAGAGGGTTTAGATTAGATGCTGGGAAGAAATCCTTTACTCAGAGAGTGGTGAATCACTGGAACAGCTTGCTCAGAGAAGTTATGGATAACCCATCCCTTGAAGTGTTCAAGGCTGGGTTGGATGGGGCCTTAAGCATTCTGATCTAGTGGGTAGCATCCCTGTCCGTGGCAAGAGGGTTGGAACTAAATGATCTTTACGTTTTCTTCCAATTCAAACCACTCTGTGATTTGCTGAAAAAAATGTGGATGTAATTTGATAGGTTTTATGAAAATAGCTTCCAATTCTCACTTATGAAAAGGTGAAAGAATAAGTGAGAGAGGAAGAAAGGACCTTTATTATGCATATATGCATAGGTGCCACCTTGTCCAGTGTGAAAGCCCAACGAGCTTTCAGGGCTAGCAGATCTGAACGTCTGTGTGCATGCATGTGCATGTTTTATAAAGGGTTTGATCTTACCTGAGCATCTGTGGCTCTGGTGACATCCCATTTGTTAACATTTCTGTAGGCTCTTCAGTAAACTCACTGGATAGATGACAGTTCATTAAATTAGTTGACAATGCATATCCAGTCTTTCCACCCTCCTCCCCCAGCCCTAAAATGAAAATAAAGAAATTACAATGGTAAGAAGGGAAAATACTATGCAAATAGCTCTGAGAGCACTGACACATTTAAACTAATGCATTTCCTAGAATCATAACAATAAATGTGCTGTCAGGGGCATCGCAGTTCCTCCAGTGACACGACCACTGTGCAAAAGCACCAGTGCAAGCTGTCAGAGCTGATTATTTAAGTACTCCTGAAATATTTTTTTCTTTCACTGTAACTTCTCAGAGTCATGAGGCTTCAAAAGAGCCCTTTTCCTCTTTCAACCCTTCAGCTAGCTTTTAAACACCTGCATACATCACCTTGCAAAACAAGTGGGTCAGGAACAAATTTTCTAGAGATGGCAGTTACTGAGATCAGTTGTTTTGGGAAATGTTCATTGATGAAATGACTCGAGAAAGTTTGTGCAGCTTCCTGAATGGCAAAGAGATTTCCTAAAATATTACAAAGATAGCAGCTAGGCCTACCCCAAAGAACCCTTTTCAAAGGGCTCAAGCAGTTCAAGCAGTTGGTTTTGTTTATTAAAGTTGCTGCAGATAACAGAGATAGATGAGTGCAACAGCGTTACTACGAAAACACCCCATGAAATGGCCTTTCCATAATTTTCTTTAATACAAAAACTTCCTCATTCAACTGCAAATCTTAGAGCAGTTTATCAAGTTTGACCACCGACTCCATGCTCTGATGCATGTGTAGGCAGAATGGTTGAGACATAAAAAAAACCTTTATAATAGCCCAGAAATGCCCCTCTCAAGCCCCTTCTTGGAATTAGTGGCTTTAGTAATACTGCTGAACACTTATTTGGAACAGGCATGTTATTCTTCCATTAAGCTTTATTCTGGTCATTCTTTCAATCTGCATTTAAATTCTTTTTTCCTCTCGGTTGGCATTGGCACCCTTAGCTACCTCATAAACAGAATGCACTGCCAACTGGAACACGCAAGCAGAGCTGAAAGCAGCACCGCTAACCTCTGCTTCTTTCTACCCCCTGCAACTTGGAGTTGTATCAAACTCAGTGCCTGGAGCCTGGGAAGTGGGCATCCTGAACTGCTTGGAAGCTCAAAGAGCCAGACTTCAATCTATTAAGGTACTGGGCTGGCTCGCTGAGCTATAATTGTGCACACTTTTTTTTACAATCAGCCCAGCAAGTCGGATTCACATGCTCTTACTTCAGCAGAGTGTATCTTTCCCAGTAAAGAGTTGTGCTGCAAACTGTGAATAGACACTTTTACTCAGCATTTATAAGGCAAACAGAATTTGGCCCAGAATGACTAGCCCAGTAGCATTAATACAGAAGAGAAGAGATTAGGCACTCAAAGTTGCTCAGAGATTTTGCCTATTGGCAAATTTGCATTCTTAGAGACTACATACTCAGCAATAACAAAATCAAATATGGAATTTGGAAATATTTGTCACAGGTGGGAGCCACTGTAAAGAAGGGCAGTGAGTGAAGAACTGCAGTGGGTGAGAAGGCTCCCACTCCCCTCCTGTTCCCCCCCAGCCTGTTCTCTGTATGCGCAGCAGCAGCCAGAGTCGGCACACAGCGATGGGTACCTGGGGAGGCACATCCTGTGCCTTAACCTCTCCCTGCTTTTCACTGCAGACACCAAAACCATTTGCCCTGGGCCTTTTTTTTTCACCCCCATAATTTATACAGGTTACTCCCTTTTTAGGGCCAGCCAGTGTGTGTGGATATCTGTGTAATCAAAACTGCATTTGACTTTTTTTTTCCCCCTTTCATTTGTGGGACCCAGGCTTTTTGCCTTGTCAGTTCTGCACTGGCAAATGTTTCTGTCCACGGTTGGTAAGGCAGAATGTCTAGCAGCACCACACCAACAACTTACAGGTTGCCACTCTGGGGAAAGAAAGTACACGTTTAAAAGAATCAGCAGCCTAGGTAGGATATAATGTGACTGAAGAGTTTCACTGTAACGTCGTAGAGTACGAAAATGAAAATATAAAGTGCATTTTAAATGATTAATGTACAAAAGCTGACCTCTTCCAGTGTGCATTAATCAAGGAAAAAATGCACACTTTCTGTAGTGGTTAATGTTGCAGGTCCATTATTTAGCTTTGATAATGTGCATAAAAATGCTCAATATGACAATGAGTTGGGGTAGCTGAGAATTTAGAATGGTGGCAAGTTTGTTGTAGTATTTGGATTAGCATTCTTAACCTACATCTTGACAGCTTCCTTTCTTCATTTCACAAGTGTTAATAAAATCTTGCTTTTACCTCTTTCAGTTTTTGGTTATTTTTTTCTTGTATTTTAGTTATTTTCTTTTTTTCTTTTTTTTTTTTCTTTTTTTTTCTTTTTTTTACATAACGATTAAAAATACCTGCTTAAACAAATACTACCAGCATTCATTAGTCAGGATGGTTATATGTAAAAGAAATGATGCCAGATAGTAACAAATCCAAGAGAAGTTTATTATGAAAATGGCACCTGCGGGATGAAAAAAAATTAAGTTACATAAAGACAACCATGTATGACATGTATGAGAATCTACAAAAGTATAAAAAGAACCCTGTTGTAAATGAAGTATGTACATTTCTGATTTGCAGCATTATCAATGATCAATGAAAAAAATGTTTCAAATAAGCCAGGCACTCAAGAAGTTAGATTCGGTTAGCTTAACACAAAATAAATGTACCATAGCTGTCACTTTTTAACATTTTAATTTTTTTATATTGTAGAGTTGGTAACACTGCTAAGATTTATACGAACAGAATCCCTTTCCCCATTATTCAGCTACTTGGCACCAGTCTCCTCATAAAAGATTTCATATATTTGTACAAGAAATAGTTAAAAACACAGACACAGTCTTCACAGGTAATGAAGTTTTTTTTTCATTTTGTAATTTTAAACACTATGGATTTAGACAGCAGCTGTGATTATCTGTTAGTTTAAATCACCAGAAATCATTTTGACACAACACAGAAACATTTATAAAAAAAACCCAAAACAACAACAGCTGTTTAGCTGTTCTTTGTAGCTGATAGGTGCAGTCCTTTGATTGTTCCATAGCTAGAGCAGAGCTTCCAAAATTAAACTTTGAATTTCCCAATCAGCTTTCTTGCCTTTTTCAGACCTACATAAATCCTTCCCGTGGAACCTTTAAAAGCGCATTAATTAAATTTCTAGCGTCCAATTCCTCTTTTGATATCACTCCTCTGTGGCTTGGACCTACTTCTCAAATTCAAAGCTACTGCAGAAATTGGCTCGACGCAGTGAGTGATCAAAAATTCGAAGGACAGCTGAGTTAATACATTAGCATTGCACACATAAGCGAACATATATGACAATTCTAAGCTCAGTTTCCTTTTTAAACAATGCCAGTTGACCTTTGAAAGAATTTCCTATCTCACTGGTAATTGCTCTACATATTGCTCTGCCAGCCTACCTAGGAGAAAACCAAAGAACTGCACCCTCTGCTTACAGTTCGAGCACAAGGACTCTGGGAATGTTAACAACTGAGGCTATATGGCGTCAATTTGCTTAATATATCTGAGCATTACTCTGAAGTGCATTGTGGGGTACACTGGAAGAGTAAGTCATACCCAGAATTCCTCTGTGGGAAAAATGGCTCCATTAACCTTGAGCTAGTTAAGAGTCTTTTATCTCTGAGAGTGAAGAAGAGAGAACGAGAGAGCGAGAGAAAGAGAAAGGGGAAACGTGTGGAGGAGGAGGGGAGAAAGGAAGGGAGAGAGAGAGGTTTGAGAATACACAACAGCAAAGCAACAGCAGAAATTAAAAGGTATACAGACAGTGGAAGCAGCATAAGGTGACATTACAGAGGAAGGCCACCACACAAAAACCACTAACCCCCAAGAATCACTGGTTCACTAGGACTGCAGGAATGGGACTTTACCACTCCAGACTAGAGATAAAGCACAGAGAAGACAAAGGACAAAACAACTACATTAGCTTAGTATATACTGCATATAGTAACACACATTGAAACTGCAATGGGACTGACAGCCAAGGACACTTACACATTGTACACATTACAGTTCTCACATCTGTTATTAGATGCCTTAACAAACAGCTGCCAAAGATGGAGTGGAAGAAGAATTTATATTTGACAGTCATTTGGAGTGTTTGACACTACACTGTGATTTCTGGCAACGAAGACAAAATAGGAGATTTCTTTTCTTTTACTTAATGTGCAGTTTTCAGTTGTAGTTATCTATTTCAAGCTTATTAACCCATCCTTTAGTTTTAAAACATATTGGTTTCAACACTAAAAATAAGGAAAAATAAAACAACGAAAAAATACCCAAATCAAAGAACAAAAAGAAATTTACAACCTTCCCTCTATAATATTAAATGAAAAACAAAATAAAACATGTTAAATAGTTCTTCTGTTTTTTTTTTTCTTTTTATTCTGAAGTGTTATTTGATGTTGTAAAATTAGCCTCAGTTACACTGAGAAAAAAAATAAAGCAAAACAATATGCACCTAAGAAACTGCTCCTCGCGTCAATTAAATTGAGTTTTTTGTTTTTAAGCTCTTTTTGAAAAAGGCTTCCTGACCCATTTAAATTTGATGTGAGGCTATGCTTGTTAGTTTGGAGGTAACAAATTTTTAAGTCCTGCAGCAAATGTTAATGAGGGCTTTTGTCTTAACTAACCAAGGAGACTGCAGCACCCCACTATAAACCAGTACGGAACACATTCTTTCCAAAAAACCCAGCCCACAAGCTGCATATTTTATGAAGACATTACAGATTAATAAATGATAGCACCATGGTTTTAGAAATTAAGTTAAAGTTTCTGTAATTAACATTTAGTCCAACTTTTTAACATTCTAGTCACAGGCCAGAAATTAACTTTTTAAGAACCCAAATTATTTTATGTGCAAGTAAGAAAATCTTAACCATAAAAAGAGAATTAAACTCTGCATAAAATTCTAAAATACTATCCCCTATTTTAAAGGAATTAGGAACAAAACCCCCCCTTTCATTTGACTTAGTCAAACAGGGCACATTGTTTATGCTTGTCTCTTTTAATCTTGATCATATCAAGATCATTTTGAAGTAAAACCAATGGTTGTCACGTTAAAATCTCTTTACCACAACACTGAGTATTCTATGGCAGAGGCATACACATATTAAAGGCATCTTAATAAAGATGCAAAGGAAAAAACACACATCTTAGAAGAAGACAAAATGGCAGGCAACTGGTACTTCGACTCTCTGAAGGCAAAAATAAAAAAATATCTTTACATTAAAGAATAAGTCAAGTTAAAGAGAAAGGGAATGAAATGGGGACCGTCATATTGAGATAATAAGCTGACCTGCTCAAATTCAAAGTGCTAGAATTAAAGGTCTAAATTAAAACATAGTCTATGCCTCAGAGTATAACACTGAACACAGTATGTGGTCATATTTCAATCCTCTTTCCGTTCCAGAGTCTGTGTAGTGTGAATGCCATTGCTGTACACAGGAAATGGAAGAGTGGAAAAAAGTCCTTCGGCAGTTGTGAACACATTCCCTGCAGGCATTTGGGTCAGACTGGCCCCGCTCACAGCGCTTCCAAACGGTCCCGACATATTGAGTCGGTGAACGTGGTGGTAGAGCATTTCCATCGGTGTTTTAGGATCCAGCCCAAAGCTGGGGCTGTTAACATCCACAAAGTTAACAGCATGGGTGTTGGGGAGGAGGTTGCCCTGCATGGCTAAAGTAACTTCAGCTGGAGCATACCGAATAGTGCCAGTGGTGTAGACCCTCTGAGCAGCAGTGCTGGTCGCAGCAAGGGTTCCCGTTACCCTGTGAACCAAAGGAAGCACCACGTTGCCTGCTTGTAACCTCTGAAGGGCTTCCAGATCCCCAGTGTACAACAAGGAGTTGGACGCTGTGGGACCTCCTGGATGTTTGTCCCTTGGAGATGCTGAAAGTGGGGGTGACAAAGGGTCAGAGGACACTGGAGCCAAGGCCGAGCTGGATGAGGTGCTGAACTGAGTTTTACGGCTGGCAGTATTTTCAGTCCCTGGTGGGGTGAGAACAGAGTCTGGAATGGAGACATGTAAACTACTGCTGGCTTGGGGGGAAGGGAAGTGCTCGGAGCTGGGGGGCTTGGTCATACTGTAGGGTGATTCATTCCTTGAGATTTCCCTGTTGGGTGGGTAATTCCAAATACTGCTATCATTATCAAAATTGATAGGTTCTGAGATTTCTGTTTTAATTTTGAGCACTGAGGCACTGTTTGGTGACGAGAGCAGCTGGGGCTGGTCCACCAAAGCTGAGTCAAGTCCATTTGGACTCGAGGTGCTTGACAGCCTTCTCCGGGTCATGCTGCCTCCCTTTTGCTTTTTTCTCCTCTTCTTCCTCTTCTGATGTTTGCTGGAAGACTGGGCATTTACTTCTCCTGCACTGTCTGAGTCCTTGGCGCTGTCGGAGGTCAGTGATTCACAGTTCTGCAACCGCAGGTCTGACTCACTCTCAACGTAGCGCTCCACCTTGATCTGCATAGAGCCAAGAGTGCCAAAACTGTCCTCAGGGGCCTTTTGATTCTCGAAGTCGGAGTTTTCAAAGCTGTCGTCACTGTCCCTGCTGTCCTGGTTGCTGGAGCTGTTCCCATCCTCATTACAGTTCATTTCGTTATCTGACTGATTTCCTGACTTTTTCCTGTCGGATTCAGGGTCTTCACTGTTTTCTGACTGGTTTCCTTTCTCATCTGACTTTGAGTTCTCATTGTCCTCTGGAGCAAAATGAAAGCGAAACAAACCATTAGCAATAGGAACATAATATTATAATCCAAGTCCAGATTTCTACCTACCAGTGAGATTGGATTTGCTTCAACCTTTTTTTGGCAGAAGACCTTCTCTTCAGTAGAGTTGCATTTTAAAATTTTTTTCAGTGTTGTGTTGGCAGAGTTTTGATCACCATGAATGTCTCTGACTCAGGACTGTTAATGCACTAGAAGCCTATATTATGTGGCTGCACCTCGATTGAGGGGCCTTTTCATCTGCTCGCTAGACAAGAATCACGTTGACAGCTGTGAGCACAACAGCACTGTAGCTGTGCCATCCAAAGAGGAGTCAGTGAACAATCCCATTGTCACCGTTATGTCCTGGTGATTGTTCTTTCACATCCATGCTCTCCTACAGTGGACAGGCATCCACCTATAGCACTAGTCACTAATGAAGATTCTAGTACTCTCATGTCATTTTCCTCTGACCATTGCCACTTTTGAAGTGGCATAGAGTCTGGCTGCAGTGGAATTACTGCTGATTTCCTCCACATATACACTCATGTGTGCAAACCTGAGTGAATGAATAAGCTAGTTAAAATGAATGAATAAACCAGTTTGTTGTTAAAACAATTTTGCTATGTTGCTACACTGTCTTCTCATATTCTCCTGAAGAACAACAAATATAAAAAAAACTAGAAAAATAATCAGCCAGTGAATTAAATTCTTGATTGATCCAAATCATCTAAAGACCATTGAAAATAGCACAGCTACAGCACTTAGAAACTGTCACTCTTCTTGCCTGAATTAATTTAATTATAATTCTAATATGGGTGAGATAAACACTCTAGCCCACTGGACTCAAGAGAGCCAAAGCAGCTTTGAGACTGAATATGCTCCATTATCACACTGTGTTTGAAAGGGTCACAAAAGGTGTCAGGAAACCCTGTCCTTTACAGACCAGCCAGGAATCTTTTGTTGCCTAATAAAAGATGTTTTTCACTCATCAGAGCCAAGTCCTACCCTTTTCAATATCCTTGTTTTAGGTGGAGAGGGGAAGGACCGGTTTGCCTCTAAAGATATTGGTTACTTTTGGAGCCAAACTATTTCCCAGAAGTGCTGAAGGTGGGTTTGACAGGAAAACTGCCTGAGCATTCAGGACACTGCACTTCACAAGTCACTTAGTGGGACTTTTGCTTATGTGAACAGCAGCAGAGAGACCCTTCCTTTTGAAAAATAAAACTTATAGGAACAAAGTAGCAGCTGTAAACCCCTGAGTCTCATCCAGCTTTTTGTTCCACCTAGGATTGAACTTGTCCTACAAATTTTTCTCCCTTTTTTTGAAGGTGCTTTCTTTTAAGGCCATGGTTTCTAGCTGGGGAAGAATGGTCTTAGAGTGAGGTGGTCTAAAGCTACACAATATTTATTTGCCTGGGATTATATCACAGCTCGAACTGAACTTGTTCGTTTCATCCAAAATACTGTTCCAATTTCAGGCCCTTCGGCATTTCTATTTAATTCCTTTGTAATAAACAAGCCCCTGTGGCTTCTTTCTTCCAAGACTCCCAGACATCTCCTTTGGAGATGTAGATATCTGTGCACCTTTGGAATGCTGTCTTGCTCTGCATCAGTTTTAGAAGTCATGAATGTACATGTACTTCTCATGTTCTCACCTGGAGAAACTTCCAGTGCACATGGGAAATGCAAACTGTTCTCCACATATGTGTTATTTGGCTATTTAGGAACAAGACAGCATAAAGGAAGCACTGGGAATGGATGAAGAAATTCCCAATGACAGTGGTCAGCAAGCCTGCACATTGACTGAAAACAAGGTGTCAAAGCAGAACAAATAAAAGCAAAAGATGAAAGAGAACAGCCATATAATAAATGTAATATAATAAAATAGAATATAATAGAATATAATAGAATATAATAGGATATAATAGAATATAATAGCCTGATCCTCTTCTTGCTTTTTCTTGATTTATATCACTGTGATCCATTTTTTCTAGACTGTTTTTGGTTGTTACCATAGGCATGAGAGAAAAGTCATCCATCTATCTATCTATCTATCTATCTATCTATCTATCTATCTATCTATCTATCTATCTATCTATCTATCTATCTAATCTATCTATCTATCTATCTATCTATCTATCTATCTATCTATCTATCTATCTATCTATCTATCTATCTATCTATCCATCCATCCATCTATCCATCCATCTATCCATCCTACATACAACAGCTGAGTAACATCTTTACTTCCTGGGCTACAGGAAAACACACTTCTTTCAAGGCCAGATGATTTGCACCTGTGCCTAGGTAACCACTGTTAAAACTAACAGGGAATGTGTGAACCATCTGTGCACTGGACCATCTGTAGGACTAATTTACACACAGAGCTTGACAAGTACACTCAGCTTTTAAAAAACAGCTGAAGTCCCAGACTTAAAGAGCTTAGAAACAAGTTCTTGAAACCACACATTTTAATTTAAATATAACTCTTAACCCAAGAAAACTCTCGAATTTTTCAATCTTCACTGCCCCCTAGTGAGGCTCTTCAAGAATGTATTTATACAGGGAAAAGAGTCATAAAGATTGACAGTAGAGACCTCTCTGTAGAATGTCTGCCTACTTTGGAAAGAGAAGAACTTGAATTTTATCCAACAACTGTTGGATAAGCAATCCCAATTCCTCTGCACAAGGCACAGTACCTGCTCATAAGCACAGCTGGGAAATCAAATATTTAGTTTGGTGCTATGTAGGCAAGAATGCATGAAGAAAGTGAAGAGAAATTCTAAGGAAATGGAAATTCTAAGGTCATGAAAAGATTTTGCTAGTGTTTTAAAATTTAATTTTATGTGATTTTTTTTAGTTATAATGGAATAATACTTGAGAAGGAAAAGCAACTGGAAAGCTGACTATGTGATATGAACCTCTTGTGGGTGTAAAGGCACACCATGTGTGTTACCTGAGTTGTCCTTTGAGTCTGATTCAGAGTCAGAGGTCTCCGAGGATTCTGAGGTTTTCTCTGGCAGATGGGGAAGTTGTGCAATATCCATTGGAGTGTCCTTGTACTCTGGGTTACTGAAGAGGATACAGCAAATATAAACACAATTGGATGATTTGCAGTTTCATGATTTTTTCCTCTTTTCATATCAAAGTTTAGGAACAAAGAACATAAATAGGAAGAATAGCAGAGTAAACACAGAAACATATATTTTTTGCTTCAGAGCTGATTCACAGCAGGAATTTTGTGAAGGCTTATTTTAATACTGCAGTCAAATACTTTTATTGACTAGGTACTAAACCTTGTTTGATTCTAGTGAAGCTTTAGAGCTATCAAAGCATCCTTGCTGAAGTGGGACATCATAGCTTGTGTGATATCTGGCAGTAAAGCTACACTGTGTAATCATCCGACAACAAAATATCTCGATTTCGATCCCATTACTGTGCCTGGGAGGACAGAGAGGGTGTTTTAACTTCTCCAATCTGTTTCTCTCCCACTGGCAATGTCTATTAGAGTTATCTCTGTAGAAATGTTCTCTATCAACCTTGCCAGAGTCCTTTCAATACCTGTTTTTTTTTCCCAACATTCCAGTTTTCCACATTTCAATCGAGCATATCATACATGCAGCTATTGAGAAGGTGCTCAGCTAGGGCTAAAGAAGTGACCACTGCTCCAAAGAATCTGGCCAAAAATGAGATAAAATAGCTTATATATTTTTTAAACACTGCACACATCCATCCACATCAGCAAGAAACCAAAACAACCTCTCTAACTATGTGACAGATGCACATGTGCATGTTAAGATGCATATGTTAGGGATAAAGAACTGTCAACACACCCATTATAATCATATCTTCATCTGCTCATGTGGTGCTCACCTGTGACTTGTTAGCAATGAACATGACTGCAATCTAAAAAAGCTACACTGCCAGAGAAAGGGAAGAAAATCCCTACAACACCACACTTTTGCTTGGTTTGTACCTTTTAAAATGTGTTACTTTTTTAAATTCATGCAAATGCAGGGGGAACAGACATAGCTAAGCATAAGTGGCAGAGAATATTAAAAATAACAATTTTTAAAATTAATTTCTGAATAGGTGAGCATTTTTATGCAGTTCAAGTCTGGTAAAACAGAAAATCCACAGTCCTGCACAGAACAACATGAGGCAGCACTGGAGATGCCCGACACACTATCACAATGACAGTGTGCTCATATTCAGCCTCTTAGCGTGTACTGTGAAAACTCAGGGTTCACACAGTTCACATTGAGATGCCACGTTATGATTATCATCTTTATGGCTTTGTCCTGACAAAGTGACTTTATTCTGTTGCATCCCAGGGCAGTCCCCAAATTTGCCCCCTCCAAGCAAAAGATGTTTGAGGGCTTTCACACTGTGAATAACAAGTTGCTAGAACAAGAACAGCATTAATCCTCCCTGTCACTATAATTAGTCTATCCTTTTACAGACAGCTGAATCATACTTTCTAATGCATGGAAATGTATACAGACCAGTACTCCTGCTAAGAGTAGACCTAATTATGCCTTGATCTGTTATTAAAATATTATTTGGACATTTGGATCTTTTGTGGATTCCAGTACAAGGAGAAATCTAAATTAGAAATACAAATTCAGGGAAGGTGTTAATGTTTCTCTAACAGACCGGTGAATGGTATACACCAGAAAAATCAGGTTCTGGGAGGATACCTGGGGAAGACCACACTGCTTTTTTTTTATTTATTTTTTTATTTTTTTAAATTTTTTTTTTTTCATTAGGTATATTCTGCTTGTAGAGAAAATTATTTTGTGGGATGTTTGTGGCCTAGGTTCACCTGTTGTCTGGAAAGCAGCAAAGGGGACAGAGGCAGCTGTTCATAATTCTTATGGAGGACTTTTACAGCTAGAGCTGGAAATATGAGAACATTTCTAGGCATTCCCTGTTAAGAACTGGGGCAGTGAAGCTGTACTTCCAGTTCAGAACTGTCAGCCTTAAGCTGACCTCTTGAAAGGCTGCATTCTGCTCACACTTGCCAAAAAGAGACAAAAAAGTAGCAGGATAAGGATATAGTCAGAAAAATCTGTGCACAATCATATCAGGCCAAAAAATTGCAAGTCCCAGTGAAAACTCCACTGCTGTGCAAGGTTTCCCACAGTACCCCTGCAATGCTCTGCTGCCAGGGGTTGCTTCCCTCTCTTCCCCAAAAGGGGAATCAAAAGCATTTCAACATGCAAGTTTAGGCAGGCACAGTCTCTTCAGGGCTTGCTGGACTTGGCATAATAAGTCACAATCTAACCCCTAGACATCACTTTGAACTCTCATGGCATCAAAGGGAATGTAACAAACCATGACAAGCAACTTAAAAGGAGAACAGGCCAGAAAATGACAATTGCATTTCATGACAGTCTCAAGGTTTCAAATTTTATTTGTTTGTTTGTTCTGCTTTGGAATGAAACAGAAAATCTCCCAATCTTGTTGAACATTTTCACAAAACAGAATGTGTTAAAAGGTATTTTCAAATGAGAAAGGTCAGGTTTATAATTCACTGTCTCTCAGTGACTGTTGGTTTTCCCTTGAGCTCGCAAACCAGTCCTTTAAAAATACTTTGGTAAAACACAATTTCTCAGGGAACAGTCTTTCATTCAAGCCGTTACTACTATTTCTGTTTAAAATAGTTCTAATAGCTTAAAATAGTGCTTTATTTTACTTTTCTTTTTAAATCCCACTTTGCATTTTTCAGTGTGAATATTATCTGATGCTTACAGGAACAACAAAGTAGTTTGAGCATATTTTGTCCTGAGAAAGTTCCTCTCTCTGGAGTGAACTGGCAAATTCCTTTCAGAGATAACTTTTTTTTGTCACACCAGCAGTTTGCTTTCCTTAATTTTTTAATAGCAAACACTTTTTAAGTGCCAAACACTTCACCCCAGATTTTATAACACAGCTACTGAAAGTTGGTGTGGATATTTTTTATCTTTGGGGTCAGATTGAGTAGATTTCAGGGCATGCAATAAAATGTTGGAGGGTTTATTTCAAGACTGAGGCAGCATAATAGTTCAAGAATATTCTCATGTGCTGAGATATGACAGATGCCTCAATAACTGTAACAAAATGGCACAGCTTTTGACGTGGACTATAAGAAAAGTTCTTAACTTTCTCCAGTAGGCTGTTGGTTTTTTTTTCCCTAGACCTCTCACCAACAGAGACAAGCAGCAGAGACAGCAGTTCAAGCGAGAGAAGTGCCTGGGAGACCTACCTAAGGAGGTAATTGACCCAAATGATATTCTTCTCACTTGCGTTCTTGGCGTTGACAGCTATGGTGGCACTAGATTGTATCCAGATATAACCTCCGTTCTTCTGCATCCAGCGGTAATACTTTGTTACACACTGACCCTTATTCAGCACTGACAGGAAAATACAAACAAAACACAAGCAAGATAGAGTACATGTTAGAACCGTGGTAAAATGACCTTCACTGTACAACGTGCCACCAGTGCAAGCAGCAGATACTTGGCTTCCTTTGGATTTAATGCCAATGAGATGACAAACAGGATCTGAAGTACAGTATAACTAGCTACACGTTTTACAAGTTTTTAAAGTATAATTTTAATCTGCTTTTGGAAACTCTAGTGGAAGAAGTACAGTAAAAAAACCCCTACAAATCTCTGTGGTTCTCAGAATACTTATTGCTGTGTGGACATTTCCAATGCACTCAATGTCAAACTGTAAAAAAAGAAAAAGAAAGAAAGAGGCAAATTTATATGTGATTTATTCATAGCTTCTAGGTAGACCTCTTTGAGATTCTGGATATTTGAAAGGTTTGGGAAGATACTCTACCCCTGCTGCTTTGATCATTTCTCCTCATTGCAGGCGATATCAACCACTGAACTTATACATCAGTTTCTTTGATCTTGTCAAACAGAATTTACAGTTCTCAGATGAACCAAATCTCCACTGGTCAGTGGGGGAAAAGTCTTCGGAGAATTTACTTTCTACCAGAGCAAAGTAAATCCACCAACAGGCTGAGAAAGAGGCCTAAGGGAGGCACAGAATGGCTTGGTTAGAGCCAAAGAGTGACAGCTCTCTCCCATGCTTGAAATATGCTAGGAAACAGAGAAAGAAGTAAAAGCAATCGGTAATGTGAAACGGCTCGCAGCAAGACGGCTTAAAAATACAGATGTTTAAAGTAATACTTCAGCCAAAATATTGCCCAGCTGAAACGGATTTGTTTTGTATCTGATTCTTCCGTGTCAGGAGAAGGGAATTAAAGGCAAATCTTTCAGTGGGAAGGAGCAGAACGATTTTATAAAACCCGTAAACTACGCAAAATCTGGGCACGGTTGTTGCTGGAGCCCTTTCCCTCCCTGCGTTCCTCAGCATTCCCGCAAAGCTCCGTGCACTAGAGGGCAGTGTGCCTTCACATTCACCGCCTGCTTTTGTCATGTCCTTGTCTCCGTCTGCTAAAATGAAAAACCTCTAACTGCTGTAATAAATTTGGCTAAATTAGCTGCTAAATGGTTATCTCAAGTAATATGTATTTGCATTAATCATCTTGCTCTAAACCAGAACAAGCCAGAGTCCTAAAGACGTAGTAAATTCATATTGTCCATTTAATTACGGCTAATAAGTGCTTCATATACAATAGTTTCATGAAGTACATTTTCTTTTTTTTTCTTTCTCTTTTTTAAAAAAATTTACTTTATTTTTTTTTGTAGAGAGAAAAGAAAAAAGTCACTTTGGAAGAGGATAAGTATTTAAGGCAGTTAAAGTTCCTACCATAAATGTGACAAATGACACTTTGGAGCTTTCAAGTTAACCAAATGTCTCTATCCCCAATTATACATATGAATGTATCTATATCTAAATCCGTGTACAGAAGATATCTACAGAAAAAGATGTTTACAAAGGCAGCTGGACACATAGTGATGTTTCTTTACCTTGGAGGTATCCCCCAATCCCCACTGCAATTTTTCAACTACTAGAGAAAAAAATGCATGTAAAATAGTGCCATGTAAAGTGCATCTGAAGTGCAAGTTATATTCAGCCTAATATAAACAAATATTTGTATCTGGGTCTTGCTGTTTTTCAGCAGCCTCTAGTGAACTAAGTTTGTTTCCAGCAGACATCAATATTTCCCTAAATTTTTACTTTTGTATTTCAAGCTCTAAATATTCTACTATGATAATTCGTTGTCTTCAAAACCTCATTATACAGCAGAATAAAGATAAAATATGAACAACTGACTACCCAGCATTTCTGTCAAACTAATGTTGTAAGCCACTTTAGAAAAACAATCTCACATAAATTAGCACGACTTTATCAGCTATGAAGAATAAGGGAAGAAAAGCACTGCTGTAAGTTTTGATTACGGTAGGCATTTCCATTTCGGTATAACAGGACATTCAAAATGCTCTGCTTACAGCTGAGTGTAAAACTGATGTGCACACAAGTGTGGAGTGATACTGTCTCTCTTCTGGAAACATGAACACCCACAGTTGCATGCAGGAACTAGTAAAATCTATCTGCACTTGTACCTAGCAAATACACTATTGTCTTCCTTGGAACAGCTTTTATCTAGGGAGTTTGCCATGCTGCACAGATGCCAAAGGACAACTGTCCACATGCACATTTGAAAATCCAAGCACCAGGTGAGTCACTGGCCAGTGCCTGAAGGGCACACTGCAGTTCTGCACGGTGAGGGTTTTAAGGACCCAGATTCTCCTGCTCTTTTGGTCATCCCAGACAAGTCCTTCATCCTTCGGTAACTTTTATATTGGTTGTTGCACCACTGGAAAAGTCTGAGTCATGGACTGAACTGAGCATTCATTTCAGAACTATGGAAAAGAGGAAAAGATGCCTGCTTTCTCAAGAATGAGAATTCAGTGCATCACAGATATATATAAGCCATGTACACTCAGAGTTCAGGCTCTCAGGTACAAAGAATACATCCAAAGAATGTCTGAAATACTGTATTAAAAATGAACTTTCCATGAAGTTCATCTACCTGCAAATTCCCACTCTATTTTTGGCCAGCTCAGATATATTACCAGATACACAGAATTTTCCTTGCTGCATCTGTCTAAAGCACATTTCATATAAGAGATTTGTGGACCATGCTCTGAAGGAAGTCCCACGATTCAATATAAAAATTCTCTCTGTAAAAAGATTCTTTGGCAGGCAAGCTGCACTGTGCTGCTAAATCTGGTTCTTACCTCCTTTGAGAGTGCACTAGGCACCCCCAAGTCAGTTCTGAAAATTCACAGAATACCTTGGAAAGAAATTTCTAAATGTGACAAAAGAAAATAATGAAAAAAGTTTGAAATGTTTTCTGATTTACAGTATTTTTTAACTGCTGGCATTGCCAACCTGCAACTTAGAAATTAGGTAAGAATTTTGAGGCAAAAAAAAGCAATTAGAGGAGGAACTGGGGGGGAAATCCACCAAGTTTATTGATAACCTAGTGTTACTGAGTAAAGCCCAGTTTGACTTTAAAGATCTTCAGTTTGTAGTTGCGGAGAGTCCATTAATAAAGTTACTGATTTTGAGAAGCAATGAAAGCAAAGAATCTAAGCTCTGATTGTGAAGCTGTGTTTTCTAACTACCAACAGACCACACATCTCAGTTTAGCATAAACTTCTGAAAATGCAATGCCATGTAGATTACATCCTGCATTTCCAGGATGTTTTGTTTTCAGGCAAATCCCTCACTCACTGAGCAGTGCAAATAATTTTATATTTCTATTTGTGTTATACATGGAGGACCGAGTATGGCAGACAAGGCCAGGCTTGTGACCGCGCTGGTGGGATCGTGCACGTGACAGGACTATGCAGGATTGGGTTATATAATTTTTTAAATATACACACACACAGATATACACAAACCCTTTAATCAAAGGGACTAACTGAGGGTTAATATTTTAAAATTTGTGACCTTTATGTCAGCTGCACAGATATATTCCCTAAAATGGTGGATGCTAAACCTGATTAAAATTTGCTGAAATATTACCTAGTTCCTCAATTTGAATTCGGTGGTTGGCATGCAAGAAGTGCACAGTATGTCATGCTAAGAAATAAAAAAAAACCCCTCACTTATTTCTCAAAGTATGAATATATTGCTGTGTACACAGTTCCCAACAGAGGGATTTCAGTTTTCCTTAGTAGCTTTGTGCACAGCAATATTCTTGTAGCGGTGGAATGAAGGAGGGGGAAAAAGAAGAAACAGTCAGTGTTCTTTGCAGGAACCTATTTCTGTTAGAAAATTAAAATAAATCAGTACAAGTTTGTCTTCAGAAATATGGTTACAAATAGAAAAAGAACATAGTTTCTTCCTGTAAGGCTGTTCTGAGAAATCAAAGCCAAAGCTTCTAAATAGTGAGTTGTGTTTTAAAAGAAGGAAGTAGCTTAATTCAGTTTGAAGAGGAGATGAAGAAATTGTGTATCAAAAGCAGTCTTTTAGCAAAGTCTCTTACAAAAGGACATTTTACCCATGTGCATATGCATTTAAAAGCTACACTATATTGCGTATTCAGGTAAGTATTGAGTAAATAGGAAATGATGAGATCATCTTACATATTCACACAGCTTCACAAAGAGGCTCTTTATAATTGGTGAAAATATTGAGGTTACATCTGCTGTGCTATTCACCCTTCTCCTTGAAATACCTTTATCAATGACTGCTTGGTATTGATACTGAACTCCTCTCATGGTAAACTTATAAGAATATTTTTAATTTACTGCACGAGGATGAAATTGCCATACTTAATACTACAGTGGAATACTTAGCTGCAGCCACAAGTACTCTTTCTACATTCACAAAACTGGCAGACGAAACATGAAAAGGAATACTGACTCTTTAATCTCCACTTCTCCACCTAAGGCCCAAGGCAAGCTGACAGGGTAACTTCGTTCTGGAAACAGAGGGGTTTTTATTTTTTTTAATTCTGGATTACTTTTTCTTCTGCTTTTGAAAACTGTGGGCTATAGGGGAATGAACCTGGCATAGACTTAAAACAAGAACAAGTTTCTTTATCTGAAAAGTTACAGTCCTTGATGCTTACAGGAAGGTCATTTTCAAAACCCACAGGAAAAATAGCATCACAGCCAGAAAGAGTGCATTAAGTGCCTTATTTGCTTGTAGCAGAGACAATTTTCCATTTATAACAGCTCCAAGGATCAAGTGAGTCTTTGATGTTGTAAGGACGTTCCTATAGATTTTGCAATTAGGGAGCTAGATGTTTTAAATAGTGGGTATCCACAAATTGGATTTTAGCAATGAAAAATATTTAGTAATGTTAAATGATGCTTGCTACAGAATTGGGAGCTAGATGACAGGAGACTTGCAGGCATGCAGTGAGGAATCATATGTCAACTGTGTAATTCTCCACAAACAGTTCTATTTTGGATCTGCAGTTCTATTTTGGGTAGAGTGAGGAAGAGGGGACTTCAGCCTGGACAGTGTGCAAGTGCATTGTCCACTTTGCCAAAGCAAGGCTTCAGAGCAGATTGCTTGGTGAAGAATGGCACCTTTCTGTCACAAGGGTCCCTGGGGGTCATGCTGCTCTCCCTCTCCTCATTGCATACAGCTCCTTACCAGCCCTGTCTGACTTTCTGAACCTCAACAGTGTTCTTCTAAGAAAAATACAAAGATGATAGCTGCTTTAAGAAAATACTGGTTCTGTGAGGCTTTAGACAGCTGCATTTTACTCACAGCCTATGACAGTAGAAAGCCCTGAGTGCTGGACAGAGAATATCATTTTTGGCATAGGGTAGAATGCAATCTATTGTGTCAATACTACCGACTGAGACCTGGCTGCTGCTGTGATATGAATATCAGAGAGTAATAGTTGCAGGTTTATAAATATAAATTCATCTTTTCCTACCATAAGCAGGAAGTAGCAGATCAGGCTCATGAAAGAAAACTGATATTCAAACTCCCACCTAACTTCTTCATTCACCTGGGATATTCTTTTAAGCATCTACAGTCACTCTAAAATGCTAAATATGGCAGTTGATTCATTGCTTACTTTGCAATCTGAAATACTGTTAAATCTCCCAGTGTAGGGATGTTACATACATAAATATGTGATAAATTACGCAAAATTAAGTATCAATACCTTACAGAAAAAAAAAAGAGCCTTAATAAAGCATTTAGAAAAATTTGAAACCTTAAGAATGTTTAAAAACTAAGCAATACTTTTCCTGCCTCTTTGCAGAAAAGCAAATGTTAAAAGCGGTCTGAGTCAAACTGTTAAAAAATGTGGATTCATAATAGGATCAAAGTTTTTAACTTGCCAAATACAGTGAGGAAGGCCTTGCATGCTGCATGTGAAAATTATCTCAGATTAGGACCAGAAAGATGTTTTGTTTAAAATCAATTCTATGTTATCAGTTTACATGACATCAGTCCACAGCAGCAGTGTAAATTTATTAAAACCGAGCAAAGACACAACAAATAGTGTTTCCCAGGACTATGGAAATCATCTCCTACTTGAACAACAGAGGCATTTTTCTTCCCCTCTTCTTTTTGTGATTATTATAACATACCATTTTCCCACAGCCCAGCCTTTGAAATGACAACTTTATAATTATGCATAACCATGAATATTAAGAAGACTATATAATTCTAGGTAAAATGTTTATTTCAAAACATTATGTTGGTATTGATCAAATGGAATGCAATGTATTGCTAGAGGCACTATTCAATGGAAGCTTATGGCATGCATATTAGAAAACTGTTCTGTGGTTTCTATAGATAAAATTGATGTAAATAAACTATATAAGTTTATTTTATTGGAATTGGAAAATGAGCAGTAGATTTTTCTACCTAGGATTCTCTAGGCTTTCTTCTCTCTTTCTTAACTTTTTTTTTCCCCTCATGATTTCTCTCTCTCCCCATGACTTCAATCCTGCCATAGAATGATTTTCTTCTGTTAATATTGAAACGGTCGTTTAGAAACCCAAACCTGCTTTGAACACCAACTTCAGACAGAACTTCCATTATCATTAATGAACTCTCTGTTCAAACTGTAGGGGAAAATGAAATCCCAGATCCAAATTTTGCCCTTAGCTACTAAAACTCAACATCAGAGGAGAAATTTGGCCCTGCTTGCTCAAGAAACCGAAACCTGTCCTCCATCTCTCCACTAACATTAATGTCCATCATATGACAAGCTGTGTAAGATTAATGAGTTTAGAATATAACCCTTTCCATGCCAAATGTATCTGGGGACTATGCATAATGATGTCTCCCAAAACGAGGAAAAGAGGCTGAAGATTCATGGAAGCAGATTGGCAGCAATATTAATTTTGTATTTGAATTACCTAGGTTAAAGGTGGTCTGTTTCAAGGGACAGGATCCCTTTGAACATGCTGTCATTTCTGGGATAAGAGTCCCTGTTTGGGTGCTTGGGCTGAGTGAAATGAGTGATTTCCTCAGGCTAATCTCTAGAGGAAAGGCATCCAGAGCACAGTGTCATGGTGGTACAGCACAACCGAATATTCAAACTCCCTCTAACCACCACAAGGATTCACCACCATCTCATATCTGACAGCAGACATTTTTGAAACATACTGTCCCTTTAGACCAGATGACTTGTCAAAAGTAAAAACAAAAACCAAAAAACCTAAAGATTTCCACCTTTGTCTACAGGCCTTAAAAAGATATCTTAGTGGTAACAAAAAAACCCCCTAAACATAACTTTGTAAAATAAAAATTAAAAAAAAAAAAAAATTTTTGGAATAATTATGCATCTTGTGATCTCAGAAGCAATACATAGCAACCTATGGACACTGGGTTCAAAGGCTTCAGGTGTTTTGAAGGACATTCCCAAAGGATTGAGGCAAAGTCCTGTACAGCCCACTCACTCTATAGGTTATCAGGCCCCAAAACCAACACGGACCCGCCACATGACACATGGATGGCAAAGCCTCAGGTGATTTATGCAGGTTCTTTCAAACAAGGGCTAATAAGACCTACTGCCACACATTTGAGATGTGCTACACAATTTACTGATACTGTTTTGTAGCCTTACAGCTTCGAAAACTGTCTCCCTTAGGCACACAAGGTCAGCAGTCCAGACCTTAGAAAAAGAGAAATAGCCCACAGTACTAAGAGGCTTCTAAAATCCTGGAAAAACTGGATACAGTTACATCATACCTTTACAGTGACATTTTAGGATGGGGTATTTCACCATACTAAGCTACAAACAAAATCCTTAATCCATTCTTGGATTTTCAGTGGGGCAACACACATTCTGATTTAGACTACAAGGTGAGGGAAACTTCCTGTCCTGGTAATTTTGGAGAGAACCTCAGGCAATGAAGGTAGAAAGATATGTGACTGAAGTACTTTTGTCCCTTTTTAAAATCGTGTACATTTACATCCTCTAGCAAAAGGTTAGCACAGAAATAGTTTGATGGAGAGAATGGAGGTGAAGCTGCTTTACACCCTTTATTCCCATGGCTTTGCAATTTAACATATGCTTCTGCAATTTATCATGAGAATAATATCAAAATATAAATTCCTTTTTGAGGTTGGAAATGTTGAAATAAAAAAGACTTAAAAATCCCCCCAGAAA
Organism: Bombycilla garrulus; assembly: GCA_013400315.1. Taxonomy (NCBI): domain Eukaryota; kingdom Metazoa; phylum Chordata; class Aves; order Passeriformes; family Bombycillidae; genus Bombycilla; species Bombycilla garrulus. The sequence continues at coordinate 70,382 of VXBU01004139.1, forward strand.
ATTATTAACAGAGAAATTGGAAAACACAGAGGTTACCAGCAGAAGTCAGATCTCAACCTTCACTCTATAATGTAGCATGTATTTATACAGCTGGTATTATGTACAATTTAAGGTCAAAATAGGAGATTTTGGGTGCAAATTTCAACTAACTATGAACTATGGAAGGCACAATTGAAAGCCTACAAACTGAAATGGGAATGTACTAAACTGGTATTGCATTAGATTTAATTTAAAGATGAAAAAGCACCAGAAATTAAGTTAAAGGGTTATTGATGCAAACAATAACTGAGGCATCTTGCAAAATAACTGTATATTGCTAAGCTACGGAAGGCAAAATTCTGCAACTAGGTTTAGCAGCTAATGATTTAAACAGCTTAAAGATTTATCTTTGTAGAATTTTTTGGTTTGTTTACTATCCCAAAGATCAGATTCTCCTGATAAACACTTATCTGCTTACAGAAAATATTTGTCCAATAAAAAAAAAAATGCATTTGAAAAACTGAGGTACAAAACATCACAGATTGACAATTTCTTGAGATTAAAAATAATTTCTGAGTATTTTTTATGGCTAATGGATAATTAAACCACCAAATATTACAATAGTAACAACTGTCCTCCGCGCACAAAAATGGAAGCATCACCTGTCAAGAAATGAGCCAGCCATGAGTTAGTAGTGTATAAAAAAAGGGTACAAGGCACACATAATTGTATACTGCAGACTGTTTTTCCCCTTCTAATGTACCTGGCTTTGTTCAAAAAGACAAAGAAATTAAGATAGACAGACCAATATCTCGTGTAACCCAAAGAAGAATTTGCAGGAGCAAACACAACACCTTCAGGATTTCAAAGCATGGCTAAAGAACATGACAAATACACACTCTTGGGTAGGTGAACTCTCTTAAGATTCATTAGGACTGAAAACCAAACACTGGGCAGGCGCTAAAGCCGAAGTTCATGATCCTTTTTTGCTTTGTATGAAAAGAAAAAACTATTTTCTTTACATGCTTCCATTTCTTCCAGTTTCTTGTCTCCCGTTCCCTCATCTTGCTGTATCCACTATGCCCGGCCCAAAGGGCTAAAGGGTGCCAGTGTCCAGCACAGAAATCTTTGCAGGCCTATACTATGGACAGAGAGAAAGATTGTGCAGGTAGTGAGGCCAGCACTTCTGCAATGCTTTGAAAACAACATACACTAGGCTGTCAGCAGGGTGCCAGTTGGGCTTAGTTTAAGAAACAGCTAAACCCCTGACATTCTATCAGCCTAATTTAGAATCAATCTCGCTTTCCAGCGATGATAATAAACTTGTACAAACATGAGATTCATTTGTATATTTTAGCATTTTATTTCAGTCCCGGAATGTAAAACCTGACATGGGAATCAGTTTGATTTTTTTTTTTGGTTATTGAAGATATTAAGCACTACAAGAGCATTGAAATTTCGATCTGATTAGGATAAAAATTCCTCAGGATCAAAACACTTCTTTTTTTCCCCCTACAGTTTTACTAATTGTGAGCTACTTGACATTGCAGAGTTATTCCACAGCATGATAGCAAAATATGTGAAGTATTTTACTGTTAGAAATTATCAACTCATTCTATTTGTTTTTCATGTGTTTGAGGTTATTAAGAGAATAAAAAATTATAACTGATGTGCATAAGTTAAAAGGGTTAGTTCAACTACAGCTGGTAGGCTAAACCACTAAGCAATATTTTGTAGAGCAATAGATTTTTTTCCACTGAACATACATAAAAGAAATCATGAATATATAACTGATTTAAAAGCAGACTGAGGGGGTAATATTCCTTGAAAAATAGGGAAGCCATGAAAAAGGTGAATGTGGAATAGTTTATTTTCAGAAAGACTGGATTATTCTAACCACTGGAAACCAGATAAAGTAGATGAGAGGGAGTGCTACCAAACATACTCATTGGAGACCTTTGCTTTATGGGAAATGAACTGCCCTGGCTCGCTGTTCCTGAGGAATTGTATTTCTTATAGCTGTAAATCAAATCCTGAAGAAAGAGGATGATATTTTCTAAGCAATAGCTGACGACAACAGTATCCTTCTTGTCAGAGCCAGGTTTCTGAATTTAGACCTCAATTAGGATTCCAAAATGAAAAAGCACATATTATATACCAATTGGTCTGTACTTGTGACAGTGTTCTTGCAAACAATATATTAATTTTGAAATGATGGCATGTTATCATATATTTGCCCAAAAGTATATTCATGGTTGCCTTCAGAGGTCTTGACTTTTATCCTTCCTTGCTGCTTTCTTAATGACCTTCATTGAACAGTAACATCAAGTACTTGATGTTCAGTGAAGACCATTAATTTTTTACAATTAAATAGAAGATGTGTACCCCAACAGTACAGGACATCCACTCATTCTTAGCATGAAATGAACCTCTTAAAAAGGGGCTGTTACAGACTTCTGAATGATAACAGTGTCAAAAAAAGGGAAGCACATATGCACAGCATCGTATTCCCGAGAGCAGCAATTGCCCTTGCTGTGTTCTGTAGAGAGTGCTAAGACCTGATACAACAGTAATTTTGTTGATCTGCTTGATTTCTGGTGTTGATTTGAATCAAATGTATTCTGCTACCTTTAAGATCAGGGATCTTTGTCACTGATGTCATGGGAACAGGAGCAGTTCTACTCATGCAGGGACCCATGGCCTGGTGAAAGTGTATGACCTGCCCTATGCTTGATACATGGTTCAGCCCTGCAATGCTTTTATGCCCTGGTAATTAAACAGAGAGGATCCTGTCATCTTCCCCATTCCTACAAGTGGTAAAGTAGACCTGGGCCATGAGGGGTCTTTCTAAGGTATTAGTTCTAGATTCGAAAACCAAAACATTCAATTGCAACTCTTTCATGCCACCTAATGAAGAGCTCTGTTACAGAACAAGGATTAGAGACTGCATCTCTACCTGGGTACAGCCAGACCTGTGACTTTTAAAGGTTTGGACTGAAACAGAAGTTGTTGTAGCTTAGCCAGTTTCTGTGTGTTAGCTGAGCCATGATGCTGGATGTGTGCAGGCTGTTAGACTAGAGAACACTAACTGTGATCACTGTGAGAGACACTTGATGTATGGTAAGTGATATCTGTCATGATTCTACCAGCAATTTGTTCAACAAACATTGCAAAGATGAACAAATAAGATTCTCAAGCTCCTGAAACCATGAAACATTTTAAAACAAGAAACAGCTTAATGAGGTAGAATTGTAACACTAAAAAATTGGCTGAGAGATTTGTGGAAAAGCATGATCATTCAAAGTTTGAATGAAACTGAATAGAAACAACTGCCATAAACTTTTATTTCTGTTTGGAAAAAAAAAAAGCTCATGTTCTCATGCCAAGTATTATGGTATTGCTATAAATGCAGGCGGATGTACAGTTGGAGTATTAATGTTGTTTTATTAATTCCCAAGGGCACCAAGGCATAACTAACCTAAACCTCTTAATAGAAATTTTGGACCTAATGGAATTTTTGCTATTTACTTCACTGGGCTCAGAATTTTAGTCCATTAAAAAATAACTTTTTTAGGCATAACCCCCATGTCCATTGAAGCCAGTGAAAGCTTTTCCACTGACCATAACTGACCTTTCATTAGGGCAGTAGCTCCTTTACAAAAGCCTGTTGTCAATGCTATAGTCTTGCAGCCCTTCTTCACAATTATACTTGTTATGGTCACATTCCTGAAACTTCTTTTGTCTTCTTTTATCTGATATAGAGTTAACAAGGCCTGCTTTTCTAAGTTTCTAATGGGCTGCTATGATCTGAAGCCATCAACAGCCCTCTTGGTTTTTTTTCTGTGTGATTTTGTGCAACGTTTTCTTCTTTGCTTGTTTTTCCCTTTGATGTCTGTGAATATCTTGGATGAGAAGGCAGGATGTAGTGGTCTTACTTTTTCCTTATGATATGTTGTCAGTAAATAGCAGAATAGCAGTTTTACTTGTTCCTTTTACCCTTAAATCTACAATTGCAAATTGGATTTTTTCTTGTTTTAATAGCTAAAAATTATTTTATCTCTTATAAAATCAACTAAGATTTTTGGTTGCATTCTCCATCAACTCAACCTTTTCTGTTTGCTACTCTCTCAAGTCCTGCTTTGTTTCCTCACTCACTAGTGCTTTCTATCCGTCACTTTAGCTTCCAGGTCCTCTTCAAAATATTGCACAAATCCAATTTTTTTGTGGGTGTTTCCCCTCCCCCCCCCATTGTGATCTCAAGCCGTTATTTCCTATGTTGTACTGGCAAATATTTTGTTCTCTCTCCTTTGAGGAACCAGTTCTGCAGGGCCCTACCTTCCACAGCCAGTGTTTGCCAGTTCATGAATTTTAGCTCTAAATCTACTTTTACTAAGCCAGGAGGATTCTTTTCTTTCTATTTTGGTTTGAATTTGATCTTATTGACAAGTTGCTACGAAGTATTTTGGAGTTCAACGTTTTTGTTTCTCTTGGTTTCTATACAATATTTATTGTCAAATGCTAAAAGCTGAACACCTCTCTGGACAAAGATATGAACCACTTTGGCTTCTGCAGAACTTATAGATGGCAGATGTACTTCTCCACTTATTACCAAGACTAATTTAACCTTGAAGGTTTTCATAAAGAGCATGAGTTTGAACATGAAAAGACAAATGCAAAGTCGTGTATGGACAGATTCCTGGATATGTTACAGGCTTGGGACTGACTGGCTGGGTTGTTGCTTTGTGAAAAGGGACCTGGGGGTCCTGCGGGACACTCTGCTAAGCATGAATCAGCAGGGCTGTGCTAAAAAGTGTACAGCAAGCAGAGCACAGAAAGTCATAATCCCCCTTCACTCATCATTCTTTAAATTGCATCTGGAATCTAATTTTAGGCTCCTGCCATAGGAAATATATTGATAAACTTCAGTGAGCTCAGAAGAGGTCTGTCAAGACACCCAGAGCCTGGTGTACTTGCTCTGTGAGGAAAGGCTGTGGAGCCAGGCTTATTTAGCCTGAAGATGAAGTGACTTCAGGGGAATTTAGCAGCATATCTGCAAGCAGGACACTGCAAAGATGGAGCCATGAGTTGCACCATCAAAACAGGGAAATTCCAACCAGATAGGAGCAAAAGAAACCCCCAAACCACTGTGAGGATAACTGACACTCATTAAGATAACTGGAACAGGCCACTTAGAGAAGTTGTAGAGAGTCTGAAGTTTTTTGACATCAGTTAGACAAAGTGCTAAAATATTTGCTTCAATTAGTATCGATCCTGTTTTGAGCATTAGGTGGAACTAGATGATATCCCAAAGTTCCTTCCAACCTAAATCTTGTTCCTATAAGGCAAGAAAACAAATATACATAAAAGACGTAACCAGCCCTGTTGATTGAAAAAAACCAACCAGCCTAGCAAAAATAATTATGCTAAAGCCACACAGCCAAGTCTGTGAACCCCTCTATGCTGGATGTTGATAGTGAGAGAAATCCCTGTGTCTGTAAAGTTTTCAATCTAATCAGCTAAACTGGACATACAGTGAGAGCAGGAACACCACAATAAATTGAAGTGATTTTCTAGAAGTCATTCCTGTCTTCAGGGTCTCCTGAGTCCTAGTCCAGTGCTTATATACTGGACCACACTGCACTCATACTCTCTGCATAGATCTTGAATTTTTCTGAAGATGAATGTTTCATAAAACATATCCTATTTCAGAGAGAAGTGGTCGTTCAGAAGATTAAGGTCTTTTTCAAATGGGATGTTCATCTATGCCAGGTGGTATGGTAAATCTGAGTCATAAATATCTTTTATTTCCTTGGTCAGATAGTGCAGTGAAAGTGCAACTTGTCATTTTGACTTCCAGTTTCAAGAGCACCAAGAACTTGAGTTTCTGCATTTGTTCCTTCATTTCTCAGCAACTGACATATTCTCCTGGATATTAAATGCTTAAAATTTAAACAAGGCAAAATTATTTTGTTTATCCCTTTGGATAGTAGATTTTAATTTTTTTTCCCGCAGAAATATATCGAATCTGATCTTATGCCAAACATACTTTACATTCTGGAAACTTCTGAAGTCTTTACACAGCCTAATACAACACAGCTGTTGGCTGCCATATATTGTCCTAGAAGCTGTCCCTATTCTCCTGCTTTCCAGGCAGAGTAATCCTCCTATCTTCCCTTGCAGATCAAGCAGGGTAATTTGGGATGGAACATTTTTTTTCTAGTGTAGTTATATGGTTTTGTAAAATGTAATAAAATGTGGCTGCATTTGGGCTGCTGCCCTTTTATTAGGAAATGCTAGTAGGACATGATGCAGGGGGAGCAGAGTTATTCAAATTTGCGACTCTGAGTTTAAGGAGCAGTTTGCAGATTGTCTTCTGCATTAAGAAAAACACCAAAGTCAATCATAAACGCAGTCAGTCACTGAAACTTCCAAAGAATTATCTGGCTTCACTGCAGGCACAGATAAATTAGAGATTATGGGCATAAGTCTTTTTTCACACAAGGGTAAATCAGGAGCTCCATCACTGAAGTCAACAGATCTCAACAAGAAAAGAATTAGGCCCTATGGCTTTTAATAAGAGGAATACAAAGAGTTTAATTACAAGGAATCAAGCTGAACCTCCCTTCCCCCATACACTGACACTGCACACGTTTGTCTCTTGCAACATTTTTGTACTTCTGTTATCCTTATCCTAGTCAGAAACTGCCAGTGCAGATAGCAGGGGTGCCATAAGGATGGGGGCCATTCAGGTATTAACACAGGGGGTGCTTAAAGCACTGGTAGAGCTGTAGCTTGGGTCTGTACAGAAAAACCTGGTGAAATCCCAATTATGGTGCAGTTTTTGTCCTCCGTGTAATGACTCAGAAAACCCCAAAATCCTCAAAGAGGAGGAGTTTCCTTTTCTGTTCCAGGGAGGGAGTTTCTCATGTAAGCAATAACCCTTTCAGGATTAAAAGAATGCATAGAACATATAAATTAATAGCTGCTGGAAATTCAAGTAATACAAATATAATGCTTTATTTCCACACATTTAAATGATCTTATATGTCTATAAAAAGACTTGAAAATAAATGACACAAATAATTACATTTAAGGCAACCTCCATGAAAACCTCTGACCAAAAAATAAAAAAGCGGGCGCAACACGAAGATCCCAGTTGTGGAATGTAAATAACAGTTTAGGAGCAATCAGCTGTTGTACCAGATTATTTTGACAAAAATGGAAGTACTTACAGTCTAAGTGACTATGTCTAATGCCTTCCACATCTTCAGCATGAATGAAGTGGTAACATCTCTTTCCTACAATATCTACAGGGGTCAGATCCATGTAATCACTAATCCTAGAAAGGAAAAAGAACATACAGCCTATAATTCAAGAAAGAAAAGGACAAAAGAATTGTCAAATGACTCAGAAAGGGAAATCTGCTAAAAAGTTTTTTTCAGCATTATATCATTTGAATGGAATATCTGTACAAATGAGACAAGGCCTTAGAGGGAAAAAATAAAAAGAAAGGATTCTTTTTAAAAAAAACTGGAAATTATTTTATCCATTTAACTAAGTGGAAAATTAAATTCTTGTGCATATTCTCCATGTAGCATAACACCAGGACAATATAATTCCATGAAATTGTAAAGCATTAGCGACAATCCAAAATCCTCATTAAAAGACTAAGATGATTCAAGGTTACATAATAAAGTAGAAACATGTTATGTTTATACCAAATGATTAGAGACACATTTCATTTCAACAGATTGGTCTTCTATTGGGTATATTCATGAAAAAGCTCTTCAACCATTTCTTGGCATCAAGTCCAAACTCATATTTCAAGGGATATAATTTAAATGCTGAGACACACAGATGCCTCAGGGTGTTATCTCTTTTAGTGTAATTCTTTTGGGAGCTCAGCTTTCACTCTGGGCCCTTTCAACTGGGACTTTGTTGTTTATTGCACATAGAAACTTTAAAATCTATTCTGCAGACCTTTGTGTGCGTGTGTGTGTCTGTGTGCGTGTGTAAACTCGTACCATGGAGAATTAAGGTGTCAATGTACTTAAACACAGTACAGAAATGAAAAAGAAAACTGGAAAATGTCTTGCTCACACAAGGATTTGAAGCTCTGTCTGTTTTCTAGACATAAAATTTTTATTTAGGGTTTGAAAGAATCTGCAATAACTGTGGTACAGTCTATGATAAGATCATGGAGAGGAAATCCCACCCTGCCAGCCGAGTGGAAAGAGGCAATCTCCAGGCAGGCCACTATCCTGTGGTCCTGTAAAACATATGCACAGGTTTGTGTTGGATCAGAGCAATGGTTCCACCGATTTACAGGACTGTTAACATGATTGAAATTTAAAGGTAGGTATATGGTACAGTGTTTTGCTGAATTTGCTGAAATTGTGCACACGTTTGTAGGTTTGAGGCTTGCTGCACAAGACTGTTTCTGCATGTCTGAAGGAACTACTGACAACCAATGCCATGGCCAACAAGCCAAACCTCTTCCATGGGCTTATTTCCTTGTGGGCACATATTAGCAGATGTGGAATCACAGTCCACATTAAACTGGCTATTGTCTCTCTCCAAATGCTCTCCAGTCCTTAACAGTTGATTCTGAAAACACACAGACTGATCACGCACTCTAGCAGCAGTCTCTTCATTTTGCTTTAAGTTGTTTATTACCATCTGAGACGATTCTTTTCTCTGCAGGTGCTTTTTTCACTCCACTGACTGATAAAGAAATCCTAGATTATTTTAGATGGTGAATCTTAGATTACACAAATCCCACATTTGCAAAGTAGACACAGATTAACATACCACATTTTAGGCAACAAAATTTTACATCTTATTTTACACTTTGAAAGAAAAATATTAATTTTTAGAAATAGCCAGTATACTAGCTCACAGATCTTGTCTCAGAGGGAAGCTAATGTCTGGCTAGTTTGTGCATTGAGTCCAGGATTACGAAGGAGATCTCTTCATCCAGAGGAAAGTAACAAGATGCACCCAAAGACTTGAGTAATGTCACTCCTGCTCACTGCTGTTTCAAGCAGGCAACCACTTGGAAAAGTAGGAGTACTATTGATCTCACCCCTGCTGATCCAATGGTCCACCGTGAGCATTCATTTCAGTTAAGTGGCATGGCTTCTGCTCCGTGCTCCCTGCAGCTGCCAGTAACTCCCCATTGCTCCATAAATAGTGCTTACAGCTCGCCCAGCATGGATCCATTTTTCTCTGTTTTCTCTCTTTTCATCAATGTTGTGCTTGCTTTACTGTGGCACCACAAAGAATTTCATAGCTGCCCGCCAGTGCCAGGAGTCAAGCCCGTATACTGAGGGTGGGATACTTATCTCCTTTTCTATAATCCCAGAAGAGAGATCCCAACGTCCCTGACTCAGAGAACAGCCTTGGCAAACACCCAGATAATTAATCTGACAGTTTCAATCAGCTCTTCCGTTAATTCCTTCCCATCTTCTGTTTTTTTTTCCCCATTTCTCCAGTTTGTAACTGCTATGAAATCCAAGTTCTGTCAGTCTTATTTCATTTTCCATGACTGGAAATCCTGCTGCCTCAGTGAGATCACATTCACCTCCCAGCACTGGCAGAAGTATTTCTACTATTTGAAATGACTTTTTAAAACTACTTTTAACTGATTTTTAACTATGACACAGGGGCTTTAAGTGGAATTATTGTAGCATACATTCAAGTACCACCATATGCATTCTGCATTAGAATTAGATAAAATACATCACAAACAAGGAAAAGTTGTTTTATAATGTTGCCTTCAGCTTAAAAATTGAAAAACATTAATAAACTCAACACTTTCTTGCTGTCTTACAACAGTTTACCATGTCTTATCAGCCCTTCCTATGTAATTACTAATCAGTGCACCTCACCTGATGAATTTTACAGTTTTCAGTGATGTCTTTCTCAGGCATTTGAAAGTTTTATTGCTACATGAATATAAAGGGAAGGTTTGAGAAAAATGTTTAATTAAAAAAAACTCCACATATACAATTTAGGGCTCATAAAAATGCCAAAATCACAGCAGAGAAAGCATAAATCTTCCTAATTTGGCCTAAAAGTTCATATCATACTTGACCTGATGGAACAGTTCATTTTTCACATCTATTTGATTCCTGTTTTTTTTTTTAATTTTTATGGAGGTTGCCAATAAAGGTAGCAGTAAGTGCAGATGATTTTGTTAAAAGGAGTTCTGTTCATTAGGAACTGGATAGATACCAGCAACTCATTTCACAGAGGCCTTTGAAAAACTTTGCAGTGGTATCAGCTTTCCATTACTACCTAGGTAGGTCACAGTGAAATCAAAGACTTAGGGAAAAGTTTTGTTCTAGATCCTATTCCTAATCCCCAGAGCTCTTTTGCCAGCTGCCAGATTACACAGCACCTGGGTACTCGCTGGGTAGAGGCTCAGGCAAAATGCCCAGGCTTGAATGCTACTGTCCACTTTTACTGTGACCTTGTGCAAGCCACTTTCCATGAAGCAGTTTTTCCAAGCTTAAAAATGAGAATAATATATTCACTTTTAGATAATGCTTTGGAAGTGTAGATGAAGTGTTCCATCTAACAGTCAAATATTATTATGAAAAAACGTATTGCAGCAGTGCAGCAATGTGGCAGCAAAAACAACCTCATAATTGAAGTCCAAGTTTATTTTAAGTTGGTTAAGATCCTGATTCAACAAAACAGTTGAGTTTATCCTGTTTAATAAAAGTTTATATTGATATGCTACCCTGATCATAGGTATTCCACTATAACTGAGCAATTATGATTGCTCATATCAGAGAGCTTCCAGTCAATTTACAATATGCCATGGCTGCTGTCCCAAGAAAAGCTTCCTTGGCTCACCCTTTTTCTTCCACTTTTTGATGGTAAGTCCCCTTCACAAAATTTCTTTTGGCTGCGTTACCTTCCTTCTTCCTTTCCAACCTTTTCTCTGTACCTCAGACCTCCATCATGGACCCAAACTTAGGACTTGTAATTTCCTTCTCAGATATTTTCACTCTGCTCTAGACATCTAGTCCCTGGATTATATTTTTATTTTTCAGGACTCTGAGGTCTTAATGGTCTTGATCAGCTCCTCTGCTTCCCAGGCCTTCCCCCACCCCACCCACAGCCCAGAGCCCCCTGGCAGCGCCCAGCTCCCCACAGCCCTGCCTGCCCTCCTGACCCGGCCCCAGCCCACTCCACTGCCTGTCCTCAGGGAGATGCCCGACTCCAGGGGCTGGAGCTGTTCCTGTGCCCCCCAGCTCCCCTCTGGGCCCTGGCTGCCACATCCTGCCCTCACAGGCTGCCCTGCAGAGCCCCCGGTGCTACGGGCACCCAGCCCCCAGGGAGCAGACAGCTGAATTTAAATCCTCTCTTTCACCTTCTGAGATCGCTCGTCACTATCACACAGAACACAGTCCCCCCCCGACCAACTCTTCATCACCTGTTCCCATTTCACTGCTGTCTTTCCCAGTATGCCCTTAACCAATTTTATTCTACAGTTTTCCCACCTCTAACTGCAACAGATCCCACCTCTCTAGCCTACTATCTAGGCCATCTGTGCTTCTGTTCCATTAAACACTGAGCACGATAGCTGTAATCTGCAAATTAGTTCAAAAATGGAAAACTTTAAAACTTCAGACAGAAAAACTTGTGGAGGGGAGGATGGAGGAGCATAAGGACAGGCATACAGGTCAGACCAACGTCTGTCTAGTCCCAAATCTTGCCTCTGAGAGGGACGGTGAAAGACTGTAAAAAGCAGAAAAAGCTTAGAGGAATATTTCCTGGAGTATCTTCCCCTGTTCCAGAAGACATTCTGCAAATTACAGTTTTAAATTTACCTTTATCTTCTAAGAATGTAATGAAAATGAAGGTAGCAATGATGAGAGTGAATACAGTACTCTCCTACAACACCAGGACGACATTGTAAGAGTCAAAAATTCCAAAACTTCTTGCCAAGCCCATGGAATAAAGAATACAAGCAAGTACAACAAAGAAGTAAAGGACAGGCTGTACCTATTTTCACAGTAAATGATATTGAGGTCCATATTCACACGAGTGACAAACATGTGGCAGTCAATCCTGACTTCATTAATTGTAGGAGGTGGCAAAGCATGAGCAACGACAACAAGCCCCATGATTTGGCTGGGTACTGTCCGACCGTGTGACAGGGATACTCGCAGACGTAGCCGGCCTGTTATATGAATCACCTGGAAAAGAGAAACAATAAAAAATACCCTGTGAATTCTGAACACAACTTGACATCAGTTTCTTTTAAAGGATAGCTTTACTGTTCCCAACAGATCACTTAAGACTGCCTAAAATTGTACTAAGTAACTGCCAGTAACATTGTTAATCTTATTAATATTGGCTGTCAGCACACCCTATATGTCCTCATGGCAAAAAGAACATAACAGGCAAATGCTACTCATTCGTCAAATAAAAACCTAAGAACTGCCGTGGTGTTGATCTTTGCTGTGGTGGTTGTTACACAAAGAGAGAAGACAACAACAACAAAGTAGAAATTCACATTCAAGTGAGAGTGGAATAAAACTGAAATAATGAAGCTGGAAATAAATAAAGCAACCATTTTATAATATTTGGAATTTGAATATGACACAAGAAAGAAAGACCAGCAGTTTTGAAACAATAGTTTACTGAATTGGTAGTCACCTACAACATGTTCACCTACACAGTTCACTGCCTTGAATTTCTTCTTTGTGGATGGCAATTTGAGAAGCAACAGCCTACAGGTGATCTATGAGCTCAGGTGGTCTTCCTGCATCCACAGTAAAGCATTTGAAGAGTTGGTAGACATGTAATGGCTTTGCCTAGTGCACTAGGCAGGTGTGGAGAGCTCTGGCGGTGGTGGTTTTCTTCCATATGCCCAAGATAATACCAGAAGATGCCCAGATCCAATTGCATCCATAGGGAGAACTGCATCCCCCTTCTAAGAATGCCGCCTGAAATAGAGTAAACTAAAACTCTGGGAAAAGAGTAATTCACCACTTCCAGTTTCACTTCTTCAGGAGTTCTGCATATAAGTAAAGGGGTTGTTTTATCCAGTAAAAGACTATAAACACAGCATACCGAAATGAAAATGCAGACTGCAGTTCCTGTACTCATGGATAAGAGAGGCACAAGAACTGGAAGTTGCAGGCTGCCACAGATTTTCATCCTCAGAATGTGGTACAACAGCAACATTAAGAGAACACTTCCAGGAGACGAGGGCCCCTTTTTCTATGATCCCAGACTGCCTACCCAGGGGTCAACAAAGAAGTTGGTCGATTCCTGGGTCACAGGAAGAAGTGCACTGATGCTCATCTCACAAAGACAGAAAACAAACTCTTCACTTCTGATCTGAGACTGATAATAGGAAGTGAGAGAGAATAAAATTTGTCATTTTTAAGAATGCAAATCTCAAAGTGCATCCAAATTGAAATCTAATTCATGCTAGGAGATCTAAGACTTGGAATTAGTTTCTTTTTTTCAACCTAATCATTGAAATATCTCCTTTCACATCTATTTTCCATTTCAAGCCTAGTCAGCGTGGTGAATCTGAATGAGGAAAGTGATTAGCTGCTGTGTATGGCCATTTCAGTTACAGGTTTCTGACCACCCATGTTTAAAGTAACTGTTGCCTAAACTCACACTTAATGCACATTTCAAGGGCAAACTATTCTATGAATATTTGAAAAAGTTCCTAAAGGCAAAGATGCAAAAACAGCATTTCAAATCCACTTTAATTATTTATTTTATAAAAACCTCATTAACTAATGAAGAAATAGCTAAAAGAAATAGGATTAACTTCACAGGAGGGGCAGTAATAGTATATTTTGCTCCTTCGAGCTAGGCTTGCATATACATCTGCTTTTTATCATTATCTGTCTCTTTTTATCATGCAGTTTCAGCTTACTGCAAAACTGAAATCTGTAAATGCTTGGAAAAATGCTGATGGATAACTGGTAAAAATGTGAAAATTTATCTTCTACTGAATATGCTATGCAAAAGTACCATTTTCTGTTGTTTTTTTCATAAGAGTTCTTATGCTAATATGTTTGAAGTTGGCATGAACACTTCAGGGAATTTTTAAGCTATATCATATATATGTATCTTTGTCTTTTTCTAAACCTTCATGTCATTTGCAGCTAAATATGAACATGTTTGTTTTTGAACAAGTCTCTGTTCAGGCAGTATCTCACTTTTTTTTCTGATTCTTCATCTGAAATACACTTCAGACTGCCCAAGAGACAGCTCCAAACCTGCTAGAACCACCATATATTAACACTGTTGAATTTCAAGAGAATTTGCTTCCAGATTCAAATTATTTACCTTGTTCCTAATTCTACCATGGATCAAAACATGTTCTGAATTCCCACATGAAGTAAAATTTTAGGGGTCAGACTGCATTGCATTCTGATTCATTACACTGGGAAATGTACAACAAACTGCTCACCAGTTCCAATGCCTGTGTGCCTCTAAAGAAACTGCATTTCCATGCCTGAAACCCCTTTCTATGACAACATTAGTCAAATGCACCAAGTGGGAAAATCTAATTGGTAGTAAAAAACAATTCTAACTGTCATGACCTTGTCTATATTGTGAGTATTGCCACTTTTAACACCGGTTCATTTGAACTGGGATTAGGGGTGATAGGAATTATAGGGTCAATTATCTCCTGTAGCTAAAATTAATCTCTTTATAATTCAATCCCACGGCACTAGTCTATCATATCCTAAAGCAGTATTATGACTTTAATGAAGTTAAATTGCAACAATAAACTGTTTTATGAAGGACAATACTTGGCTCTTGATGTAAATATTTAATAAAAATTTGCTAGGAATATACTGAAAATTAAAAGTAAATGCAGCTCTTCTGTGCAGTTTTTCTTTATAAATGCTTCCTTTTGAAAAGTTAGTCCTAATCAATCTTTAAACTCTATCTTCTTCCTAATAATGCCATATGAATAGACAGGCACATTTAGATGTCACAGCAAGAGAAGACAGTGTTACTGTGTTCTGTCTATTACAAAAGGGTGGGTGAATGCTATACTCCTGATCACAGGATCTTCAGAAACTTTGTATGTCAAGAGCTGTACAGATTTCCCCATCATTTCTTCATTTACCTCCTAAATTAAGTTAATAACAAGACTCCTTTTTTATGTTGCTGGGAGCTGGACTGGGTTAACTGTCCAGCGACTTTGCTTACAAACAGTTTTTTAGTAGGTGTAACTATGATTCTGTGATTCATCCTATAGAAGCACAGGGGAATCTTATGGTTGAAATAAACCATGTGACCTGGTTGAGACCAGAATTTTGCTTAGGCCATTCTGATCTGTATTATTGCTTGTGGTATAACCTTGGATAGGCAGGTGGGTGAAGAAAAAAACGTTTTGCAAAACCAAAACTTTTAACATGGGAAAAGAAAATAACCCATATGCTGTAAAGATGTACTGCTGAAGCAAAACAAATACTGTAAAAATCTTTTGTACTGCTTAATTGCTTTGTTTAAAACAAAAAATCTAAATCAACTTTGCCTGACACTCCAATATTGGAAAAAAATTATCTGGCTTTTATTTTTAGCTGATTAGAAAATGGATTTGCAAAATATTGTAAGTACATGTAAACACATGAGTTTATGAGTGTGGGAGTGTTAACAAGCCACACTGGTTGGACAAATATATATTTCTTTTCCCTGCCATATGCTCTCTTTAGTCATCTGTTAGTGATATGCACTTAGATGTGCTCTACTAATGTCTACTCATTATAAACAAGCACATCACAAAGACCTTGATAAAACCTTCCCTCTGTCAATACTTAAGGAAAGTAAAGCCCAGCGATTGAAAAACACATCTGGAACCTCCTCATCATCCTTTATAGCTAAATCTCACCTCTGAAGATGGAAATACTTTCTTTGTCAAAAGATATCTTTAAATATTACATCCATTTTTTTCACACACATGTGATGTCAGAGTAAGGACATGCATTACCAGAGGCTATAAAAACCTGCAAGCATGAAAAATCTGTGAATTTCACCTTTCAGATGTCTCTGTGTGCTTCAAAACTTAAAACTTCATTTTGAAACAAATTTCTAAACTACTTCTTTTGTTCCCTGTGTGAATGACTATGCCAATTTATTGTGTGTGTGAAACCACAGCACTGGCAGAAGTTTTCCCTCCAGCTCATTTAATGAGACATTAAATTTGAAGTCCTAAAATTATTGCATAGAATAAATTTTTTTAGAAAACAGTCACATACAAAAACATCTGAACGTATTTAGTGTGTGCACCTTGGTATTTGTTTAGCTATTTTATAAGCAACTCACACACACAATTATCCCCCTTTACAGAAACAACTGTTTTAGAAGGATATATATACGTGTATATGTTTGTTTTGGTCTCTCAAAAATGTTATTTAATACTTCCAAAATCAACACCTAAATCTTTAAAACACAATCAATTGAAACGATTAAATTTGACAAAAAGATATCTTACAAACTATACCCATATTCTCTCATTTTTCTTTCAAAGAGTTGTGTGCTCCTTCACTCACTGATACACATACATGCATCTCAAAACCTGTCTGTGACACCAGTGAGACAAATGTTTTAATGCTCTGCAAGGTAACGAGTTCCCACATGGTTTCAAGTGATTTCTAAAGTACGAATGAACATTTGGAAGCAGGCTTTCCTCTGGACTATTAAGAGAAAACAGAGTCCAATGTCACATTGGGAATTTACACAACCACATCTGAAAGATTTTTCCTTTTCTGACATAAAAATATAACAGTCTATCAACCTAAACTTCAAGTATAGGTTTCTTTATTCACCACACCTCTACTCTTTTCTGCCCATGTCGCACTGCAATCACTACAACATTTCTACTTGCTTGTGTTTTCTCACAGTTCCAATCCTCACTGAGAACAAAGCCTGATCTCCCAGTCCTGATGAAAATTTTGGGAGAAGACATCATTGGCTTATCTTATCATTCAGCAATAGTTGGGATCTGAGAGGTCCAGTAAGGCTTTGTGTTTGCAGGTCCCGTAATACTTTCATATCCCTTTCTCAGACTTACTGCATTTCTATAAATACTACAGTATTACTAACAGGAGATTCCATGACATTTTTGTGTTGAAAAGGAATGAGCCACTACAAGTGTAATATATTGGATCATCCCACATGTGCAGCAAGTCTGAGATGTCCCAAATGTATCCAACCTGCTGTGCAGAGGCTGATCAATGTACACATAGCTTAACACACAGAGGACACCTTGGGCTTGCCACGTGCACTTTACATGGTGGGTTTACAAAGTAAAGCTTGTAGATGCATGTTCCTGTTGAATCAATGTTAGATTTGCTATTTCTTTTAATCTATGAAATATCCATTTTATAATTTTTCCTTGTTAACATCAGCCATCTCCAACTTCATAAGCATCATCTATCTTTTCTCTTGAAAAACATAACCAAATAAAGTGTCCATTTAGGGTAACTCTTCTCAACACTTATTTGATTCAGAAACTTGTTACTTCAGTTTTAGCCTTGAAAAAGTGCTTGTATGCTGAAAACCCTGTATATCTGGGTTTTTTTTTTTCAACTTCAGTAGTGCTTCTAATAAAGAACATTGCATCTACATGCCAACCTTGTCCTATCATATCAAGTCTGCACCAGAACAAAGAAAAGTAGTATTTAGTGCAGTTGTCACTGATACATTCAGAACCGTGGTGAATGAAAATAAGACAAGACAATAGTCTATGATTCCTGAGAAACAGCTTTGCAGTCAGTCTTGAATGAGTTAGGCAATGAATGCCATGTGAAACCACTGCTCAGAGCACCCATTCAAAGAATCTGAGTCTGATTTCAAGGAGGGGGAACATTATTCCTACCACATACATAGTTTCAAGGTCAATAGCCTCTTTTCCATCTACAAGTACATTTCAAATCCCTTCAAATACACCTGCAAAAGACAGCCTGGAAATGGAAATGGTATTTACATTTAAACAGCATATTTGGTCTCAGGATGTATTTTATTGTTAAAAAGTCAATACTAGTTTTTTGGAAACACGATTTTCCCATCTTTCCTCTGTTATCACTCTCTCAAATAATAAGTTTCAAAAGCAATTCTGCTGCTTAAAATAGTCACAGACAGAATTTAGGCTAATCCTAAGGGTTTAGAAAAAAGTATCCTTATGAGACCTCAAACTTATTGGTGCTTAAAGACAAGCATCATGTGACAAGCAACTGTGTGGTAGGCTCAGTTCAAAGCACTTGCTCAATCCCTAAAACGACCTGAGTAGAATATTATTGATTGCATATGGGGAATGTTGAGATCAGCAGCAAGCTGCAGTCACTTTGGTTCAAGCACAGCACAGGGAACAGATCTCCTCTGTGCTGAAGTTACAGTTTTGAGCACACATGCAACAAACTGCTTGTTCCTCAAGCTCAGGATGCAGAGTGTTTATCTCCCACTTACCTCTGTCGAGATAATAAACTCAAGAGAAGGGAATGGGGACAGCTTTCTGACTCTCCAAAGGAGAGTGAAGGTAAAACAAGAGTGTGAGATTGCCCCAGTTACATTGGCTAGCCTAAGGCTGTATTAAGAATATTCTGTGAGAATAATGGAAGACTTATGACAAACAATTCCTAAAGCTGCCATTAAAAAACAACCAAAAAAAAGCATTTTCAAGAGTGCACAAATCTTTTACAAGAGTTACCACATATTAACAGACCGGGAAATGAACAGTAGATCAGAGGTTCTCAAGTATTTATAGATCCTTTAGATTAACATTATTAGAGCATAAATTTATGGCTTTTTCATTCTGCTATATGACACATTTACATTTATTTAATTTGGGCTACTAGATAAACAGTTATTCTTAGGTATAGCATAGCAGAGTGTTCTGTGCTGTACATGGGCACACATCTATCTCTATTGCCATGATGGCTCTTACGCCAGAATTCTGAGGCCCAGTCTTGCACTGGTATCCATTGCAAAAGTTGCACGATCAAGTCTGTCCTTTCAAAAGCACATCTGTATTGTAAAATATGTTAATGACAGGACATCTTTTGCTGTGTTGTGATTTTTCATTAATTGCAATGGATTAGCAAGCTGCTTTTCTCTAAACAAAAGGTGCTGTAGAGCTGACACTCCTGAAATCAGCTTTATAATATAAACTCAAGAAATAGTGGGTTGAGTCATTGCACATTATAATTTTTCACTTATTTTGCTTTATGTAACTGCAAAGGTTTCCATTGTCATAATCAGCCCCTGCAACAAGAACTCCAAACTTTCCCCTTTTAAACAGCATCCTTTAAATATATGCAGTATTAGTAATTTAAATTATTAGGTTTTATTTTAATACCTTTGAACCTTTAATAGATGTCTTATTAACAACTCTATCTGTATTGTCTTTTCATAATGCAAAATTTAAAAGCATTTGAAGATCGACATTCAAAAATAGTGAAAAAAAAAGAAACTAAAAGAAATCAACACACAGCAACCTGAAAAAGTAGCCATAAAAATTGGGTTTATAACGGAATACTTTTTGAAGTAATTGGCACAAAGACTGTTCTAGTGCAGATTGCTGCAAGAGCGCTCTTGGCAAGAACATCATAAGCACTAGCAAAACTTTAATATGCTCAACCAGCCAAATACAAACTGACACCAGGAACCCACGTGTGGCAACAAACAGGAAAAAAATAGAGTGTCTCAATTTAATACAAACCTACATACAAAGGGATCAATTTTTGCAATTCGTGGTTTAGCATACAATACAGCTGTCCTCAGAGTGAATATAGAGTAGCTATACATAAGAAATTAGAATTATCAATTCGGGGGAATTTCTCAAGAGTCCTTTTGATATGTAATACAGCAAATATAATGACTTAGAAACCCGACATCAATGCATTAAATGAGATCAGGTTGAGATCTATTTAGAAAAGACAGGTTTAAGCTGGAAAAAGAATCTCTTTGATATGACCTCCAGAGCAGACCATTTGCAGAAGGATTCAAGATGAGCAGATTTACCCTTGCATATCTGTTTGCTTCACAGCTGCTTTAAAATATAAACTCCAAATTTTTTAATATTGAGTTATTGCAGAATTAAGTCTATGTAGTAAAAAAGATTAAGAACCTGGGATTTTCTTGCACTTCTTGCAAATGTTATAATGGATTTTGTTGAATACAGAAGAATAAATGAAACATTTATTTAGTTAATTTAAAATCTAGCTGACATAATTAACTTATTTATCCGTGATTTCTTATAGAATCTGGCTACTGCTGGTCAAGCTAGGAATCTGGAATGTCTCAGAATTTTCAGTACTCTGCATCCCTAATATGTGGTCAATACTCATTTAACTCTGAAACTCAAAAGACCAGTTTACTTTAACAGATTTGCCACTTCAAGTCCCTTGGTGTTCAAATACGTTGCATTTTTTTTTCCTTCATGGAATGTTTGAAGTCCCCTTTAAAAATAATGCCTTGAGGACATATTTTCCTCAATACTATTTAAAAAAAGTTGAAAGCATTTAGCTATTGAAGTGTGCAGGGTTCCAATAAAGGAATAGTTGTCCCTGCCCATGAGCAAACTCTCTTGAAATTCACTATTCCAGAATCCTGGAGCTTTTGTCAGCAGTGAAATTTAAACCTAAGAAAGGACTCTTGTTGCATCAGTTCCAATGCAATTCAGCAGAGTATTGGGAAAATGGTTGCATCATTCTGCAACAGAAAGGGTGAAAAGGTTGTTAAAATAAGTTAGTTTCAACTCTGTATGACCAAATCTTTTTGCACTAAAGACACCTAAAAATAAGTATACTTCAGATGTAGTTTCTTTCTTTCTTTCTTTGTGGGGAGAAATAAAGAGTTTTTTTAAGTTATTTTTTTTCCTACTGTTTTGTTTGATGTAGTTCTTAGCAGTCCAACAATTACCTTAGGTGATTCTCTGCAAGGACTTGATAAGTGAGAAAGGACTAGATAAAACAAAATATCTGATATTAATGTATTTTCCCACACACAGAGAAAAAGATAGAGAAAATGCTGTTGTTTGTAAAGACAGAAATGGATTCCCCAAGTCAACCTTGATTAAGACAGGAATGTTTATGTTCTGCCCAAGCTCTCCACCTGTGATTGCAGCCCCAGAACTCATTCTGAAGTTAATAAAAAAAAAATAAATTCACTCCTTCTTAATTTTGTGGCTAAATGGGTAGAAAGATCTGAGTTTTGCACATAGTAAAGCAGGGACACACGATGGAGAAGGCTGAGGACTACTATTCGAATATCATTAATACTAAGGTTCCTCTGCTTATGCTAATGGTATCTGGTGTATGCTCCTACAGTGAAAAGCAATTGTTTTGTTTATTTTAATGCTTGTATGCTTTCCCCTAGAATGGCCCAATTTTTTGCTGGCTGTATACAAGCACACAAGGTCTACCCAAAGATCTTGGACAACAGAAAGTGTGAGCTTTCCTGCAGAATGCCACAACCGTGACAAAAGCAAAAGTGGAGATAGGCAAAAAAGATTAATTTCCATAATTATTAATATGCTTTCACTTTCCTCACATCAATGACACTTATATGAATCTAAATGAAAAAAATTTCAGTATAAAGGGGAAAATAGACAGTAAGGCATATAAGCTGACTTTATAAAAATTACAACTGCAAATTTCAGAAAAGCTTCTGCAGGTGAATAGTAATGACTCCACATCCAAATGGTGAAAAGGAATAATCATATGAGGGGAGGCAAAATTCTTCTGCAATGTCTGCCAAGATCTAATGTCAGTAGTTCTCTGTCTGTTCTTAGTCTTAATTTCAACAGTTTTAAATACACCTCACATGGTCTTAATAAAGAAAGTAGCATTGAAACTGCAAACCCTGAGCCCAAAAGCAGCTTTACAGAGACTTGGGCTGCAGGAGAAGGCTGGGGCACACCATGACAGCCCTTCCAGAGGAGCAGCCACATGCACTGACTGTCATTAGTAGATAAACTCCATCCATACGAGGGATGAGATTTCTCTTTGAAGAAAAAATCTTTTATCTACTTGGAGATGGATGGTCTTTGCAAAGCTCTGACCTTCTCCTTGACAGCTACAAATGGACTACTACCTATGATTTGTTTCTATAATCCACTTAATGTAGCAAGCTAGATTACAGATAGCAATTTATTTGTAAAAATCATAATAAACCACCATTGTTTTAAATGCTAAACATGGATAAATGGGGAGGAAAAACTGATGACACAAGATCCGTGTTCTTGAATCTGCACCAAAGAATTATGGCAGACTCTTGCTTTATCTGCATTGGAATCAATTTAGTAATTTTTAATTCACTGATTTTCTGTTGTTTGCTTAACATTTATTAATTGATTGCCATTCTCATGCAATTAATTCAAAAGTTGGCAAGTTTAACATGCAGAGATTAATTTTCTTTTACTAACCCACCACTTAGAATACTATTTTTTGAAAAAACAGGTTACCAAGAAATTACCTCCACATCAATCATATTTATAAATGAAATACAGTAGGGGTGTTGCATGCCATCTGTCAATCCACACTGAACCTTTCCTTACAACTGGCTAAATTTTTCTATGTAATTAAATAAAACAACCAGAAAAAAATTAGGACAGCTCTGTCTTTCACACACTGCAGTCCTAACCAAAAGTCAGTTTGAACACCTAAGACTCCAAGGCTGGGAATGTCTCATTTCAGAGCATGAATCTTAGGTCACACACAAATAAATGGTATGCCTACCCCATCATCCAGTGGTCACAGGACCTGCACCTTTACAACAGCCTACAGGTTGCTCAGCTGTCAAGTGTTTCTCATCTGGAATGAGAGCCATTCATTTGCCCTTCATGTCACACTCATTTATGATGGCTGAAATGTTTATTCAGGAGGGGAGTAGAGATAATGAGCAAGGTTTCTTTGCTCTTAGTTACCAGGGGCTATTCACAAGACTTCAGACTCACTCTCTGCTCCTCATTGCAACACAAAACAGCAGAGTGAAAGGAAAAATAGCATTCCCTACTCTCATTATTTTATCATGGCTTTCACCATACTTGGTGTTTAACTGAAAGCCCCAGTTTCTGTGTCTTTCTTTGCACTGTGTGTCACTTAGGCTGCTGCTGTAAAGTGGACAAATTGACAAAAAATACTTTTTTATAGACAGAGGCAAGGAATATGTCTTAGACAACAAATATCTTTGTGGCCTATGTAAGGGTAGAATGGACCCATGCATTTTGATCTCAAAATGAGGATTTAATATCTCTCACAAACAAGACAAAGGTTCAGAAAAATACACAGTTAGGTACAAGAAGACACACAGAATGAATTCAGCATGCAATGCAGACTGCAAGATACATAAGCGTGCAAGCTGTGATGCATGGAAGTGCTGCAGGGCTTGTAGGAAGGCAGCCCATTTATTTATTTTTGCACAGAAAATAAAATGTGACTTTCTTCTCTCTCCTGCAATGTTGGTAAGAAAGAGCTGTAGAAGAAAACAAATTTTTTCTGCATTTGAACTAAAATCTGAAGTTAGCTCTTCATGTAACAGCTGAGGGTAGAACATATGTGCACATTCATCTGTACTTTAATCTCATGCACAGCCCACTGGTTTAGTGGGACTAGATCGATGGTCTGTTTGTAAAACAAGACTTGAAATTATCTAAAAGATTGTGAAGAATGTATACAATATTTAACAAATGAAGGTCAGTGGGTTTCCTATAGAAATCTAGTGTGAAAACCTTAAAACAGCATCTTTTAGACGGATTTTAAAACTTTCCTATGGAAATTTTTACTAAGCACATTAATTCTCTGTTAAAATCTATGGAATCGTTAATATCTTGTTAACCTGGTAGAACTTTTCAGTAAAGAAAGAGAAATAAGCTAGAAATATGTAAATTTTGAAGATTTTTGTATACTTTGACCTGGTGACTCATTAGTAGCTCACTGCACATCCATCGACGCCCCTATGAAATTCAGTGGTGCCTGGTATTGCTTAGACCATGTAAAACAGCTCAGGATCTGGCTTATTATCCTGTTTAAGTCACTTCTATTATATTTTCTCCACTTTCATCTACTTATGCGGGGCACCTTCCTTAAATCTCAGGTGAAATCCCCAGGACACCTCATACAAACATGTACTTTGGATAATTGACGGTCTGGTTTAATGGCTAAATTTAAAGCAAGCCAGGGCTATGGCACTGTATATTGTGCTGGATACATTTTCTGGCTTTGTGAGGTATTCACTGCATGATTTGATAAAAACTGAGGCTAAATGAACTCTACAATTTGTATTCCTACAGGCACAAGTTTATTGGCTTGGTTTTTTTCTTTTTTTTTTCCTTGGCTCTGTCTGTAAGGTTCATTACTTACAGTTACTGCAGAATCAATTTGAAATGGCCAAAATCAGTGATGGAATTTACAGCACAATAAACGTTCTGCCATACAAGTGCTGCTACACATGAAAGGGCTTCGGAATATTTTCAGCAATCCTTCTACACAGCAGAGTGTTGTGTTTTTATCAATTTAACAGAATCACCACAGGTATATTCTAAGAGGTGTAATCCTGACAGCTACACAGCAGATTTTCTCTGAGGCAGATATTTTTACAGGAAAACAATATTATTGATAAAATCTTAGCATATCAGAACACAAAAAAGGAAAGTGCACACATCTTTTTCTCTCTCCACAACAGGCATTTGCAGTTCCAATTCACTCACACAAAAAACCGCCCTGAACCAGAAAGAGTTTATGAAGGGAAAAATTTCCCTCTCCTTCAGATATATATTAATTAATTATCAGCACTATGGCATGTGGAAAATGTGGAGGGCCTTTGTAGCTAAAACATAAAGTATAGCATCAGCAGTTGCCTGTTTCCAAAGTCTATAAAGATTTACATTTCTACTTAGTACATTTTTCTTTCCAAGTGTCTCTATTATAGACATCTCATATTTTACATCATTTTAAAGCACAGAAAGTTTTAACTTTAGAATGATGCATTGTGAAAAAAAGACAGAAAAGACAGATGGCAGGCTGTCCTCCCCAAAACTCAATTTCATAATATGCATGTGATTGCTAATAGGCAGGCACTAAAAAACAATTTTCCTTGACGGAGAAGAGCTGATAAATTGTCAACATAAACTTTGTCTGTGGTTGCTCCAGTGATCTAAAGCTCTTCTGTGAGCTTTGTACCATCAAAGTCTGCATCTTCCAACCATACAGAAATTTATGAATGCATGTGACTATAAAGTGACTGAAAACAACCCATAATGCAGGTTTGGGTATTGAGAATCAGCTCCTTGCTTCTTCAGGAAAAACTGTGTCCAGTGCACCATTGCTAACCCCGGACATACGACTGTGGCAGATCCAGGCTGGAGGCAGAGATGTCCTGTGAGTGAGGGAAACAGGGCTCTGCATTTTGGCAGCTCCTAAGCTGCGTCTGGTGGTGGACTGACTTAACCAACAGCTTTGTAACAATGCAACAGTGCAAAGGATCACCAGAACTGAAAGCTGCTGAGTTTTAGGAAGAAATGATACATCTCTGAGCACTTGAGCAAGGAAAAATTAATGAAAAAAATCTGAGATAAGAGTTTCCAAGAAGAGAAATATTTATCTAATACCTCAGAGCTTCCAAAATATGTCAAAAGTGAAAGGGGCTACTGAATTCACACAAAATAAAATTGAGTTTCTGCTCATGCACAACAAATTCTTGGGGAAAATGTCCAAATTATTTGTCCAATTCTCACAGAATGAGACTTGTTTACATTGGTAGTGCAGAGTTCATTTCAGATTTAAATATTCCACTGTAATTGGTAGCTACTAATTTTGATTTTTAAAAAGCTTATAACTATTAAATATTTTCATGCCTCTAAGAATTCAGATCTTATTTCTGAGAATAACTGAGAAGCAGCCACTCAACAGCAGATGAGCTGTGACTGTTATGTTATCAACATATTTGCCTGGAACAAAATGATGTGATGATCCCACCACATATTTAATTGCAAAAATTCCTTGAGTTTGGTTGTGAAAGCACTGAAACATTTTAAACAGGTTTTTCTTGCTATACAGAGGAGACTTGCACTGTTTGCAAGTATGTGACCAGCCATGGGAAGAATACATGTTTCCTGAACTTTCTTTTGATGAGGTTGATACTGTCAATTTTGAAGTCACCAGCCCTGCATCCTGTTGCTTTAATTTTATGCAGTGTATATTTCTCTCTAAATGTCCCCTTAAACAAGCAAACAAACACACAAATCGGCAGAAAAAGAATAGATGTGAAACTTTGGAAATCATGTCAAATATTAGTAGGATACTGTCTTTAATATATATTTGGATAGAGTCACTGATGTGCTGTATCACTTGGTTTGAGATGGAAAAACATACAAAGACAGGAATTATGACTGAATATATCTGTAAGAAAGGGGAATGGGAGGGTCTAATGTGCTATCAGAAATTAAAGTGAAAAACATTGTTTACCACTGATGAAACAGACCTTGTCTGTCCTTTTAATAGCAAGCAATTCACACAGCAATGAACCCAAGTTCAGAGAGAATAAAATACTTATCCATAAAAAGTGAAATAAAACTTGTAACTCTCCTCGGGTTAACCTCTTCAGAGCTCAGACCTCTTTATGCAATTTATATGAATTTTCACTAAAGCCTCCAATATGAAGTTTTTAAGAAAATGACCACTCATTAGTGTTTTCATTTGTTTGCAGGTTTTTTTATGAATTTTAAGTGATGGAGAAAATTAAGATAATTTTGCTCTCCAGGCTTATTCTCAGATACTGATAATTTTCCTTTAAGCAGGCACAAAATTCTTGGTTCTAAGGAGGAACAGATAAAGATATAGCAGTAAAAATCAAAATTTCTTATTTCATACTGGTTAGAGGTGCATTAAGGTACATAAGCTTTAGGGTCAGTATAAGCCTTGCTCAGCTTTCTTTAAAAGCATTGGGAGTAATAAAGACTTCCATTTTATCTTCAGCGAAATAATATTGCTGAAATATCACCTCATTTTTGATGTCAGCAGTGATTTCTTTTCACCTCCATGATGTTAAATGGGAATTATTATTATTAGAACGACAGCTTCCTAATGATGCTGTAAAAAAGAGAACCTGAAACTCTTTCCACTGAACATCTATATTCTGCTTTCTCCATAGGGTAAAGCAGTTAGTCAGCCACACAACATTCTTCAGACAAATCAAGGGGCATGCTCAAACACTTAGAAGCAGCTTAAATATTCAGAAACAGGGGCATCATGGCTTTCTCCGTTATATAGTGGTGAATATGCACTCTGAAGAGTAGAGAAAAAGGACATTTACACTACAGCCACCTTCTCTGCGAAACATGCTCTGAAACACTCAGGATCAATTTTCTAGATAGTAAAACTGGCATCAGTGTCCAGATCACTTTCCAGGAGTCATTGCCCCAGGTAAAGTTAGGGAATGAAAGCTTTCTGAGATGGCTCCTGTTCAACTACTGGCTTCACTGGGGGTGGACATATCTGAAATGCTCTGCCTTTCTGCCCTCCCATTTTGTGAAACGAGTAATACAGAAGAATGATGCTTCACATGACACCAAAATGTGTGAATAAGTTTGGCTTTTGAGTAAATGATGGGCTTGAACCTTATTCAAACACCTATTCATGCAGAAGTGAATAGCAGATGCAAACTGGCGCTATCTGCATCAGCAAATGGGGTATTTTGATTTTCTAATACACTTTAATCAAACATAAAGAGCTACAGTGAATAATGAATTCCCTACCAATTTTACGTTTACTTATAACATCTACTACTCCAACATAGTTAGCAAACTCTTTAGGATGGACACATCTATGGTGGATATGAACAAATACTAATAAAATTGGAAAACAATAAAAGGTCTCTATATAAGTTTGGGAGGTTTTTCATATAAGAACAGCAAAGCTTGCAAGGAGCCAAGCCATCTGCCAGACGAGGAGGTGGATGCTGCCAGCCCTGCTCTCCCACAGAAAGGTGGCAGGAATGGCAGCATCAGGAAGCTCCCCTGGGCTAAATCCAAGGCACGGGAAAATGTGAAAATGTGTTTTGCTGCTGGTACATTGCTTTGTTTTCTTTCTAAAGAAACGAATTTTGGAGTAGCTCTTCTACAGTAAGTTATAGGCCAGTTGAGAGCAGAAGTTGAGTCCTTTTGTCCTTTTTTTTTTTTTAACTTTGGTTGGTTGGTTGGTTGGTTGTTTTGGCGAAAGTTCTGCTAGACTTCACACTAGCTGGTCTGAGTACTTTCTTCTTTGGAATCTCATTTTGTGTATTCAGGGCAACCATCAAAACAAAGGAAGTACCAGCCTGAGAAAATGAAGAGTGATGCACTGGAACACAGAGATGATTTGACAATATTCATGCTCTAGGAAGAAAGGCTGAGGATGAGGTACGGCATTGTAATCACAGTTGGCTCTGACACAAACAGCCATTGTTATCTTTGGCAAGTTACTTGATATCTTGGTGTGTTAGCACTTTCCAGACTCAGATGAGCGTTGCAAAAGTACATTCATTAATATAAATGACTTTATAAGCAACAGGAAAATGCCAATAAAAATATAATGCTTTGCACAGGTAAGAACTGCACATAAAGGTGAAAGTTTGAAAGACGTGGAAATCAATGTATGAGCCTATTGTCTTTTTTCAGCGTACTTTTGACAAAAGCTGTGAACTGCTGCAAGTGGCAGAGATAAAAAGGTTAATAGTGTCTTCATTTGCACTTCTAAAACAATCTTTAAATTATGAAAAAAGTGGGCCAAAACACCTACTGGCAGCAGTTATAAAACAGTGAATTGAGGCAGAGATGCAAGCAGCAGCACCTCTCTGTCCTAAAGCAAATCTTGGCTTTGTGTGCTTTTCTGTGCTCCTGTGAAAGGCACAGCCACCAACAGTGAACAGTGGTGAGCAACACTGGTAGTAACTTAAGGAAACACTGTGGACTGAAGACCTCTTCTTTTCAGTAGGCATTCCTACCTGGAAGCACAATACTGTTCTCCCAGTGTGTAATAAGAGATATTTTCTGGTTCCCTCTCTGCTGAACTCTCACTGTTCTCATCCTACTCACTGAGCTCTGCTATTAACACCACAACGGGTCTCACACTGCACTCCGAGTTCATATGTCTAGATAATTAGTGCTGCTTATGAAAGTGTATCAAACATTTTCTGTCTCTATGATTCAGCAACACTTGCTTCTTGAAAGAATACCAGATTGGTTTGAAACTGGTCTCTGCCCATTTTGGATATTTTATTCTCGATCAGAATAAATCTTGTTCTCTGAGTTTTCTCCCACAGTTATGTCCACTGACTTTTAAAAAAAGGAGGCTTCAGAATTATATTGCCTAAAAACCAGAATCAAAGGCAATTACTGCTAATTTGGTGATAATATTATCTTTTTATATCCCTTATACTTTGATAATAGAATTTATGAAAATAAAAAATCTCCTGGAAAGCAATCTGTGCTAACTTAATTTTATGTTTTCTTTCCTTCCAGAACTCAGAATTGATTTCCCCTTCTCTGTGGTTTGGAGCAAACCACAACTCCGAGACCATCTGAACATTTAAGACAATATCTGTGGAGAAACACATCCTGATAAGAGGTGTCAGGAATTCTACAGCTGCAGTCATTGTGAAGAATGATCAAAGTTTGAATCTTTCTTGCACAGAAGATTGCTATAAAAAGGCCTTTTATATAACACTAACTGGTTGATTTCAATAGTGCTACTCCAATAACGAATGCCTAACATATATTAATTTTTCCAGATGGTAGAACAGTGCTATCAATCCCATTTAAAAGACACTCAGCCCTGATTTTTTCTTTTTAAGAAGGTGGAATTCACATCTACTGAACACTTAAAACAAATTGGTTAATGTATTTAGATGCTGAATGTGAACCAAGCTTTTCCAGATAGCTCTCCTAATAGAATCTCACAGTTCTATACCAAGGCATAAAATGAACCCCAGTCTTCTTAATCTGGTTGCAGACCATTATTTCTTGAACCATATCTTTATATCTACAAGTAGGTACTTCATAAGATTCAGATTGGCCCATTAGTATTTTGTTCTTTTTCAAGTCATGCTGCATCTTTACTAGCTAAGAGACTTCCTTTTGACAAAAAGGTCATCGATTTACATGGGTGAATTCTCGATCAGTTCTTTCTCACTGACAAATTGCCTCTAAGTCTTCCCAGTGCTGAAAAGTCTGGGGAATGCATGTGCTGACATTTAGAAAACTCTGCACATAATGCTTCCCGCTGTTGGTTTCTTATTCCTTCTTCACTCAATTAAAGAGGTGTGGCAGTAGCCATGTGATAAAATACTAAATTCTGCAGTTTTCTTTCTTCCTACAGGGAAAGGTCAGGACATCTTTCTGGGACAGAGTAAAATACTTGACAGGAAAGATTTCAAGGGGGAAAAATATTAGAAGAAGAGGCAAAATTTAGGCTAAGCTGTGAAGTGGGATAAATGAATTCCCTCATTTGGAAGAGGGAAAGAAATCTGTCCCTAACACAGGACACATCATAGTTTTTGACTCTCTTGCCCTCTTGGATTAATGAATCTAAATTCTGCCAAAACATGCACTTCAAGTGCTCAGCTAAGATCTGTGAATATTGCTCAAGTTCTTCTAAAATGAAAAAAAAAGAAAAAAGTGAATAAAGGAAGGAATAACATGAAAAAGACTCCTAGTAGAACCATGTCAGGCATAAAATTTCAACAAAAAAATTAATTTCCATCTTCAAAATTGTCATTCAAAGAATTCTAACTTTACGATTTCAAATGCCAAACCTGAGAATACAGCCTTAGAGAATGTTTAATTTTAAATGAGTTTGTGGAAAGACACCATCATAAAAAAAAAAACCAAAAAAGAATTCATGAGAACCACAAGACTAATTTGTGAAAACACTTTAACACTTTTCTGGAGTTTTAAGTATTATTTAAAATATTCTGATATACAACTGATGTATAGCTAACCAAACCTGCATCCTCCATTACTGAACTGCAGAAATTAGATACAACAAACCATCCAAATTTCTAAACTTTCCAAATTTTTTTTTTTTTAAGCAATGTACTTGTTTTTATGCAGTCTGTCCACTGGAAGGGACAGCCTGAAGTTTTTCTAGGATGTCCTTCACTCTGCTGATGGGTCTTCAAGATGTTTAATTCCCTCCATGGGAGATGGAGAGGCAGCAGATGTTGGGTGTACCACATTCAGAGATTGCCTCAGTGACAGTAAAAGTTCAAGGCAATCTCCTTGTGTTTGCTTATCCACCTCCGTAACAGCTCATGATGAGAGTGCTATTCCATAAAACAGCAGAGGAGTATGTATGGATATATCCTAGCACCTCTGATGAGCTGGAAATGCTGGCAACTACTGACACTGGTGCTGTTTGATGCTTTGACTACTTCTTGATCCCGTTAGTTAAGCTTTGTTCAAGAGAACACTATCAGGTCATGAAAGTCTGAGCAAAGCAAATTCGAGCACAATCTGACAGGCAAGTAAACATGACAAAACAATAATAGGATATGGTAGAGGAGTAGAAAATGTATCACTGGACCTGAAAATAGTAGTTCTGAATTAAAATTAGCTTTGACATATGATTGAGTAAGTCAGGCGGTAGAAAAATGGAAGTTGGGAAAACTTTTAAGTGGACAGAACTGTGAACCTCAAAGGGAGGAAAACAAATGGAAAAGGAGGTAAAATGAAGAAAAGATCAAAATTAAATACAAAACCATCTTTCACTGATGAAAAACATAAATATTGAAAAAAAAGGAAGATGTGTTACATTTTCAGTGGAGAACAAACAGTAAGTGTCTCCAGCATGTATCTCAGACAACAGCTGCAATGGTAATACATTCTGTGTTTTGCAGTGAACGGAATTATATATTTTAAATTTTTATTTGTTTTCCATGTGTTTTATCAGTTGACTAAATTTTATTTCACTTTTTAAAAATATTTTAAATTTATTAACTGAAAAATTAATAACTCTCTAGTACTGTATGTAAACTCTTTTCCTGGAAGTCTCTGAGCTTAAGAGCATTAAGAATGGGAAATTTTAATTCAAGGGGAGTGCTATGGAACAATGAAAGGGGGAGACAGAGAGAGAGAGGAAGTATTAATCATGTAATCACTTTTCCATTTACACTTTTAAGGTAACGTAATTCATGGAAAAAGGCCATTACCTCCATCTTTACATGTAATTCAGAACTTTATATCAGTCCAAGAAGGGACTATAAACAGGTTCATTTCATGTCAGAATTGTCTCGAGCAGGGTTTCTTTGAGGCATACATGGGTGTAAATTTATCAGTCTGCTATCAATTTCAAGGTTCCTTTTGATAGAAAATTAGTTTTGACTAGATCAACCTGAATGATTAATCAATTTCATTCTTGGACTGTTTTCACTTTTATGTGATTTTCCTAAGGCAGAGACCACTCATTCTGAGAATTGACTAAGCACCTTGTGGACCACCTCAGTCATCTGCTGTCTGCAGGAAACATTCACCAGCAGTCCTCAAAGCAAGGCAAAATGATGATGCGGTTCTGAGCTCAGCGAGAGTTTGGAGCAGGACACAACTAATTCACAAAAATGAAAAGATTTTGTCATTGCTAGAGGACTGAATCCACAGGGAGCCGAATGCCTTTGAGAGAGCCAAAATCTGACTCACAACACAGATAGTTCCCAGCTCACTGCTCCCAATGAATGGTTGGATGCTGATTTAGGGGGATTACCCCTGGATCCCCTTATGAGAGCTCAAGGGAAGGTCTTAGCCAAGAGCTTTCCCATTTTACAGGTGGAAAATTCAGCGCTCTGTTGTATTCTGAAGGCGTGAGACAGTGGCTCCTTAGTCAGCCTGCTCCACCAGGATTTCCTGCAGGAACTCTGCTGCCCATGCTCCCAGCTAGCACAGGGTTTCCTGAGTAAGTGCTGAAATTCTTCCAGGGACTTCTGATGCAGAACTTTGCCAGCTTTTCCCACCATCTTTGTTAACGTTATGCAATTATTCCTCCCTGTAGATAATTTCTTATAGATGTACATCCATAAGGCTCATGAATCTTTCTTAATTTTAATAAAACGCATACCTTAATGAATTCAAGAGGCCTTAAGTTTTTCTAGTACTGGACTTTTAGAAACCAATGACCAAGATTCCTAAAAGTGACGTTTTCTACAGCGGTTGAGTTTGATTATGCTAGTCTGATACACCAGCTGACGAGAATGTTTAAACATGGCAGTTCTTAAAACTCAGTTAAAAGGATATTCACTTGATCCAGCTTTTCTGAAATGGATGTACTATTTTCTGGGGCTCGCTGTGGCTGTGGATAATGATCCTTCCATAGAACACAGAGTGCCAATAACCATGCTTTTGAGAAACTGTCAGAGTGCAATTCATATTGCTGGACACAGCTGAATTCAGCCAAATACTGACAGTTACAAAATTCTTAA
The DNA here is from genome assembly GCA_013400315.1 of Bombycilla garrulus. Taxonomy (NCBI): domain Eukaryota; kingdom Metazoa; phylum Chordata; class Aves; order Passeriformes; family Bombycillidae; genus Bombycilla; species Bombycilla garrulus. The sequence goes on from VXBU01004139.1 coordinate 103,805, forward strand.
AACATCAAAAAGCAGAAGAACAGCACATCTATTTTTACACCTGCCTAGGGCTTATACACTGTTTATGCAATTGTACTCAAGCTGACTTCCCTCATGAAAAAATTTGGAAAATCCCCAATGTTTTATTTACAGACAGTTTTGTTGGCTATCATACTTTTTCTATCAATTCATTTTGTTCAGGAAAAACTGGCTAAAAATTATATCTGATCTTTCAAAATTAATTTTGCTGTACTTGTGACATCTCAGTTATGGTTTTAACTGCTTCCATGAGGCATTAGCAATTCTAAGAGAAATTAAATTGTATTTATATGACAGACATTACCATGTCTTTTGAGCCAAGGGTCTACTGTGAATTTCAAAAATTGTATTGTAAAGAGTAAAAACCCCACCTTGAGAAGCCAGCTTATATGTCCTATTCTGATGTTGGACTAAAATTAGATTGTCAGGAGTCCAAGAGAGAGAATGACAGAGTCATTCACAATGAATAACATAGTCATTCATTCTTTCTTTTGTTTCTACCTCCATCTGGCAAAAAAAAGTGAGACTACAAAATCCATAGAAAAATTCCGTATGTTTACCCACTATTATTGCATCAAAAATATCCAGCAGAGCAAGTCCTCTATCAATCTAACTTTGTCCAAGCCTGGACCATGACTAATCATGAGAATTAGTTTAACTTCAATGACCTGAAAAAGCAGCGTGGTGCTGTTCACACTCTGGGGGGAAGTGAGACCCGACAGGCTTGAGAGAGTGGCCCGTGTGGACCTCCTAAAGTTCAACAAGGACAACTGCAAGGTCCTTGGGCCAGGGCAATCCCAAACATGAACACAGGCTGGGTGTAGAATGGATTGAGAGCAGCCCTGAAGAGAAGGCGAGGTGCATTCACAGCCCAGAGAGCCAAGTTTGCCTCGGGCTGCCTCCAGAGAAGTGTGGCCAGCAGGGAGAGGGACGTGACGCCCACCTCTACTCCATTCTCACCTGGAGTGCTGCAGCCTGCTCTGGGGTCCCCAGCACAGCAAGGGCACACACCAGAGTAGGGCCATGAAAACATTTTGAGGGATGGAATGCTTTTCCTAAGTGGCTGGTAGAAAGGCTGAAAGAATTGGGGTTGCACAGCCTGGAACTGAAAGACAGTAGGTTTAGATTAGATACCAGGAAGAAATTCTTTACTACGAGGGGGATGAGACAATGAGATGGAACTGATTGTGAGAAGTGGTGCATATCCCATCCCTGGAATTGTTCAGGGCCAGGCTGATGGGGCTGTGAGCAACCTGGGCTGGTGGAAGGTGTCCCTGCTCATGCCAGGGAGGTTTGTACTAAATGATCTTTAAGATGCCTTCCAACCCAAACTGTTCTAGGACTCCATGATGAGCCAATTAATCAACTAGTTTATTATTTCTCCTTCTTCCTCCTAAGACACTCCAGTGTCAGTATACCTCCTGGTCTTGATACCTCGCCAGACTTTAAGCATGAACAAGTACTCAGTGCATTCTTTTTAGGTGCTGACAATTAAACAGGACACAGATCAAAACTTGTGAAGTCTTAAGAAACCACTGGTTTGGGCTTAAAACTTCTACTAGCAACAACTTTAATCATCTTGACCCAGAAACCATCCAAGAGAAGGACTCCCAGTCACTTGCTTGCAAAGAAGATATTTCTGCAGGATTTTGACTTCTCAGGTAGCTACCACAATGCTATTTGGTTTTGAGAATTTTTTGGGAAAAGTGAGTTGGGGAATTTTACTTTAAAGCTTCTTTAAATCTTCATCTAAAAAAATGAAACAAAATGGTCGTGAAAGCTTTTAAACGAACATTGACAGGCAACTTCTTTAAATACCCAAACATTCTCAGACTTTCTTGCACCACTCTTTTATCTTGTATAAAACTTAATGGATGACATATTTCATTCCACAAGTTGACAATGTTAAAAATGTGCTATTCCTTCCAGTTTTAGTATACTGCAAAGCCAGTGATAGCTACAGGCACTATGAGCGATATACGACTGAAGAAAAATGAGATTACTGCTGATAAGGAACAAGAGACTTTCATATCTTAAAAGAGTCTGAAATCCAGCAAATATGATCCCCAGCAGCAGATGCCCCTCAGACAGACAATGAAAGAAAAATGGTGGAAAAGTACTCATTGTGGCTTGTTGTTTCCTACAGCTGGAACGGCAGCAAAATGAAATAGCATGCTGCCTGCATGAAGAAATCCTACCTCTCTGGAAAAACATAACCCAAAGATGACTAACAGTCTAACAAAACGAGCAGTAATTTTCCACAGTGGGAGAAGGGATGTTACTCTGACTCACCTTCTTTGGTAAAAGATACCTTTCCTTTGGAAGTGTTGCTCTTTTGAAGGCTATCGCGCTGTTATCATCAACATTCATCATAATAACGATCAATTTAATGGAAGTGCAGTACAAAAGCCAAACCTCAGGCTGGAAATATGTATTAATGACTCTTTAACAAAAGGAATGAGACGTATGCAAATGTGAAATAGCTCCTCTCTGTCTATTAAGGTGTTCCGGGAACACGAATGAACATAATTCCAAGATGTCAATGTTTCATGCTACAGTGCAACCCTTACCTTGTATCCTGATGATTTGATGTGCACTCCTCGCTTGGTCAGGGTAGATTTCATTCGGATGAAAAAAGAGCGCTCCAGAGTGTTGTCAGTGGTGAGCAAACTGGGGTTTGTAGATTCCACTAGGGAATAGAAAAAATACATATACACGTAATTTAGATTTTGTACTAGATTTTATACATCCCCTCTAAGTTATTTTTCAGGTGCAGTCCTTGAACTCACTAAAAATAAATGACTGATGGATGCTAAGAGTGTTGTAATCAATTTACCTCATTTAGAAAATGTTTATTTAGCAAAAAAGAAATTACAAAAATATACATATACTCAGTATATCTCATTTTCAAGTTATTTTTCCCATAGAATTTTTAAAGATTTGTCTCATTAACTCTTTCCTGCACAATTTAGTTATGACAGGAGTTGGAGGGTACGTTGCTAGAGCGTATGATATTGTTTTAAAAACTGTTTGTCAGTATTTTGTAAAAGGCAAAGTCTCAGGTAGCAATCCTCTCCTGAACTAGGCTGCAAATTCTGCAGATTTTTATTCCCTAGTCTCTCAACTGCAGGGGTACCTGAGTCACTGCTGGATTTGTGTGCCTTGGTTTCCACATTACTGAGGGGAAATTAGGGCCTTTATTATCAATAAAGCATTAAACAACCTGAGGGCAAGAATTCTCACATAAATGACACATATTATTATTACTGTCATCATATCATCAACTATTGGTGATTAATTAGTCATTACTGAAATATCTTTTTAGTCCAGCTGAAGGGATATGACTTGCTCACAACTAAGTATAACTCCCACTTGCACTTCTCCCTCCCTTAACTGCAACCATTTAAAATACTTAAAACTCTTAGTATAAACCATGATAAAATAGCATCAGCACTGAGGTATTCTTTACACAATCTTTATGACTCCTATTTTTTTTAGCCCTGATAATCAATGTATCCCCAAAATACTGTTAATGGGAAAAATTCTGGAGCAGCTTAGAATAAACAGGCATTATTGGAGATAAAAGAAATTTCAAATTCAATGGGGAATTAACAAGGAATAAAAAAAGAATTTGAAATTGTACTTCTATTGTTTAGGGGAACCATACAAACCACTAGTAGAAAGTGTTTAAGTATTTAAAATGCATTTGTTATGCAGTCAACAGAAATGCAAAGACTTGTTTGTGAGCTAAGGATTATATTGAATTGTCCTTGATTTAATGTGGTCAACTTGTCTTGTGTTTGTGACATTTCAGCTCTATTGTGATAACTGACAACAGTGCCCCTTTCTTTAGTGTGTCTCTTAAGATTTTTTTGTTTTAGAGAGCATGAATTCGATGTCATTTTAAATGTACAGCTCTTTATCACTCGAGGGAAAAGCAGAGCCATGTTATATTTAGTACTTTCATTTCTTCTGATTAAATATGAATTACTATGAAATTTTTCTCATCATCTAACACACCATAATACGCCAACAGCTTTTTAATACACTGTATAAGCACAAACTTCTGCTCTAAGAGTTTAATTTGCCCCTCTAATCCAATCACATCAACCTTATTTCTCTTATCAGAGATTCCCATTTTGAATTAAATGAGCTCATTAGTTTTAATCAAAAGCAGAGAGATCAAAACTTAAACGTAAATGCTTTAGATCAGAACTGTCAGTCAGCCGTGCAGTTCTATTTTACTAAAACACAAGATCAGAGACCCTTAGAACCAATTTTTTCTCGTAAGGGATGCCAAGAGCTTGAAGATGCTATATCCTTTTTTTTTTCTCCCAAGGACAGATTATACATTTAAGGTTAGACTTAATTTAGAGTATTTTTTTTCATCCTGGTGGAAATGGGAAAATATGCCATTGTGCTGTTGTCTCTTTCACATTTATTGGTGCGGGTCCTTGGAGACCTGAACAAATGTGAAGCCATCACAATCCATGCAACAAACCTGTCCTCAAAAAATTCAGCTCTGCTCAGCAATGTCACATAAGAAATAAAACTCTGAAGGGAAAGATATGTTTCAGGGTGTGGGACAGTGAAACCCTGAGACAGCAGCCAAAGTCACCTGGACAGCAGCAGTACTGGTAAGATGAGGATCATAATTAATTATTATTTTTATTGTACAGTACAGAGCAGTAGTTAAAGAGTACATTAGGAAACCACAGCATGGGTGCTTCCTGCTGTGTGAAGAAATGCTAAAATCAGCTTAACAAGTGTAGTTGTTGTAGTCCAGCACATTATGCTCTAGCACAGGCAGTAAGTACAATATGTCCTCCTGTGTTCTAATGGTAATTACCTAAACATACAGAAGTAATGTTAATTAAACACACAATATCATATGCTCAAAAAAAGACTAGGCTGTAACGCGCATGTACCATTCCCAAAAAAAGGAAATGAAAATTTCTCTTTCATACACAGTTAAATGAAAGAAAGGATAACAACTGACATACAGTAAAATGTACATGGCATTGACATTTTTTGGGCTAATTTAATCATATATCATAAGATTAACATAATTTTGCTGTTATTATACTATCTACAAACCTATACATCTCTGTAAGTGACTGTTATACAATGCACATACTTCATCCAACAGACTGGAACAGTGTCATACAAATATGTATTCTGAAGTGTTTGAATTTCTTTAACAAAAAGTATCTGAGAGTGTATGTGTGAGATGGGATTAGTTACCTAAAAGTCCAGAACAGCTTATGAACAGCATTTTGAATTTCTCTCAAGAAAGAACCATTAGGGTTGATAGTGCAAACCTGCATTCAGAATTGCACCCACCTACGGCAGACATTGTAACAATGCTGATGGTGATTATGCATGCAGGATTTTAGAAATGGGATGTGTACAGAACAGATCCACTGATGTCAGCGAGATCTGCACAGGACTACATGGAATATGGTCCATGATGACTTCTCAGGAGTTGGTTTTAAATGCCTATCACTGAACCTTCTCGATTGTTTTTTTCAATTATGTCAAAGCAGACTTGCAATCTGAGGAATATCAGAATGAAACTCTAGCAATTAGTTTTTGATTTTTTAAAAAAAATTATAATCTAAAATATTTTTAAAAGCCTGAAATAAACAAGGTCCACTTGTCTTGATACTATAGAAACAAAAGGTGTCTTTTTACACTGAAAAATAAGGCTTCTGGCTTGAATTTACTGAGTTTGAACCCACTGTTGAGTTATAAACTTCTGAAACTGTGAGTTTAGAATGCTAATTACGTGATAAAAGTCAATGCTTACTGCATGTGAATTAAAGTATTTTACACTGACAGACTTAGAAGTATAAAAAATAAGTCTAGGTTGTCTTTGCAAAGCAGGTAATTGTGTACTCTGTTGGGAAAGCACTTGCCTTTGTGTGCCCTTAAACATCTTCAGCAGATACTACTAAAGGAATAAACCTCTTCTCTTTCCACTCCCTAAGCTGATAATGCAGGATGAGATTTCTCGACACAAGGAATGCATTTTCCATTTCAAAGGGAATGAAGCTGCAATCCACTGTACCCATACGAAGTGCCACATGTTAAAAAGCTTAAGGAAGAGCCACAGAAGCAAATGGGAAGATATTAGGAAACAGCAGGCAATTCACAAAACTATTTTGTTTTCTTAACTTACTGAGATTAGCTCTGTTGGTCAGAGCACGGTGCTCCTAATGCCAAGGTTCCCTGTATGGGCCATTCACTAAGGAGTTGGACTTGATGATCCTTGTGGGTCCCTTCCAATTCAAAATATTCTGTGATTCTGTGAACTTCTGTGATTGTAAGCATTTCTTTGAGAATAAACCCCGTATCTGTGATCCTTCAATGGGCTTTGCTTTGGGAATAATCTCGGCCCCAGACCCCACAAACCAGTCATGCATCATTTAACTTCACAAGCTGGAAGAGTTCTGGCTCTTCTGATGGGACATAAACATGTCCTTAGCTATCTGCAGGACTGAGGTGCATGGCTCTAATCCTGCAGGGATCTGCAGAGCTTCTGTACACCTGTGTGCAGTCTGACTGCTTTAATGCTATTGAGCAAAACAATGTAAACCAACGCAAACAATTGTTCTCACACAGCAATAGCACGAGCACTGTCCCTATGAGGGATTCACAAGCACATTCAAATTCAGATAAACAATTTGTCCCCCAGGAAAAAAAGAAGTTCCACATTTGATTTATGTCTTAAATAACAAAAAGCTGCCACAGTAGGCTGAATAATGTTCACAAACTTCTGGGATTTTTTTCTTGACATGCATTAAAAATAATTGAGAGGAGAAAAAAATGCTTTTTTGTGTGCCAAATAGAGAAAAGATAGGCTTCTCATTCTTAGGAAGACAGGAAGTTATAGAGGGAAAACCAAATACCAACAAGGAATTCAAGGGGATTGGTGGAAAAAAATACCTTATGGTTTAACATAAAGGGTTTTCTGGATTTTGTAGTGTTTTAGGAAGCTTTCACCTGGCTTTCATTTCACTTCCTTGAAAACATATGTCCATACATTTTTAAAAAGACATTGTCAAACACCAACTATACAGCCAGCTCTTAAAAGAGAAATAAAAAAAGAGAACACACAAAACAGTAAGAAAAAGGGAGCTCTTTTGCTGTTACCTTCTACACTTGCAAACCTCTTCTCACATTTTCTTAAAGTCTTATAAATCTTTCCATAGGGAACTGAGAATCATTATGTTCAGACAAACAATTAGGTAATATTAATCTATCATTTTCAGTTGGACAAGATGCAGTTTTAAAATGTTTTTAATGTTTAAATGTTTTTACTTCTTCTGTCCAGTTATTGTCTGTAACCAGACATTAAAAGACTAAGAAAATTTAACCTTGAGTACTTAACTGCCTTTAATCAGAAAAGTGACTCTCAAAAAATCACTATTTTCCAAGAACATTCTCTGTCAGTATCTTACAGATCAAACTTTAAAAACTAAAAAATAGATTCTCACAATTACTAACCCATCATATAAAATTCAAAAGCTGCAAGTTAAGACAATTTATTTCCACTAAGTGCAAGTTACTATACCTAGAATTGTGCAACTGAATGATTTTAAGTGAAGTGGGTTCAGGCTGATTGCTGGCTGAACATGGGCAAGTACTGGAAGCTAAAACTTGTTCTAGGAAACTGTTGAAGATTCCTGGACTACTGGAACAAACCACTTTGGCCTCTTTGTGAACATTGGTAGCCTGCCTGCAGACCAACTAAAGAGCACAGAGCCCGCAAATTCTACAGGTGCTCCTTTGGTCTCACCAGGAGTGTGCTCAGCATCTTGCAAAATCAAGGACTAGATGAATTATTTATTTAACATTTTGGGTGGCAGAGGCTCATTCACTCTTCCAAAGCAATACTGTTTCTAAAAGGAGGAATAATATTTTTGCTGCAAGCTGTCCCAGTTATAAAAAGGAACTTGAATTTCTGAATAACCAGATTTGGATCTGAAATTCTTCATACTTGTAGGTTACTGGGTAAAACTCATAAAATTTCTGTTTTGCTGTTTATTGAAAATCTGAAGAAGTCAAGAAATGGGCCCAGATTTTAGGGGACTTAGTTCCATTCTTTCCTTTACATAGCGGGAGTAATACTGGAATCTGGATACGGCATCACTCAAAAGGGGAACAATCAGGGCAGCTCTTTCAAAAGAAATTGAAAAAAAGATGACTTCTTATAAAGGATTTATATCTAGGTAATGTTTTCAGACGAGATAATAAACTGCTCTTTTTTGTCACTCTACCTCCAAGATGAAGACAATTCACTTTTCATGACCTATAAGCCTGTTAGAAATTCAAAGGCATATAAACTTTAAACGCTATCAGACTTCTGTTGAAAGCTAGATCTTCTAATATTTTTTATTAGCTGTTTTTTTTTTCCCCTTAAAAAACTCTTATCTCTCCAAATTTTCCAGATCCAACAAATGATGGTATTGCCTAGGTTGTCTCATGTAAAATCTTTTCTTTCACAATTTTTAAAGAATATGCTATACATTTACATCTAGAAATATGAGTATTTCTATAATCACTGTAATTACTGAGCTATGGCCCATATGGCACACGCTGTTAAGCTTAGATCTTTGAAACTGGGGGGACAAGAGACTAACTCAGATATATCCAAGTTTTTTAATGTGATAAAAGCCCATGCATCCAGGCAAAACACAACTCTGAACTAACAGTGAATTTAGTTACAACAGCCAAGAAAGAGAGAGATCATGTTTAATACCTGATTTACATGCATATTATAGTTTGGGCACAAAAATGGCTGGATCTGCAGAGAAATAAGCCATGCTTTGGAAAGTTATCCTGTAGAATTACATTTAATGAGCTTACCCTGTTTGCTTTTTAGTTTGACTATGCCCATGAACTGGCTATACCTTAGGGTGAGTGGTACATAAACCATCCTGCATATGAAGCTCAAACTTCCCTCTACACTTTTACATCTAGGGTTAATCCATTTTAAAGAACGGAATAAATAATCTGACTTGTTGACTTGATTTCATATGAGGTCAGAAATGCTCATACATTTTCAAGGTTCAGTGAAATTCCCAAAGAAAATTAGCACAGTGATAGCATTTCCTCACTGTTTACTTTGCAGCAATTCTAATAAAGTTTGAAACAGGACACATCCAATGGTAGGAGAGGTCCTGATATTAGGAGAGTGTAGTATCATAAACAAGAGTACATCTCTCCTCTCTTAAGGAATGTTTATGGAGAAAAGAAACTGGGAAATGAGAAAACAAGAAAGGAAAAAAAACAACAACACTGACTACTTTTGAGGGTAAAAACTTCACTGAATTACCCAAGGGCTTTATGGTCTTGCGAGGAAGAGAAGACTAGATGTTTAATCTCCTTTGAGATGTGGCTGGTTTCCACAACTTAAATGATTATTATCCTTATTGAGCAGTTTCTTATAAACAATTTTAAGCATTTTGTTTCAGCACAAAACTGCCATCAAATGCTGATGTTGTTCCCCCTCTTTCCTGCACTACAAGAACCAAGGGTATTTTTTCTTGCTAGTTTTCTGCTCTTGCCTAGTAACTTGTGAATCATTAACTGACACTACAGAGCATAGCTGTGAAAATAACTGTGGTTTAGAGCTGCCAATAATGGCCCACTAAAGTTCCTTCCCAGCACATGGCATAAAAACACCTCCAACAAACATTAAAATGTCCCTTCTGATGTTGCTTAACATTGCCAGCCTGCTTGGGCTTAAAAAGCACAATAAAGAGGTTGCTTTCCAGATTTTCATATGCCAAATGGGAGGTGCTTTTTGGTGAAGCTTTTCCCTGAGGGAAAGGAGAGCAGATGAGTTACCTCACGTTGCAAAGTCGACGTTTGGATGATCCCACTCTAGGGAAACATACACAAGTGCCACAGTCAAGCTGCTGCTAGTGGATGTGTCTGTAGTAAGCAAGTAAGCAGTAGGAAAGTTCAAGAGAAAAAAAAAGGAGCATCATAAAGATACTCTTTGGGAGCACATGACATCCAGCAAAAGGCATTATGCAGCAGACTGAGTATGCCGAGGAGCAACAGTATGAATACAAAAAGTGAGTGTTTGAAGTCTTAGTGGAATTCCCTGAAAATACAGCCACTCGAGGAATCTATTTCTTCAGAAAATACCTTTTGTGCTGCTGGGACATTTGGGGGATTCTATTTTCAATACCTGTGTTCTGGATCTAGTGGAGCAATGCTTTTATCACGACTATAAAATGGTTATGAGCCAATTCCTCATATGAAACAGTCAGTAACAGTGGGGCTTTTTTATGACAAACATGATGTCAGACAAAGGGCATCAGGACTTACTCTTTGTACTACAATACAAAATAACAATACATAAACACCTTTGTGAAAGCAGCTTGAAACCCCATGTTTTCTATTAAAAAGTCATGTTCAATCTTCACTGTTGATAGAACAGAATAGCTAACACAGAGAACACTGTATATCAGAAAGGTCAATAGTTATTATGAGCTACAAATATATTTTTTTCCATCCTTCAGGCTGTTTAGCGCATATCACAGCATGAGCAGCTGTCTTCTTTAATGCTTTTAAAATTAGAATCCCAAAGAGGAAGAAAAAATTACATTTGCAATGATTGCTCTTTGCTTTTGTAAGTTTACTTTAATACACTATTTTATATACATGAATCTTCCATGCAGCCTAACCAAGGGGCAGTTACTGGTTGCTGGTATCTACTGGATTGTTATATCAATGCATATAGAATCCTGACCAAAAAAAAATCACTTTGCACAAATTGTGTAACCTTGTTGAATAACCTGCCTAGGAGAGGATGTAGGTACTGGGCATATGTTTAAGCCAGGCAAGTGCACACATGCAAACACAGACTGATCTACTAATGGTGAACAGTTACTGGCTCAGCGGCAATAAACAGAGGGGGCCACCTGAACAACCATTTTCTGTTCTCTGAATAGGGATAAAAAAAAAGGGTGGTACGACTGTGGCACCGTTTGACCTCATATTTTGCAAACATGGCAATATCTGAGTTCATCTTTGCTAACAGTGAACGACTATTTAACACTGCAAAGAGGTTTCCGTTCTCTTTGGATTTCAATCACGTTGCCTCTATCAAACTGTTCCACTTTCCAAGTTTAAACTTTATCTGAATGCATACTGGTGTGTCAAATGCAAATAAGTACTCTATAAATATTTTGAAGCATGGAAGACAAGAAATAATTTTCTTTATAAAACTAATTTTTAGCTAATTGCGAATGGTTCAATGATAAGAACTTATGCAAGTTGTATTTATACACCATATGTTATCAAGGGAAAAGATATATAATTGTCTAGAAGAACATTTTCATATGTTTAATGTATTTTTTTACAGATAACTTCATCACTGGACAGTCTGGCAATAGGTACAATGTCATGGCTTCAGAATAATATAATTCAGAATATAGTCAAGTGATGCCTTTTTTTACACAAAATGTAAGAAAACATATTTTAACATACTGAGAATTGACTTCTTCCTGTCAAAATCGGGTTTAACTAACACTGGTATTTTTAAAAAAAAAAGAATAATGGAAAAAAAAAGAAGAAATATAACCTTTCTCATACTTTGCCAAACAAATACCACTTAAAAATTCCATAAATCGAACTATTACTTAAACATGAAAACACTTAATGTCTCAACACTGTGCATCCAACTGTACTTCAGAATGCTGCTAACATTTCCATCATCACAAGATTCTCTGTGCAATTGTCCCTTCTCATCAGTCACACTGACTCCCCATGACCTGGTCCAGGGTAAGATGAATCAGACAGGCTGCTAATCCTGCAGCTTCTGAGGGATTTGCCAGCACAGCTGGGATAGCGGGAAGCTGATGCTGTTGGCATGTGCTGCTCAGCTGGTAGTGCTTTCAGAAGCAGCCCTCACCTCCAGCACTCACATTCCTGGCTGGAGAAGGGGTAAGAGACCCAACTGCTCAGGTTTGTTCTATAGCTTTGTCCCTTGTTAGAACTGCTGCCTTGTTCCTGTTACAGTATTGTCTCCTCAGGGCCGCATATTAAATTAAAATATGGCAACCATATTCCTAAGGTACACCAAGAGAGTTCTTAAACAGATAAGTTAACACCTATAGATTTCTTTGCTTCTGCAGAATTTATAAAAAAGCTGAAAGTAATGAAAAGTGCTATGCCATTGAAATTCAAAAAGAGTTGAGAACAAGTATCTCCAAAAATGACAGACTTGAGGCTGCTGAAGAAAAAACCCCGAGGGGTTGTTTCTGTGGGCTGCAGCCATGCATTATTCTTAGAAAACAATTCATTCAAGTTATTTAGTAAAAAACAAATGTCAAGTGGACTGGACATCTTACTTCTATTATATTTTCTGCCTTTATCTATTTATTTTGCACTGTGGAATTAAGAAGGTTTTTGACAGACATAATCAGAACCTGTCATATAACACAGGAAACAGCATGTTAAAAAATCAGCCCACACTGCAGATATTTTGGCATATTTATCAGAAAGCTGGAATAGTAAACACTTAACAGACAGCATTCTGGGGTATTTTTTGGCTTTATTTTAACAATGGAACAATGACTTTTTTCCCCCCATAATGCCCCTTCAATTCAAATGCTGAACAAAACAAGGCCAGACCCATGATAACAGGGGTAAGCTGATCAATAAAAATTGTTCTTCCTTTTTTTTGGCAATCCATTTTTCTTCCTTAAATGTTTGCAAACTGAGTAAATTGGAGAATGAGCTTTTAGGCACCAGCAGAACGTGGTATATGACTGGTGAAATTTCCACGGTACAGTATTTTCTGAGTTTTTCTGAGTTAAAATTTTTCTACATTGTACCTTCACAATCCTGGAGCTTGAACTGTTTCTTTTTTCTCCAAGTCTGAAGATCACCCCATGGATTAGTAAATGATTGAGGATTGTCTCTTAAAAGACTCTTTAAAAAACTGTCAGAATCAACCCAAGACAAAGATTTATTATGAACTATTTAAAGGGCTTAATATATGTATCCCCAAAGAGCCCTTGGAGCAAACTAGAAAGGAAGAATGGAAATCTCAAAGAATGGGAAAAATCTCCAATGCCCCACTTTCTTCACACCATGATTACTGTTTACTCAAAGGATAAAATACCTAACCTGTCACATGCAGTCTTCAGAAGCTGTACTATTGCTGATGTACAGTAAAAACCCAAAACAATGAGCCCTGACAGTAATATGCCTAAGAAAGGCAGCTGTAATTTGCTTTCTAACCTGTCCACTAACACGCTAATGTGGATACATCTTGTAGAAAACGCTGATCTCCTGACCCAGGCAGCAATCAAACAACTGCCAGAGTGTTTGCTGTCACACAAGCTGTGACCATTACCTTAATTATACGTTTCCACATAACAAACCTTCCCTAATGAGGAACTCTTCTCCCACCCGTGTGCCAGCTAAGCCTTCCGTCCTTGATGAGCATCACTGCAGAGGATTTCAACTCAAAATCTGAAAAGCATATTCACATGCAGTACTTCCCGTAGATGAAGACACGTAAAGGGAATGATAAAGAAATGTATAATATATAATTGGTAAACTTTAAGTGACGCTGGATATGACCTTTGACTACATGTTCATACATAAATAAATATGTCCATCTTTGCATATTTCTTGGTGTTTAGGGAAGTACCTAAAATACGTCTATAATTATATGTTTCACTTTTTGCCTAAGCCTAGAAAAGGTAAATAAGTCAGGGTTCACACAAATGCTTGTTTTCCCTCTCTGGTACCAACAGGTTCCAGCAGGTTACATTTTCAGTTCACTTCTAGTTTTTATATCCTTTTTTTTTCTTCTGCTGTCAGATGTCAGGACATTCCCATTCAATTTACAGGACACCATATCCTTATGAGCAAATAAAAGCTTCTCTCTCAGATATTATCTGTGTTTAAAAACTCAGATTGCAGTACTGGAAAAAGGGGGAAAGAGTGATGCATAGGAATGCGGTTTTGGTCTATCTGGGTTATTAGTCTCTCTTCTTATGGGATAGTTTCAACATTTTAGCCCTTCATGCTAAATGCATATCTAACCTAAATAATTCAGTGGGAAGCATCTGCAGACTTCCCATCTGCTGTGTGTTTTACTTCAGTAGTGAGTGCCAGTGTCAAAACACTTAAATTGCAGCTATTACATCAAAAGAAGATCAGGAGGAACAAGAGAAGGACCTAAATAGAAATCAGAGCAGACAATTGAACAGCAGAGCAACAGATGAAATTTCATGCAAACAAGGGCAAGATGTAGCACACTTTTGAAGAAACAGAAACTCCTCTATATTCAGGAGCTTTAAATAATTTTAACTAGGCAATAAAAGGAAATGGAAATACATCAGTGAAAACACCTGCTCTATATGGAGACTGTTGTAGCTAAAGGCTTAAAAGAGATGCTAGAACACAATAAAATAATTAAAAATTAATAAATTTATAAAGAAAATATTACTATTCCATTATGTAACTTCATGTACCAGACTTTAAATTTGGTACTGTGTTTAGTTCTAGTCATCTGTTATTAAAAAAGAGAATAATGGAAACAGGAAAACTTAAGTAGAAGGATATCTAAAGAGAGATTAATGGGATTATAAATATTTAGCTTTGAGAGCAGATAAATGTGACAAAAGATACATAAAATAATGAATGATACATAAAAGATGGAATAAGAACAGGATATTTTCAATAAATTAAAGGGAAAACACATTTTGAACTGACAAACAAAATTATTGAAATTACATAATTTTCACCACACAACATGTAATCTACACAATTATCTATCTATCTATCTATCTATCTATCTATCTATCTATCTATCTATCTCAAAAGAAGGACTAAATATCTTTGAGGAAAACTAGAGTAAATATGCTACACTATGCATAATAAAAATTACATGAGATATCAAGTGTTCTGATTCAACATTTACCTTACTGAAGATTTTACATGTGATTTGGAAGTATTTAGTACCAGCTACTCTAAATGATAAGATAGTGGGATAGAAAAATATTCAACATTAACTTATATAAGTTCCTGCGTTACTATGAAATTCCTCTACCATATAAAGACCTGTAGAAGGAAATGCTTCTCTTCTTTACTCACCCCCCACGCCCCGTGGTTTATAATTCTCCAGTAGTTTCTAAGTCTTCAGTAGCATAGGAAAAAAACTGAGTCCCTCCAGAAAGGGATATGTAACTTCAGGATCTCCTCTTTCCTTCATTTGCAGGCTTTGAATTGGAACATTCTTAGTACCTTTTTCTGGAAGTTATAAACAGCAACATAAAGTTGACTTGTATTAATGTTGGAGTAAATTCTGAAGCTAAGGAGAACTGTGGAGAAGCTCTTGCCAGTGCTTCTCTTCTTTGAGTGTTGAAAAATTTAAGTACTTTCAGCTGAAGTCATTACAGCTCCTTGAATGGACTTAACATTCAGTGAACATCTTGGTAAAGCTTCTGCAGGTACATTAACCAGAACATGAAGGTCAAGGAAGGTGTACTCCCCCAGTAAAGAATGCTGGAAAACTGGTAATAACAGATGAAAAGAAGGCTGAGGTACTCAACACTGTTCTCATCCATCTTCAAGGGCAACCTCACCTCCCACCTCTTGAGCTGGGGAAGCAAAGTCCCTCTCATTGTAAGTAAAGATCAGGTTCATGACCATGAACCTGAACATGGTCTGTTAGATGCAATGAGTTGCATTTCACAGTTCTGAAGAACTTGGCTGATACAGTTATCAAGCCACTCTTGATGAGATTTGAAGTCATGGCAGTCCCAGGTGGCTNCATGAAGGTCAAGGAAGGTGTACTCCCCCAGTAAAGAATGCTGGAAAACTGGTAATAACAGATGAAAAGAAGGCTGAGGTACTCAACACTGTTCTCATCCATCTTCAAGGGCAACCTCACCTCCCACCTCTTGAGCTGGGGAAGCAAAGTCCCTCTCATTGTAAGTAAAGATCAGGTTCANGCCTTTGACAGGCTTCCTCCTAACAGGATTCTCTCTAAATTGGGGAGTAGGTTTAGATTAGATATGAGGAAGAAATTCTTCACTATGAGAACAGTGAGGCACAGGCTGCCCAGAGAAGTAGTGGATGCCCCATCCCTGAAAGTGTTTCAGGACAAGTTGGATGGGGCTGTGAGCAACCTGGTGTAGTCCAAAGGCAGTGGGACAGGAACTAGATGAATTTTAAGGTAATTTCTAACACAGCCCATTCTATGGTTCTATGATGATTTCTTCAGAACAGAGAAGTTCCATTCTCCAGCTGGCCTAAGATGTCTGCATTTGCTGGATATACATTTATATATTCAACATGTTCTTTACATTTTCCCCACTCTACTACTTACATGGGAAAAAGCAGTGTGCAAAGCTTGCCCATTGCCATTATAGGATTTTTAAAGAATCTATGCTTAAATTGATTTCTTTAATCATTACAGATGATCTTTAAAGACAAAAGATTGTTATTACATAGCTAGTATAAGAATTAAGGCTTTGTAGAGATTATTCTCTATAAAGAATTATAAGACTGTTTTCCAAGAAATTTTAAGAGATGTAGCATATTACATATTGCAAAGAGTTTTGCAGTCAGATTATACCCTGTAAATTAAAAATATTATTATAAGAATTTTAATTTAATCCTGGTACATTTTTAATGAACAATTACGAGGTAATTAGGAAAGACCATGAATCACATGTGCAAATATATTCTGCAATACATGTATGTCTTGCTACAAAAAATACAAATTGTAAGAGTGAATTAGCATGTTTTAATGAAATATTACATAAATTCTTATGTACTGTAAAGTAGAACTTGTAATATGAAATTATTTCTCAAAGCCAAAAGGTGATATAAGACCAACAGCGATCCATGCTTGCTCTTTTACTACCTTAGTCACAACAGAGATCATTAAATGGCTTACTGTCCTATGGAAGAAGAGTTTTCTAGGTCAAAAAATTTAATTTCAGAATGACTTTGATTAGTTAACATTTATATCAAAATACAGACAGAAACTCATATTTTGTAAGAAATACTTGGTTTTTCCCTACTTATGCACTCCAGATACTCCTAGAAAATCCCAGCGCAGTGCAAATAGTGATTTCATATACAAAATGTTAGTAGCTGCTTAATGTAATCAGGTGTTAGAATAATGATAATGATTACCTCATCATATTGGTAATTTTTGCATTCTGTTAGCAAATTTTGCTTTTGCTAACATGATGCAAAAGTTGTTAATATAATGAGTCTCATTGTATTAGCAACTTTCTATCACATTAACAAAGATTAAATTTGCTAATGTAATATGACAGTCACTAACGTAAGATTAGTGTAAACAGAGACCAAAGTCTCTGTAGGCCACCTAAAGGTAATGCTGAACATGAAAGCAACGCTCATTTGTTTTTCCTTTGCTAGCTATACCTTGAGTGCCCCAAGTGTCACAGCCACCTGCACTCCCTGAACGTGCTCCAGGAAGGTCCACTTTATGGAGCACTGGCAGCCATGAGACAATGATTAAATTTTGATGCAAAATCATGAACCATAAAGTGACTTGTTAGAAGATAAGTGACTCATGCAAATGGATCAGCTGATATTTATACAACATCGAGATGTGCTCATGAAAACTGACATTAGCAATGTTGCTGGTTAATTTATATGGGACCTCCCATGATGAGCATACTGATGCCTACAGAAATATTGAAGAGTTACAGCAAACATCCTCGGACTACATCGCTCATGGGGGTCTCCCAGAAAAAGACTTAACGTGTTAGGAATTTATGGCAGAAATGCCACAACATTAATAAGTGACAAAGAGCCTGAATACAATCATCTTTTTACTTGTATAGCACACTGTCAAAATGGCTGCACAACCCCAACACACCTACACAAGTGACTTGGGAAGTAAGATATGATAAGGAAATCAGATATAAAGGAAAAATAAGGAGCTTTAGCTGTGTCAATGATCCCTCACTCCTGCTGTAACACTGGCACCATTCATGTTCCTCGGGTAATGTTTTCACCCTCCTTGATCCAGCCTTTAAAGGAGACTCCTAGACTTGATGAGCCACAGAGAAGCTGTGGCCCTTTGTGAGTATGGAAATACAGGTCTCTCTTCTCAGAGAAAGCCTAACCTTGCCTAAATGGTCTGATTTGAATGAGCATCTGAGTAATGTGCTGTGTTAAAGAATTGTGACAGACTGCTTCTACAAAAGAGCTTTAGAAGTGGAGTTCGCTCTCACCTTCTATTTTGAGATTTTAGGACAAGCCACATATCAAATCCAGACACTATTCTTCTTATCTCCTGTCTCAGAACTACCTAAAAATGTAAGTGGTCCTTCCTGAAGCCTGCATGCATCCAGTATTGGGATTTAACAGACTACAACATGTGGGTGCCAGAATGCGATTCTTGTTTGACAGAAGTGAAAATTAAATGCAACAGTTAGTCAACACAAGAACTATTTACAGTAGCAAGCAGTTAAACACCACTAAAATATTCTGAGGAGAAAAATCAACTGTTTGTCTACAGTCTAGGGTGAAAAACCATGGTATCAGAAAGGCAGTAGACACAAGCTTTCAGTGAATAACCTCAGCACAGCCTCATGCAAAGAATGGCAGCCACTTGATATATAATCTCTCTTCCTTTCAGAAAAAACACCAGTAGATTCAGCCCTTATGATGCAGTAACAAAAGCTAACAGCAAGCATGATTCCTGCAGAACAGAGCTGCTGAGCAAACTGGAAAACCAGTAAGCAAACTTGAAAACCGTGCAGATAAATAAAATGTATGCTCCAAATTTTCATTTGTGCTTTGTGCTTGATTTGATTATATACCTATTGAATCAGTAAAAATTTAGAATTAGCACATATGGATCACGTGAGCCCTGAAGTCCTAGAGCCAGTGGCACGACTGCAGGTACAATAACCAGCTAAGTAAAGGAAGGGGCTGATGGGGCAGCTAGATATTTAAGAAGGTCCATCAATTGAATATGAAGGGCCTTTTGACATCAGAAGAAGTTAAAACCAGATTCACATCTTTATGTTAATATGTTCTTTTACTATAAACAGCAGGCTGAACTCAAGAAAAAATAGTTTTGTGATAAATGATATTTCAGTTCATAGTACTAAAATATAAAAAGCAACAATCATGAGTTTTCCACTTCTTTTCCTTCAGCTCTTGGAATGTGATTTCTGTGAACAATTGTTTAATTAGAAGACCATTTCTTTCAGTGAAGTGTAAAAGTGAAGCCCTAACCACTTATTGTTATGAACAGTATGTGGTTTTGTCTTTGTTAGAGCAGCATTTCTGGAGCTGATTCATGACTGAATTCTAATATGGCAAACTGTATTCTGCTGATCTAAATTGCACTGGCACAGGTTTGTTTTTTTATGCATAAATCCTATTCTATCTTGGCCAGTTTTTTTTTGTCTCTGACAGTTCACAGCTGAGCAGTTCAGAGGAATACACAGCTTCCTTAATTCACCTCACTTGATAAAAGCAGGACCTGATCCTGCAAGTCAGCTTTAAAATTGCATTTGGAAGCTGTCATGGAAATCACGTGAGACAAAAACTGGTTCTCACCATTTCAGAAAATTAGGTCACTTATTTAGGACATTAAAAAGAACTTAGGAGTTATGACTTGAGGCACACATTATATTTCTTTGCCAGCATAGTCCCCTTACCTAGTGTAAAGAAATAGATTCCTAATAATGTAATTATAAAAGTTAATCTGTCTTTTAAAAGTTCCTTTAGAGACACATTTCATGATACAACTCTTTATGTTTATGCTGAATTGTACGAATGATGATGGGCCTTTTTTCATAAAGCTTCTATAGTGCCAAAGATCTTTGGATTGAGCACAAGAAAATTTAGGTCATACAGGAATAACACCATAAAACAATAAAAGTCTTAATCAGGGCAGAAACCCTAATGGCAGCTGGGGCAGGTGTTTGAGGAATATATTTGTATTCTCCTAAGACACAGCGGCAGAGGGGAGCAAGTGACATGAGAAGCAGGAGAAACAAAGTAATTTGTTGATCTTTTTTTCCCCTGTGTGCCTTCTATCACATAATCGCAGCATGCATTGCGCACAATTTTACTCCGCTATTTTCAGCCTCAGCTTAGCTTGTTTGTATGATTTCCCAGCCCCATTGACAGCCCTCAAGCATAGCTATGGATTAGTAGAGGATTGTGCTGGAGGAGATGGCCAGGTCCTTCTGGTCCAGTGCCACACACCCCCCTTGACACTGGAGTCACAGGAGAATCTGTGACAAGGGGCAGCAGTTCCAGGATTGATGTCATCTGCAGGCCAGCCACTAGAAGTCAGCAGTCACATTCACTCTTACAAACAGCAAAAAAAGAAAACAAAAACGCATAGCATGCATAGCATAATCATCTTGTAACTGCAGTCTATACACAGAATCCTGGACTCCTCTAGAGCACCTCAGAGCTGCACAAACACTCTCCCCTTCTAAGCGTGTGTAAGGTGCGTAGTCACCAGGCTTTGTACATAACAACCTCACTACAGCAATAAAGACACAGGCACTGCTTTTGTACAGACTACTGAGCTGCCATGTAGGCACCTCTCCTGGGTTCCCTGCGTCTGGAAGGGAGGTACAGTTTGTGGGGAGGAAGGACCTAGTGGTGCATGGGCCTGTGGGATTGAACAGCAATGGGAAAATGCAGAAACTACCACAAAAGCTGCTGGGTTGGATATGCCCAAACAAAAGCCATAGTATTACCATTCCGTCCTTAGACAGCACATTATTAGTTTTAGTGTCATGTGCTGTATTACATTATTTGTTAAAAGTACATGCAAGAATTTGCGTTTTGCAGATGCCTTGATTTCTGTCCTTGTCAGATTATTTTGTTTATTTCCAATGAAAACATAAAACAAGCTTTGCAAAATAGTTTTTGTGGATTCTCTTTTCAGCTCCTTTTCCCTTTCCTATTGCCATGTCTAATCTATTTACCTATGGCTCAATCATTGATTTTTGTCCACTGGAATGACAGATACATATCCTGTAAGTGATATCAGCTTTTTTTAAATATTATATACACAGAGAACAGATACTCTGAATTGCATCTGTGAATAAAAGCATTGCAAAATGTTATTAATTATACCCTAAGGAAGATGTATTCCACTGTTGAACTTTCTCAAAAAGGAAAAACATAATAATTCTTCTCTTTACTGGACAATTTTTTCCTTCATTATGGAACAGCTGAAGAACACAGTATTGCTTTCACCATGCAGTGCTGAAAGTGCCAGTTGGGTGAAAACGTATTTTTGGGTACTTAAAATAAAAATATGAAAAAGTTACAATAGCTTGCATGGAAGCTCCTCGTATGTCCGCTTAACAAAAATAGCCTTTGAACTGCAAAGAAATTTAGTGATGATTACTGTTCACTGAAAAAAATAATACGAAATGTTATTCATCTATTTCTTTTCCTGACCATGTGTTTATCTATCATTTTGCAGTTTTCAGCAGAGCAGATGTGCTATGACAGAAACAGCAGCTACAGTATTTGCTCCACATATAGAAACAACAAGCAAATGTGACTCATATCCTGGATTACATTAAACAAAATGGAAGAGTGACAAAAAAAATCTGTTAGTCTAACAACAGATTTTAATTGCAAACTAAATTGAAATTCATTTGTTTAAAAAAGTGTTTTCAAATGTTAACTCACAGATTTATACTGTAGTATTTGCCAAAAATGTTAATGTTCTGAGGTGAAATCCTGTTTCTAATGAGGTCACTAGAGCTTTGTTACTGCATCTGGGGGCAAGAGCCCATTTTGGTCCTCTATTTGGTTTCCCCAGATAATTTTGTGTACACCACACAAGCACTAAGCTTTCTCTTGTCTTAAACTAAAAAAAAAAAATCTTTAAGGCTGAAAACGATTAAATGCAATTAAGGATTTGTCTATAAAAATGTAATCAATAATTATCATTCAGTAATTGACTGCAGAGACCTGGACTTGAAATATGAGCAATTTGTCAGAGGGCGAACGCAAATGTCTATAACACAAGCAGGTTCTCTGCTCTTGACCTATTAAAACTTTGTTGCAATTTTACTTGCTGGGGAACAAGTCATGCAGAAAGGTACTGAGGAAATGAGCCAGCGTGTTCCCCAGGTGATATAAATGCTTTATCAAACTGATCCCTGCCTTGTTATGTAAACTATACCAGGTACCGCTCGTTTTAAACAGAGAGATAAACAGATCTAATATGCTTCAGGGCGTCATGCTTTATGCATGAACTGCTTTTTATTTTTATATTAAAGATTTTCCTGACACAACCCTTTGCAATGAAGGAAAGCTCCAATATAATGTCTTAACTACAACCGCTGCAGCACCTGCAAGTTCAAAGTACTGAGACTGATATTCCCTGATCAGATAGTCCCATGTTAACCTATTTAATTAATTCTTAATAAACAATTAATTTTTTAGTGAAATACCTCTTGCAATGAGAAAGTCTCTCTCCAAACATAAATGAAGCAATCCTCAGAGAAGGAATTTATAAATAACTCGGTCTATCAGTCTATTTACAATATTTAGCTACCTGCCCTCTGCTTTCACTTGTCTGATTTATCATTTGTTTTCTTATTTATTTTACAATTTTCAACCTGAATTGAAATCAGATAGAAAATTCTTAACCTTTTCAGGACTAATATCCAGTTTCTTCTCATAGCAATGGGATTAAATTCTACTTTCAGTTTTCATGGGAGCAAATGCAGAATATCACCAAAGATTTCAGTTACTTAAGATTTAGGTCCATAAATAAGACCAGGATTTACTCAACTGTCTTGAATTCGAGATATGCAAGATGAAAGTGAACACATTTATTCTTTCATTTGAAAAAATGGGCCTACAGAATGTTACAAGGATCCACTTTGAGAATTGTGTACACTTTTACCACAAAAATGATTTAAAAATTCCCTGGTGTTGCTTTAATATTCAATGTCATACTCTGAAATTTTAAGGATAATTATAGAATCCTATCTTCTTAGAACTGTGTAAGATAAAAAGGAAAAAAAGTCTTATGCGGATTGTCATATACACAGAAATTTTTTTTATACTACCTAAAATAAGATTTGAAGTACACTTTCCAATCTGAGCACAGCCTTAACTGTGGAACCACTAGAGAGACCTTGTTATTTACCTGCCTCTACAAACAGAATTGTATGAGTGCAGGTATGTAAATACTAGTCCAGATATACATAGGTGTATTCAAATGGCTTTTACATATCCTCCTTATAAGTTTCCATTGACTAATCAATTAAAAATAGTTGGTCAAAATGGTTTATAGAGCACTATTTGTATTATAATCAGCGCAACAGTTGTAACAACTCTCAGGCTGGTAAGACTACTAGGTTTAGTCTGCCTCAGTTCACATTTTCAAGGCTGAAAAAAATCCCTGATAAAAGCCTTTGTTTTAGCAAGCACATATGCACAAAGATAGCACAAAACCCCGGATTTTAATGCTGAAGGCATCTGAATAACACGTTAAAACTGGATAATACAACAGTCTTCACTAACAGTCTGGTTTGTTTTTATTCATATTGTAATATTTACTTCTCTGGATACACGATGCCTTCCTTCCCTTTATTCCAGCAGCAACTCAAAATAGAAAAACTAATGAAATTTAACTATCGGTAAGTCTTGTTGTGAAAGGACTGAATTATAACTTTTTAATTTAGTCAAGTACAGAATTATTACAGTAGGACTCTAGGGCAGGAATGTGTTAATAAAATCATACTCTCTGCCTTTTCATTTAAAATAATCCCCTTGAGCTGATTAAATGAAATATCACTTGTTTAATAACTGACAGAACATTATTTTTAAGCAGAAATGTTTTGCATATCTTCCTGTCCTGATTTTAATTCTAGGCACAAAGTAGTGAAGGCACTGACATCACACAAAGGGAGTAGAGTTTAGCACTTGGATATAGTTTGTCCTGTCATAGTGGCATCTATAATTTAGTGTGAAGCAGTGAGGTAGACAGAGCATTATCATTAGAAATCATCCTGAACAGGGATATAAAACACAGTCGCAATAACACTTGTCAGAAAGGTGACTGCAGTCAAAACTAATATCCAAGAGTTTCAAGATAAATGCTGACACTGCAGCCATCTTACAAAGACTATTATTGCTCAAAAAACCCACCCCAAAATGAAAAAAAACAACCAAGACCCAACTGTGAACCTTCTGCAGAGAGAACAAGTTAGAGTGAAGTTTGTATCGGGGGTGGTATAAACTTGCTAAGATTTCTGGTAAATTAGGCTTTCTGGCTTAATGACTTAGAAATTTCTCCCTCCACCCTCTCTCCACTATGTGGAGTATATTTGTGCAATACTGTGCTGCTTCCAGGTTCAATCCCTCTCTCTGCTGCCCACTTCCTCAGCCTTTTTATTCCTCAAAACCCACCTGATTTTCTTAGTCTTATCTCTGTCTTGAAATGCAGATGTGGTTTTATAGTCTTTTACCACTGATTTTGTAGCTGCAGAGCCAGAAGGAATCTCCCAAATCATAATTGCAGCCTCAAAACTTGGAGGTAAGCGTATCAATTTCATTGTGTTTGTTTCTTTGGTGCTCACAATGCATATCCCTGTATGCACACCCAGAGGCATGGGAACGCTGCCTCTTTAGTGCACTGATTCACAGCACAGCATCTTTGCAGCTGCACTGCAGGACAGAATACAGGTGTGGTGTACAAGGTATTTCTCCTGCCACAGGTGACCTGTCCTGATCTGAGACACAGAATGAACACAGTGGTTTGAGTGCCTCTGGAGCTCAGCATTCCAGGTTAGGCAGCTTCCAACGGTGGCTAACACGGCTGAGAAATGGAAGAAAAATCTGCTAAAATCTCTAGGCTCTATCCTAGGCCCCAGCCACTTTCAGTGCATCAAATATTCTGAGTCCAATGTTGTTTATATAAGAAACACCATTTTCCAAGGTCTGCTACCTTCTGTCTGAAGAGAACAAGCAGGAGGTCCTTCAGAGAAGACCTAAGTCTAATGTGTGATCAGCCAGCAGAAGCTCTTGAGCTCTAATATGCAGTATTATGTGGTTTTACAGAAACTCAACCACAACAGAACAAGGCTAATTTTGTATTGGTTTAATCTATATTTAATTAAAAATACAGGAGAGCATGGGTCCTTGTTACAACAGAACTTAAGAGAGCTGCTTGTTCAACAATTTTTATCGGATTATAGGTAACAACAAATGTCTCTGGAAAAAGAGCCAGAAGACCTGTTGTGCACCACAGATAAGGTGCATGTAGAAGACTTTTCTTCCTAAATTACCAGTTGGCATCTAAACTGACTTGAAGCACAATACACTCTTCTATATAAATATTGTAACTGAAATTAAACGGGAATGCTGTCACCATATATAAATGCTCACACAATTCAAAATCGTGGTCTGCTGTTGACTGCAGGGTTAGTGGCAATGAGTTCTACACATCCACAGCACCTGACAAACATGCTTCCCTTTACCTGTTTTCCTGATCTTCCCTATGAATTTTACTAAATGGATTTGTCCCCTTGTAACAATATACCGAGGGCATTATAAGGAAAATGATTCCAGTCCTTTGCATCTTTCCACAGAAAGACATATTCCTATACCTGAAATCATGTCTGCAATTCATGTCTAAAGCCATTTCATACTTGTTATATGATGTCATGTGTGTGTTAGTTGAAACAGCACATATAAACCACATAATTTTTAAAAGTAATTTTACTACTATTTTCCACAACATTTTTGTAGATAAGGAAAATGTCTCTCTCCTAGGTAATCATTATTATTGTGCAGGTTTCTGCCTACCATTTTACTCGAACATTGTGTATTTTTAGCAATCTGAGCATTTCACCTCTCCATTTTTTAAAATTTTGTTATATACCATCTATACCTCACAAAGGTATCAGTTTGTTTGGATATCTTCTGTTTTGAAATCTCAGGTTTTGCACACAGTTGTTTTGTCTCAGTGAACAACTGTAAAACCTCAGTGCCAGTTTACACTAATAGAAAGAACGTAAACTGTCTTTAACAGAAATTGTCTTTATTACATACAAGTTCAGTAAATGAGCAGTTAATTTCTAACTACCAATCCCTAGCCTGCCTTTTTTTCCCCCTCACACATAACCCAATATACATTTCAGCCTTGCTCTTAGTTCTCTGAATTACCACCTTGCAGTTAACTGCGTGATATTGTCTTTACTGTGATGAATTTATGTTTTTTTCTGCAGGATTGGATTTTCACAATAACCTCAGGAATTTCATCATTTAGAGTCATTACTACTCTACGTAAGTTCATATCTGATGTCATTCTGTTGTCACTACTTAAATGAGTTTCACTATGAATTTATGGATTACAGTTTCCCAATACTGGCTGATGAACCTATGGATTCTGGTTTCCCTGTATTGGCTATATTCAGCTCTTTCCTTTATTCAGGATATCCCAGCTTACTTGGAGTAGTGGCTATTTGTGATGTGAATAACTCTATCTACACCCTGATATTGAACAAAATTATATTTGAGGCTCAACAGTAACTATTTTTGAACCAACATCTTTTATAATATAAAAGATCAAGGTAGAAAACAGACCCACCGTTTCTGTGTGCCAAAAACCACATATGTTTTAAGTATCAAGAAATGTTCATTGAAATCTTTTCAAGGTATGAAATTTTTGAGTAGTCAAATGCATTCACCATTATCATTCAGCTAGATTCTGTGACTCTTTATTTCCCTCAATACCAACCTCTCATTGCCCTTCTCCTGGCCAATGTGTCCCTGCCTGCTTAAAGGTTGGTATTTCTGTGCATACACATACCTAGAGAAGAAGCAATTGTGAAGATTCCATCCCGATATCAAATTATCCCATAAAGATGTCACAATCAGTAAGATCTAACATTATCCATGGTCTCCAACTGGTGGTATTTTCTTTTAATAAAGCCTGATTCCATAAAATTTTAAAATAAACATAATGTATGTTTGAAATTATGTGGCTCAGGGCACAAACAATAAAGTGCGCAAAATCTTTTTTTTGGATGTGTGATCATTGTTAGTCAGTAATCACAAAGACTTAAACATAAGGTGTCAGCACACATACTGTGCAATGTAAGAACAGTTAAAAGCAGATACTGGTAGGAGACAAATACAGAAATTAAAAAAAAAAATTTTCCTTATGTGTAGGTATGAACCTGTCTGTAGAGGAAAACATAACTTCTGAGTTTGTTTCTGAGAAAACTCACAGTTCAAAAGTAGGATAAGTTATAGATATTAAATGGGAGCTATGAAGCAAACATATACTGAATTTCTTTCCTAGCAAAAAAGAGTCTGGATTTACAGTAAATTTACTTTCCTTCATGGCTTGAAAACTGCATTACATAAAAAAATTAAGTTAGATGGAGAGGAATAAATTTAATCAAAACACTGTTAGATAAAATAACCTGGATTTACGAGTCTGCAGCAGCTACTGCTAAAACAAAGATGTTGTGATTTACCAAAGCTAACAACATTCATTGTTTAAAAATCCAAAGGTAAAACTCTAACAAAACTTTACTGAATTATCTATAGTATTTGATGTCCCAAACTACTTTGTTGCAATGAATTTATTTAGCGGCGATGTTCCTACTGTCTAAAAAATCTTGAAGAAAAATTTACCATGGATTTGTAAGAGGTCATGAAGTTAAAGACAATGCTCATGATACTGCAACTGTATAAAATTGTGCATAACACTGGAACAATTCCGCTATTCCAGAAATGAGAATTTTGCATTGTTTATAATGGGACCATGATCTGGCTGCTCAGCTTCTACTAGGTTTGGATTTTGGACTACGAACAGCTCTTGCAAAACATCTTGGAAGATTCCAGAGTGGAAGAAAGTTCACTTGGGCATTAGCCTCAATAACTGTAGAAGTAAGAACATATGGACTCAAAGAAGCTACAGTTTCTCTCAATGTATCCTAAAATTATCATCACTCAAAAAAAAAAAAAAAAATCACATTCCAGACCAACTTGATCTGTTTCTTATGGTGTATGGAATAAACAACAAAGTACCTTAGGTGATTTTACAAGAATTAGAAGAGAAAGCTGTGCTAATCAATTCATTTCATTTGCTCTTTCTTTTGCCTTTATCTTGAACACAGAAATAGAAAATAAATCATAGTAACTATATTTCTCAAAGTTAGTATAATTTACTTTCAATGGACTCAGTAACACTGTTTAAACCTTGAAAGCTAATAAACATGGATTTGTAGAATTAAAAATATCGAACAATTGGAGAAATAACTACTCACAAAATTAAAGTTTTATAGCCCAAAGTAGAAGACTGTGTTCCACAGTTTAAATATTTCATATCAGATGTTTTCAGACTCCACTAAAGTGTGAAGTTTGATTTCGACTTTTGAAAACAATCCGACTTTTTGAGTTTGTACTAAAAGGCTAACCCGTGTCTACCTACAGTCTTTGATATGATTAACACAAGCTTTCTGTATGACATGCATTAAAGGAAGCTTGAACTTGAAAATACGCTCTGATATTACAGCATAGAGTCAGCAGACATTACTGCCTAAAAGTAAAACCCAGCACAGTTTCTGGATAGCAACTGCCATACAAGTCAACTAATATTTGAAACCTTTTCTCTTCCACAGCTATGGTG
>VXBU01004139.1:137500-145000 GCA_013400315.1 Bombycilla garrulus
GAGAACAGCAAGGCTGGAGAACAGCAAAGCAACAGCATGGGAAAGACTACACTGCTGGTGCCCATGCTGTACGTGTTCTGTGGATAAACAAACAATCTCATTCCCCAGGGCAGTCTCCATCTGGCACCGATCATCAGAATGAAATTCACTTAAAAAAAAAAAATAGAAAAAAAAAGAAAAAAAGGAAGCTCTGTTATGATAGCAAAACTACGCCTTTTCATTCAATGTTCTACAAAACCTTGAAGAGTAATGTGCTTTGGTAAGATACAGGTAATGAAATAATTAATCCTAATCACCCATGCTGAAGTAGATTAGTACTGTGTTTCAGTCCCGCCACGATATCACTCAGTAAATGTCCAGTCCTGGAAGGGAGTAGCCAGTGTGAGGCTCTTCAGCAGCATTTCCACAGACAGTTCATGGGTCTGTGCAATAGCCTGACTTTAAAAAAAGCCTCATCCTGGTGGCTGGCATCCATGAGGATCACCAGCAGCACTGCAGGTGGCCCTGCTGGGCCGCCCCTCACTGTGCTGGGCCTGTGCAGGCACAGAATGCCCGGCTCTCTGAGAGTGACCTGCTGCTGCTGGAGGACTGGCCAATTCACACTTGAAACATCAGGACTCGGTGGCACAGAGCATTCAGGGAGCAAACAAGCAAATGTTTTTTTTTTTTTTTTAGTTGCCCTGCAGCTAGTTGAGCAATTTACCCTGGTAAAAAAACAAAAAATATAATAAAGCCAGAGAGACAGCATATCCACTTTACCTGGTGATAAACAAATAGAGATGATAAAGTTAGATGACTTATTCAGAGTGGTCATTTCCTATTCATAACTGAAAACCAAGGAGTGTCTGGGACAAACTGCCTGGGAAAAGCTTCAAGAACTGGAAGCAACAAACCTTTCACACAGAAGCAATATTTTCAGGCTTCTCCCAGTGTGACCATGAGTAAAATTGTTCACTGGAGGCAGACATTCCTTTTGGCCAGTTCTGCCTTTTGTGATCTCTGCCCCCCACAGAGCTGAATCGATACCAAGTAATATCATCCTTTGTATCTCTGCTGTTTTGTGTATATAAAGAAGATAGAATTGTGTAATTTTGACAAGAACAAGGTTTTAGTCTGTACTATGATGAATTAAACATAACTGACTTACAACAAGCCAAGAGCTTTAAGCAGTCAAGTCTGATCTGCTCAAAATCTCAGATTATTAAGCATTGGTACTGTTCTACTCTACTCTGAAAAGAAACAGCCTATCCAGCTCCAATTAGAAGTATAATATTTGAAAAACAAGCTAATATAAATATGGATTAGGTAAGTAAAGATTGTAGTGCCATTATATTTTAGAGAGGAACACAAAATTAATTGTTTAAATATAACAATTTCTGGGTTTACAACTCTAATTTTAAAATGAGAAATAAACAAAATGTGTAGATCATAAAATAAATACCAAAATAATAATAAAAAAAGAAATAATTTTGTGATCTACATTTTACTCAGAGTGGGAATCAATAAATCTGTCAAATTAAAAAAAAAATTCCCAACAGTTAAAAAAATAGATGTAATGAATATGGTTGATGGAAATTACTTTGTAAAGTTACACAGTGTCATAGAGCAATATTTAGAAGGAAGAAATAGGAGGCGGAAAAGACAAGATGACTGGTGGGGGCAAGAGTAAATGAGATGTAAATTTTTAACAACAGGATGGAGAAAAAAAACAGTTTAAGGCTACACAGGTGAATATGGTGACAGAGTAAAATTATTCTTCTGTTTGGGAAAATGTGGCATTCGTATGAAACTAAGAGACAAAACTGAACCAGCTGAGAGAAGAGCAGAAAATAAGAACTATAAAAAAATCTCAGAACAAAGCACTTGTGAGGGAAGGATGAAATTAACATTATGGTGGTGTGCAAAAATGTATGGAACATACTTTAAATGAACGTGTAGACTGAACATCACAAGCAACTGTGAGAAGATGGAAACACAATTACTCTGATCTTTCCAACTCAGCTGTATGACCGAGAACAATCCCACCTAAGACTAGGGATATTTGGGAAGAATAGTGAGTCTTATTTCTCACAACCCTTCAGCTAACACAGGAACATACTCCACTGGAACTGCCACACACACATGATCAACGAAACAAAAATCTTGACCTCAGAGCCCAAATCAAACAGATGTGAAAAATGCAGTTGGGGAAATCAATACAGGCAAGTAGACACTCTCCAGCCTACTCTGCCTTTGTGTTTCTTTTTATTGAGGGAGGGAAGGAATACAGTAGAAAGTCCATGGAGTCTCCAGTCCTCCTGCCATATTTTTAGTTTCTTCTTGCCTGTTCCCAAAGAGCTTACAAGCCAATAACTACTGGTCTGCTCGGAGTGCAACAGAGATTCTGCTGGTTGGTCTTCCTGTAGTTATGGGAGACTCAATGGAATTTCTGCTCGAAAATCAATTCTGTTATAATATGTGTTCATCACAGTACAGGGGGATCAAATGAGAGCAAAAGTAGATTATTCTCCTGTTTATACTGATCTGGAATTTCACAGTATACTAAATACACTTGCCTAATTTTGTGATACAATAAATACACTTGCAACAGCTGATTTTACACCGTATCATGTATGCCTTATACACAAATATTTATGTATACACACACACATCCACTGCATTTAGGCACTTTCAGGTGTTTATATTTCTGTCTAGTGGACCTACTCTATGGCCTAGTTTTGTTCAGGATATATTTCATCTTCAGTCCAGCAGATAACAGTTTCAAGTTGGATTTTTCTCTATTTACTTTGTATAAACATGGAAATGAATTATATGATTACCTGACTTACATTAAAAACAAATTCTACATTTAACTTCCATTTATTAATTGTGACTAAAGACAACCAAAGTTCCTCTTGTATAGAATGCCATAATATTGCAAAATTTGATAGAAAGAAGAAAAGATGCACTTTAAGAATCCATTTCTATTTTAGAACAAAACCTTACAAGTTCATCCTGAAAGATTAAATATGGCAAAGGAATCTAGAAGAATACAAACCTAGACCCAAATTTAGCTCTGTGGAAAAGAGAGGAAGCTGAGCCATGATCATTACAATTAGGAAAAAAAAAATAAAATATGCTCTTGCAATGGCAGTCACACAAATCCCAGGTTAACAGGCAGAAGTGACAATGTTCTTAGGAGGAGTTAAATCCAGACATCTCAACCTCACCAGTATATGATTACAGAATAAATAAAATTTCCCAGCAGCTGAAGATTTGTATCAATATTGTTGGCATCACTATTGTACCTTTTAAAGCTAACTTGTGGCTGAAATGAAAGCAAGTTTTAACATTAGCATGCATACAGGTCACCCTGATATTATTCTACCACATAATGATTCCAGAAATCTCTGAAAGATTAATGATGATCACATAATTCCAGAAAGTCAGCACTATATATGTAGAAATATATTGGTAATAAAAACCAGTCACTGTTGTGCCTTTCCCCAGTTGGGGATCTCTCACTTTTCTTTGATTTCTAAAGGCTTCAGATCAATAGCTGGAGTGGCATTATTAACAGCTCCCTCAACACCTTGGCCAGCACTAATATTAAATCCATTATACCTTCTGTTTGACATTTGCAGTACAGCAGAAAGTGCTGTAGATACAGTCAAGCTGCCTTGGGAATGGGGTTGGATGCAGGGTTAGTGAGATGGCTTCCCTTGCCTGACTCTAAATTCATCTCATTGATAGAAAACTTCAGCTGTTCAGAAAACTACACTAGGCAGTAAATAATTCACCTGTCAAAGTTGGTAAAAAAAACCAAAACACTTTCATGCTGTTTTTGAAATACATTACCAAAGGGTCTTCAAAAACTATTTGACATTCCTTATTGTCGACTCGTTTACAGAACTTAACAGGTATCACAACACACATCACAGTGCTTCCAAATGAATGCTTTACCAGTGAACGATGGTGGAAACAGAGAGTTATTTGGTTTGTAGTTTTAAGTTTCACAGTAGCTTTTTAAGGCATTTATTGTACATTGTACGCACCATGTAATAATATAGCTTAATAAACCTGAGCAAAGTTGTCAGACAAATTAACTGGCAATTCTCTGGGTATTTACACTGGCATATCTTATATTTGTATTAAATCCCTCAGCATGCCCACTCACTGTGGCATTCCCTAGATTCTAGCTCTGGGGTTCTGGCTGAGATCCATTCAGGGCAGAGCATGACATGAGAAGCTATGTGAAGGATATTCCTAAGTTCCTATTTGTGAGTACTTCAGAGCAACTTAGGGCAGATCACAGAATAGTGATGTTTAAACATGACTCCCCTCTTGGCTGTACCTCTGTCTAATTCCACGAATTGCAAACCTGAGCTGTTTAGGCGTGGCTGTTTTAGGAGTCTGGAAATCAGTCAGAAAGAAATTGAAAATTCTACTATTGGATTATCATTGATGGTGCACAAGAATGGATAGGAAGTACACGTAGTGGCTCTGGGCTCAGGCTCATCCTGACACTGTAATTCCATAGCCTGCTTGCATTTACTGTAGATGGTTCTCCTAACTACACTTCCAGTATCTGTCCAAACAAAAGCTGTAGAGAGAAGGAAATGGTAAGCAAATGAAAACACAAATGTAAGAAGAAGAAGATGGTGGGGAGAAGGGCAACTCATCAAAATACTCTTTGACCTCATGGAAGATTCTGACACTGCATTTAAGAAAGAATCTTGCCTAGTAAGAGAAAATAAGACAACAGGATCAAAGCTTAGGTAGCATGTTCTCAAATACTGTGACTCCACAAGAAGTGAAGCCCTTGTGACAGCACTTGAAACCTTGCTGTCGTGGGAGGCAGCCATCCCTGCGATGGGACTAAGCTGCAAGGCTGCAGCTTCAGGTCCCTTTGGCATGGTATGGCCTTGCCTTCCCTGCTGCTTTTACAGGTAGGGGACTCTGGCACAAAAACCTGAAGATTCTTGCTGAGATGATTTCAAAGGTGTCTGCTTGCTGCATCTCTGCCATCTTTCTGCCTAAGCCTGCCAAGCATGGCGAGTCTGCTTCTCAGCAGCTGCTATTAGATTAGCCACTGGTAAAACCACCACTGATTTTGGCTTACATAAATACCCTGGCTGTGAACGTTACAGCTGACAAGGGACAGTGCCCATGCTCTTCCTTCCCGTCTAGGGGCACTACAGGTGTGTAAGCAGGGCAGTAACTGCCTTGGTGCCTTTAACAAACTCTGGAATCACAGTGCTAATAAACCATTCTTGTCTGAATGTGTGATCAAAGCAAAATAGTAAACAAAAAATTGGTGTGGATGTCTGCAAGGTTCTGGGCCCCTATGCTGGTCTTTTGGCTTTTATTACGTGTGCCTACAATAAACCCTCTCCCTGTTAAAAGGAACAACATGGAGAGGTGTGCCCTTTACAGACATGGACAACTCTGAGCAATAATAGTGTCTCCATTTGATTCTTTGGGATATTTTCTCAGATTTGAGGTGAATTTTGCAGCAGGGGAGAGATCTGTGCTGCTTTAGCACTTCTGATGGGAATTCACAAACCAACAAATCTGAAACTTGCTTGGGTCAACAGGCGCTGTAATCTCAGGAGGAGCCTGGCATGTAGGCACACATGAAGATTCAGCAAGAGTGAAAAACCCACAACCTTCCAGTAAATGTACTAATTCCAGCCACAGGATGGACTGCTTTTATTCTATTACTTGAATAGTTATATAATTAATGAGAAAATACTCAAAAGAAAGATTTCATTTCTGCACATGTCTGCTGATGGCCGCTAGAATGCAAAATGAGTGAAACCAGAACTCTCTTACCTTAACTGAAGATGGAAGGGACATTAAAGCTTTATAAGAAATATTTGGCACAGCCTAACTCAGTTTTAGGGCAGGACTACAAGGAAGTTCAGTGTTCAGTGAGGTGTCAATGTAATTTTATGTTTTTAATTTCCTCGGTTTTGAAATTGCCCAAAGAAACAATTTAATTGCTATGCATGCAATAGTCTGAATACTTCCAACTGGGCTTTAAAAATACACATTTGACTGAAATGAACAGGGTAGGAAAGGAGTGGCTCTCCTCTACATTTTACTTGTAGCATCTGACAGGTAACAGCATCATTTTATTGGTCGTTTACTTTCTCTTTTTATAGGCTCTTACTATTTTTGTCATTTAAAGAGGAAAAAGATTTTAAAAGTGGAAAGCTAGAAATCTAAAATTAACACAATATTACTGAGATTCCATAATCGTGCTTTAGTTCTGCTTCTGTGGGCAGCTATCCTTGTGTGTGATGTTAATCCAAGCATAGGAAATGCCATTACCAAAAATATGTTCTGGTAGGACCTGGGAAAATACAGCTGCAGTGACAGACCTTTCAGGTGCTAATCTCTTACACTCAAAGTACAGGTAGTCAGCTCTACCAAAACTTGTCTCAACAAAGTCTTCTAGTCTTTTAGAATTGCTTACTACTTCTGACTGTCTGAAAAGAACCTCTTCTGCTAAGTAGCAACCCAGAAAAAAAGTGTAAATTTTCTTCACATCTGAGCAACTTTGCTTAATAGAGCAATTCTTTAACTTCTCATGTTTAACTGGTGTGGAAAACCACAGAGAAAACATCCAAAGAGAGTTTGGATAACAGGTGTGAGAAGGAGACTTTTTAAGGGAGTGGATTTACAACCTTTACTTATACTTCCAGTTCCCTGCTAGAATAACTAATGTCCTTTTCAACTGAGAGTTTAAGTGAAGTGCTATAGACTGTACTTCAGGTACCCCATGGGTTAACTTGCTATTGTAGTTATTCTTTGACCAAAGTTCTGTCTGATATATTTTGCTAAGTTGTCTAAATCCTGCTGTAGTATTGATTTCTCCCTCTAAAAGCTCTCACCCATTCAGTAAGCTCCAAGGACCCCTTGTCCCAGCTCAATTCGCTCTAAAATGCAGCTGGGATATGTTATTCCTGACACCAGTATTACAGTTGCTAACTGATGTTAGAGATATAAGATGGTTTTAGAAACAGAAAGGGAAATGTTTCTTTGCAACAGAGAAATATACAGTACCCCTTAGAACCCTTGGATAACTGTTTTGCCCAAAGAAAGAGACTTCTTTTCCTTATTCTATTGCTTCTGGTTTTCCATTTATTGGCACTTAACAGTAGCTACATTGAATTTATTAAGAGGAAAATATTGCCACTATAATCCCAAGCCTGCAGAACTATTACAGCTAATGAAAAGACACAAGTAGATGCATAGGAAAAGTAAATTTGCCATCCAGACATCATGGTGCAGAGGTTCTCTTCTCACAACAGGAGTCTGCAAGACAGGTCAAGTCTTAAAAATTACCTTAAAACCTTCACTGTTAATATTAAATGGAATTGAAGGTTTCAGAAATTTCAGTCAAAGAACATACCCACTGAGGGGCCAGTCTTGAAAATAGCTACTCATAAAACTAAAGATTTTTTGACAAATATGTCCTCTGAAACTGTATCTTTGAACACATTCTCGTTTTTT
>VXBU01004139.1:150000-167500 GCA_013400315.1 Bombycilla garrulus
CACACAGCAATAAATTGGTAAACTGAATTTGAGCAATTAAGAAATTAAATGAAACTAATAGAATGTGTATTTTAATATTTCTTGGTGGTTATTTGGGGATTAGCGAATATGAAAACAGCCACTCTCCTTCTGTATGAAGGTAAACTGCAGCACTTTGATAAACTCTATCTGTCAGCTTTTCATTACTGTATTTCAGTCACAGCTCCTCTTTTGAAATTCTTCAGTATATCTTTCATTCTACAATTGTATTATTAACTGCATTAAACTATGAAGTCTAAGCACTCATTTCAATAGAAGTAATCACAGATCCCATAGTGAATGGAAACAAGACAAACTACCCCAGAACATGCTACTTATAAAATGATTAACACAAAATGTTCGAGGCAGGAAAGGCACCATGACAACCAGAGTTTTGCTTCAGTCCTCTCCACTCCACATCCACCTGCTCCCATCTCCCCAGAAAACAGCTGTGGTTCAAGGGCAGTCTGGACAGAAGTGAACTGAGAAAGCACATGCACTGGAAGAAACTGCTTTAATAGAAGAAAGACAGAAAATTATGGGCTTTATAGGGCAGAAGATTGTCTATCAGTAACAGACCTTGGCTATCTTTCCTTGTCTTCAGGAAGCAAGCAAGAGACTCTGATCTGAGAAACTAATGCTGAAGGAGTGTAAGGGAAATTCCACCATACAAGTATGTCATAAGAAGCAATGGCAAGGTTTATGACCACTGTTACCAAGCCCATGCTAACAGAATTCTAGAAGTTCAATTTGGAATTTTACATACATTCTATAAAAATAACTAAAAAAAAAAAAAAAAAAAGATTTCTTTTTCTGAATAACATCTAAATTATCCATTAATTCATTGTTATTACAAGATATTGCAAATAAATCTTTATGTTTTCAGGTTATGGACAGGTTAACTACAGCAGTGCTGTGAACATGAAAGATCAAAAAGAAAGCAATTATATTTCCCTTCTTTGCATACTGTTATAAGAAGAGCTATGATCTAATTTATTCTTCCAATCTTTAGCTGAAATCAAGAACATTCAAAATCATACTATGACCTAGTTATACTATGGACAAGTGTGGCAATAACAACAGAAATCCCTAAGAAAATAATTTCAACCTCAGATGACAAAAATCGAGAGAAACCATGAACAACCTATAACCCAGAAGGAGCTGTTTAATAGCATACTTCATTTCAGCCTGTAGCCTAAAAAATACAGACTCTAAAAGGAAATACTAGACTTTCAGAAGGTTCTATGTAATTGCACAGTTCAGGTCTTCTCATTAGTCAATTTACTCTCCAGATTTACAGCTCTGAATGTAACAAAATCTTTGTGCCATGGTGCACTTACGATTTTCACCCTTCAAATTAATTTCCCTTTCTCTCTGTAAACTAATTCAGTAGCACCCACTGAGTTTTAGGCCTCCGTTTTCTGCTGGGAGAGCAGCCTTTTCAGGGCCTTGCAGACCAACAGAACAATAAGTATGTGTCTGGTGTTAAACCTGTGCTGAACCTTCCTCAAGGTAAATGGGATGCAAATGAATGTTTGGTTGTTTTGTTTAATATGGATGATCTCATGCACCTTTGAGCTGCCCTGCTGCCTGCTGCCACTTACCACTAAGAGAGAAGTAAATTTTATAGGATATGCATCGGATCATTTTAAACTAACCTCCACAAAAAGAAAATAGTGCATTGGGAGTAGAAAAAAGTGTCTGATAACACCACCTCTGCAAGTTGCTTTGATGGGTGTAAGAAAGTGGGAGAAAACCCAAGGTACTCTAGCTGGCAGTGTAGCCACACAGCTCATACCCTCCTTCCATAATCATCTAAAAAACACAGCAAAATGAACAGCGCTGAGCAGCTTGTGCTCCTGTGATAATGTACAACCTCTCAGCACCTCATGTACAATAATACCTCCATGAAAATCAAGCTGTATTGCCTCTGCTTCTTCGCACAACACTTTGCATGACTAAGAGCAGCAAGTGACAATGTTCTCCAGTTAACTGAGATTGATTATTGGTGCTTCAGCACATCCATAATCATGATGCATGCAGCGTGGAGAGACGGAATTATTTTCATACACTGCCCTGATTGGTAGAAAAAGCTAGAAAGTTCTAGCTGACCTGAGTATGTATATGATGCATGCAGTATGCTCTAGAGGAACGGGTACTGTGCTGGCTGCTGAAAGGTCTCTAGCTATGCTCATGCCGTGCATGGCTCTGATGTGCACGCTGACTGCATTTGCTACTCTGCAGGCACAGTGGTCACAACCATAAAGAACATAAATGTACCAGTGGTTACCCCTCTGCAGTATCTGAGATACTACTGGTTTACATAACAATAGTGAGAATCTGGAAGAATTGAAATGAATGTGGTACATGATGGAGACTATGGCAATTGTAGGTCTGGAATTTATTTCAGTAACATTGGTTTTACAGCTGGTTAACTATACTGACTTCAAAAGAATTGCTGCAGATTGTTACTAATGAAGTGACTACGGAGTGTGAACCTCTGTATCTCCTTACAGCAACAGGAGACTAAAGATTCTTTAGCAGAAAAATGGGTTAGCAATTTTTTTTTCTTTTCTTTTACAGCATATTTTCAAAGCCACTTCCAAAAATCTCAGATGACGCAATATTTTAAAGAAGTCACTGTTATACCATAAAATTCTGGAAGTTATAAAAATACCTAAGATATTGGCACTTCACATTTGGTAACTTCACCGTCTGGTGAATAGCAGAACTATTCTGAAGTTCAAGTGAATTTTTAAAATCAGAATCATCACATCTTTCTGGAGGATGTGATTCCTGGGAAACAAGGAAGAATTTGCCTTTTTCAACAGACATATCAACAGTCTTTGCTATTCTTCCTTACTGAGCAATGCACTCTGTGCTATTATTGCAACAACAAAAGTTAGTGCTACAGTAAATCTCATTTGATCAAATGGATCAAGCAGTACTTTGAAGTTGTAGAAATGGACAGTGTGCTGCAAACTCCTTAATGATTAAGGAGTGATTAATTAAATACTTTTTAAGGTGAAATATGGTTACAAATAGCTCAGTAATAGCAAAAACAGTAATATATCTATGCCATAATGAATTTTCTATATTAGGATTAACACACCAAATTGCAGATAGTTAAATAAGCATTTAAATTATTAATTTTCTCATTATTTCATGTTTCTCCAGATACAAAGCTCCATGTAACCCAACATGAAAGATTAGAGATGAACTATGAAACACAATATGAAAATCACCACACTGTACTACAATTTATAAAATAATACATCAAGAAGAAAGTGAAATACAATGTAATGTGGTATCAACATTAGAATTTTCTTCTGGACTAATGGGTATAATACCTCCCTCTTCAAAACTTTTGTAGATCACAGGACTTCTGAATATTGAAATGCTTGGGCAGAAATGCTATGTTTTTTTCCCAGTCCATCTTACTTTCTATTTTAATTTATGTTTTTTCCTCAGTCCATCTTACTTTCAATTTTAATTCACATATCTCAAGAACAGACACAGAAACTGCAAAACCTTTTGAATAAAGTTTTGTATATGCTAGTAGAAAGAGGAGAAAGAAAAAAAATTATCTTCAATCCTGAATCAGATAGAATTAAAAAGACTTTCAATTACTGTACACACATGTACATACACAGCAGTATGTAACTCATTTAGCATAGGTTACAAAAAAAAATCCATTAAATTACAGCAATTTTCATTAAACTGTTGACATCAGTGGAGGCACTTTCAATTTAGTCCAGTGTAGAACTACAGAATGAGATTCAAATTACCCTTTCAGGAAACAAGGAAAGTCTTTGCAGTGTCTCCCCGAAGGCCAGGGTCAACTTTTCAAAAGCAGCCTTTGATTCTGGATGCTCAGCCTGAGACAGCTCTTTGGAAAATTTTGCCATGGATATAAAATCCTTAATTCCTTTATGTTAGTCAGCTATCAGCTAGAGAGTTTTCCTGTTGGGACAGGGTGGGGGTTTGGAGCCTTCTGCAGCTGATATCAAGTGGCACCTAGTCTGTTAGGAGCAAGTATATTCAAGGTAGCTAAGAGTAGCACTGGGTATTAAACAGATATCTTTGGACACTTGCTTCTGCTCAACTCAGCTCCCATCTTCTCTCATACCTTTGGTTTTATTTTCTCTTCATCTCATACAGAGATTGCCCATGGCAGTTCTTTGTAATGCTATATAACCTAAGACTGAAGGAGTTAAAGGTCTTCGTACAAGCCTTTAGGACCCCGTGCCAGTCTGGGAAGGAGCTCTTCCAACGTTCTGAGAAACTTGGAGTCTAAATCCCTGACCAAGACCACTGTGGTGTGGGAGGAAGCCTCTAAATTAAATCAATCCTATAACTTCTGCCTTTAAGACTGTGTCAGAATGGATTTGACTGGGTACATAGTAGGAAACTGGGGTACTGGCTATAAGATAAACTTCACAACTTTCTCAAATTATTTTCTAAAAGTATTTGCATTTTGCAAAATCAAGATACAGAAGAAAGTATTCTACTGTTTCTAGTCTTTCTTTGGAAAAGAGA
Organism: Bombycilla garrulus; assembly: GCA_013400315.1. Lineage (NCBI taxonomy): Eukaryota > Metazoa > Chordata > Aves > Passeriformes > Bombycillidae > Bombycilla > Bombycilla garrulus. The sequence goes on from VXBU01004139.1 coordinate 154,558, forward strand.
GATTGCTTGTTCACTTTTCCTTAAAGACTGTGGAAAATATCCCCAGAACCTCTCCTTTATTAACATGATTATTCTTGTTGCATTTCAAGCCAGCCCATCTCTTTCTCAAGGCAGCCATAGGTCTTCTCTACTTCCATCTGAAACTCTCTCCCTTTCCTTTAGTCTCTTTTTGTGTCCCTCTGGAAAATTCCATCTGTTTTTATTGCTACTCAGAACTGGAGGTCATTCCAAGTTTGAAAGCTACAAAAGCCTTACATTACTACACTCAGATTTAAGAGCTGAAAAGTGAGAGCAAAACATAGCTGCCAAGATATTTAGCTTCAGTTTTATAAACTGTGAAGAAGACAGGAAAATAAGAGCACATAGAAAAGCAAAGCATGCAGTTGCAGAGAAAGGCAAGAGTTATAACATGATGCAGACAGATTACATCTCTAAAAATTGCCTTCCTCTTAGAAGTGATTAGTCATATAGATCACTTAGACTAATACTTTCTGCAGTCAGATTATTTCAGGATTCACAGATGTGTTGGTGGAGGGGGACATGCGGATGGTTTTGCTGTCTTTACAGCTGCTTTTGTGCTATGCCTTCTATGCTAAATCAGCCAGATGAAACAGATCTAGATCCTAAACATGGCATATTGCAGAAATATGTTGGGTTGTGTCTTTTTAAACCTTTCAGTTGGTTTACATTCGTCCTGGGTCTGAAACATTCAATTCCATGAGTACTTGTACATCTATATAACTAATGGAATGGAGGCAGATGATTCAGCATACTGGGGTGTCCTCTGGGTATCCTGTATCCTCCCACACTAAGGATGAGCCTCACAACTTGTATGCCACTCCTTCCAATCACAACATTAACGTTACATCACGAGGATTGACACCAGGATTTAATGACCCTCGATTTGGCACTTCACTTTGGCAAGGCACACTGACATTATGGCAGATTTCAAACTTGATACCAGAATTACTAGAGTATTAGCCCGTTGTCAGCAGCCAGTGAGCCTTTTGCAAACATCCTGGAGTATCCTTTGCTCATCATATCTCTTGTCCTCAGCTACAGTCACAATATTTGGTAGTGGAAATCACCTGTTAGCTTCTACTGTGGAATAAATTTCCTTTCTCCTGCACAAAAAATCCATTATTCTTGAAGAAAGCGTAAATCTAGCTTAGTACTCCATTTGTTTTCCAGCAGCAAAATGAATGACCTTGTTTCAATTACATTTACAGTAAAAAATATAGCATTTACAGTATTTGAGTACAGTGACTTTGGCCGTTTTATTTATGAATATTGATTTCTGCATAAGGGTACCATTTCTGCTTTACTCTTACGTTTTTGGTGAATGAGCACACTAATATTGGCTCTTAGGTGAGTCACAGCAGGTACTGCATAAAATACTGCTGAGACTGTAAGAAAGCTCTCGTACTATTTAGCAACACAATGGCAACAAGGACGAGAATGGAATATTTCTCTCTGAGGGTTTGTTCTTACATATAGTGATGGCTACAAACGTTTTATTATCAGAAATCAGCAGATTTCATCAGAATTTTTAATAGTAAGTGTTGGAGTTCCAAACTCCTGTATGCAGCGAGAAACTGATTTTTTTTTATTCATTTCTTCAAATACTAAAACAAAAATGGCTACAGAGTAGCAGTGAATCAGGTGCCCCAGCATTTTACCTGAGACAGCCATTCCTGGGGTAGATCTAAGGCTTTGTTCTGTGGTTTGCAGCTGCCAGTGAGATGCTAACCAGTTCTATATGGACTGTCTTCTCTCTGTTGTTCATATATGTCCACTGGAGCCAGAGTGGAAATCACTGACCACATCTCAGCTACCTCCTTGACCTCCAGCAGCTACAGCCACAAATTCCCCTCAAAAAACCAAACTAAACCAAAAACCCAAACAAAAAACCATCACAAAACAAACAAATAACCCCACCCACAAACCTGTGGGGATTTTAATTTGATCAGTTTTATATATTCTAAGAAAAATGTTGCATTTACTACTTTTTCAAATGGAAAAGGATCAATGTTAAATTTGGAGCTAAATAAAGTTAGTTTTGTTTGGGGAAAAAATGCTCAAGGGGTAAAGTAGCCCCAAATCCCAAACTTAAAATACATAAATCAAGTAGAGATACAGATAAAGATACAGTCCAAGGTGCAATGGGCTTGACCTTAATGGAACAAAACCAGTCTGTAGACTAACTGGACAAATTGTTTCAAATGTGACTTCTACTAGGAATTCAGAAATAACTCAAACATCACAGTGGACAGTGGGCCTTAATAAAGGGATAGATTTTACAGGGCATTAATTATTTTATTATTTTATTCATTTTATTTTCATGTAATGATGTATCAAAATGCCCTGGGAAAAAATATTTAGATAGAAAGTAAATACATGGACTTCAGTTTTGTCTTTTCTAGCATTCTAGTGTGAACTGTCTCACTAGTTTATAGTGTATTTATGTAGGTAACAATAAAGAGTAAGAATTATCCAAGAGTATGCATATGCACTCCTGTTGAAGTGTTTGATTTCTGAAGCCAATTTAAGATTTAGCCTCATCATCAATGTAAATAAGGAAAGAAATAAACCTGATATTCTAAACTTTTGGGATAAGTTTCATTAAGTACTTTACAGATTGTGATAGCATGGTTTCATTGGATAACAAAATAGTAAATCCATCTCCTGTGCCATCAATTAAAGAATGGAGATCTGCAAATATGATGCAGTTGATTGCTTCCTATTAAAAACTCAACTTCTAGAGATTCACACAATGACCTGGGAGCATGTATATCCTCCCAACTCTGACATTTCTGCTTGGCAGCCATGTTACTTTATCAGCAGAGTGTCAGCAAACTGGATGTGTGGCTTCAAATTTCGTCCATTATCCACTGTATTATGTGTGCAGTATCTCACAGACCGTTCAGAGAACTGACTTGACCTAGTGAGAGAAAAGCAAGGAAAGCTAAAAGCAACGAAGCATTAGTAAATATCTGCAGAAAGTCTAGGGGTATCAGAAATGGCCCAGTCTGCACACAGTTGATGTGAGACACATCCCTGATAGTTCCATTGCTTCACTTAATTAATTTGGTTCCATATCTCATTTTCTAATTTCTGTCAGCAAATATATGGTGACAACTATAACTAACAACTATGGTTACCACACCCTTTCACTTAGCTTGAAAAATCTATATCAAATCAAAATTACTACTAAAAAAAAAAAGATGAAAACTTATCAAATGTAAAATTAGATTAAGAGTCAATCAAAATCCAACTGTGAATTTATCATTTCAATGAATTTCAATGTATGGTCTAAAATCTGTTCAAAATCTATTTGAAAATGAATATGTAATAATACAGGCATATCTCTTTTTCAAAGCTAGTATTGTCAGATGTATTCTGTGCATTATAATTCATGAACAGGGTAGATGACTATTTGAGAAGTATTAAAATGAGCTGACTTTTCAATACAAGTGTCTGGACAATAAGTTTTTCTATTCCTGGCAATTCAGAAATGTAGACAATTGTGCCAGAAAAATAATGTGTATTGTAATATTCATTGTACAGTAGTAGTATAGTAAGTGGCAATTCTGGACATTACAAGAGACACAAGGATTATTTTCTGTGATTGCACAGAGAATACTTGGATTTCTTGTGAAGCTTTTGCATTGGAAATGAGATTCATCAGTCTGAACAGGGCAGGGTTAGAGCCCTTAGCAACATGCTTATTTTGTAGAAGGTCACTCAATAATAACTTCCTCTGCCCTCCAAGCTTATTAAGACTGACTGGCATATATTAATGAAAACACCTGATTCTCCAACCATAAAACCCAGACAAAGACTTTATTTTAATATTAAGGAAGGAACCCTTAATTAGCAGGGTTTCAAAAATGTCAGCTTCTTCTATTAGCTGTTCTGGTCCATCAAAGCCATAATCCCTACTGTCAAATTTCATCACATGATAGACAGTTTGCTGGCTATCTTTTTTTTTTTTTTTTTTTTTAACTGATCATACTGACTGAAGCTTTTTATTTTGCCATCACATTTAACAAGTTTGTATGCATTTCATTGTAACATTGCTGATTTTACTCCTTTCAAAGTCTTCCTGTGTCAGCTAAAAGAAGAAAAAATCTGGGGAAACAAAGTATTACATATTGATACACAGACATATAATTAAAGACTTTTGGGGAGAGCTCTCATTCATAATATTGATTCTTTTCTAGGGCATGCAAATGTGCTTCTGTGAAAACACGAATAAAAACCACCATTCACAGATGAATTTCCATTTCAGTCATGTTAAGAGAAAAAAAAGAACAAATGCTCGAAATATTGCGAAGACCTTTAGAGATGCATGTTCTTTAGAATTAACCCAAAACACATCTTCATGCTGCATAAAATTTGTTCAAGTAGATATTGCTTGCACTGCCCTCCAAATGAGAGATTGTGTCAAATTTTACTGAAATAAACCTACCAATTTAAAAAGATTTATATTCTAGCTTCATTCAGCATTTCTGTGTTTGTTAAACATTCACATTCACAGGAATCTATTCCTTTGACTTAAAAGAAAGCAATAGAAATTTCTGTCCGGTCAAAGACTTCTAAACGTCCCTTCTAAACTCTCTCAATCATGGTCTGTGGATTTGATAGAGCTGTATTTTCAAATTCTCTTCTTTAACAAGAAAAGGAAAATTTATATACAATTTGTAGGATGACATTGCATTTAGATGAATTACACTACTATGTCTTTCCATGTCTGATTTTTTTCTCCAAATATTACAAATGTTGGGATACTTACAGGCTTGTAAGAAAAAAATCATAACAGTCACAGTTTACTCAGACTGAAGCAAAAAGTGAGAATGAGGTCGGGTGAAGAGGGGAAGAGTACAGAAATGCAGGTAACTAAATGATTAAGAAAAGGATAAAGATAAATCAACAAATTTTGGATTATTTTGTATACAGGGTGTTATGGAAGGCATGGAAAGGAAAACACGATAGTGAATCTGGATAATGGGATGACAGTCAATGTTAAGTGGGGAGAAAGAAAGAAGAATGGTTAAAATATGTTTATAGATGTACTTTTGCAGTATTTGGCACTACTGAAGAGCAGAAAGGAGGGAGAAGGTTCTACGGCCTGAGAAATGCATATGGACTGCAAAGAGCCAGAAGACAAAAAGCACCTTTAGAGCTTGGTGATATTTTTTGTGTCTTAAATTTTACAACACCTAATACAGGTTAGGAAACAGTAGGCCAAAAGTTCACTTCTGCTTAGACTGAGACATGGGCAAGAAATGAAGGAGGTGTTTGAAATACAGCTGCAAGGGTCAGTAAGAACGACAATACAGAAGCAGGAGAAAAAAATCCAACTCGAAATTAGAGAGGCCGATGGAAAGTTTTGGAAGAAATGAGAGGTAAATGGTGAAAATAGGGCTGAAGTCAGAGAAACATCAGCAGAACAGAGGGAAACTAAGAGCTAATAGAGCACGTAGAGAGGGAGAAATCAGAGATATGATCACTGAGAAGTGCAAAAACCAAGGAAGAAAGTGGAGCTTCTGAGGGAGAACGACAAATATAATGCAGAGAATAAGTCCAATAAACAAAGCAAAATATTTTTAGCAAAATATTTTTTGTATTAGTACAGTCTGTAAACTGACTCACTAGCTACACCTTGGCCATGTAACTCGGATATTTAGTGAAATTATATCCTTCTTACCCCAGGAAAATAATTCTAGTTCTCAAACTGTGGAATTCTTCCATGGCTAATAAGAGCTTTAAGCAATATGTGTTAATTTAAGATCCTTATTTCACTGTCTTTTTGATTGTTCTGCTTACACTTTACTGCTTCCTGAGTTCCTATATCTATTGCAAGTGACCAAGTATGGTTTTGAACCTACACCTAGACACTGCACTGTTTTAATGGATTTAAGTGACTGTGAACATTTACTCATATGATTTCTCTTTCATTTAATTAATTTAGTAATGAAACTCACTATTTAGAACAGAAGAATTCCTTGGCTTTTCAATGATACGTTTAAGGAGTGGAGAAACAGTGGATGGCATCAAGATAATGAAGCCAACACATGAAGTTCTGATCTCCCTCCAGCATCACTCACAATGCCTACTAACTAAAAACCAGTTAATCAGGAAAGCTATATTAGTTTTATATTAGTTTATAAATATATAATAAAATTCTTAATCTTTAGGTATATGACAACTAACCTTAGTTTAGAAAACAGCTTTTCCTATAAATACATCCAATTAATGTTTGTAAGAATGTCTGTGATCAAGTCACTGTTGGGATTCCACCGTAGAGTAAAATACATAAATTTCATGCATTTTTAACAAGTAAGCATATACTTTTAGGCTTTTCCCTTTCTCTTATTCATTAGATCTCTTTGTACTTTTTAATATTAAATGGTTTACTTGTTTTCATTTTTATTTATCTCCCGCAGCTAATGCATGCCAGCATCTGTCTTACACAATAAATCACAGTGAGGGTCTTTTAGTTACTTTGAGCAGTGCTGTTGTTCTCCAGCACACAGGCTTTATCAGGGTCCAGTGTCTATCTTGTACTGGTCCCACTCTGAATATGCAGTTGATTCCATGGGCATCATACAGGAACATAGAACAAAGAAAGGAAGAAGGAAAAAAGAGCAAGAGAGGCTTTTGTGATGAGCAGGATTCAGACTTCGTTTCTGGCTAAGGGTATGAGCCATCACCATGCAGTCCTATAAAAATTGCAGAGAAGGGAAAGGCTCCAGGTACCTAACATACCAATAATTAAGATATTCTCCAACACTTCTCTTTATAGTTGCCTTGGCAAAGAAATATTGTCAGGCCTTGATTGCACTTTATACTCATGATATCCTCAATATCTTTTCCCAAGGCGCTCAACATTTGTGTTGCTTTTGCTCATTCAGTTGACAGTTTCAGAGAACTATCCATAGTGACTCTGAGGACTTTCTCCTGAGCTGTAACTAATGCCCTAGTTGAACATGTTAATAGTACTCTCTGCTGTCCACAGAACTGTCTCATCCAAATGGCAGAAAAAAAACCAGAATGACATTAAAAATGGTTTGTCATATTTTAGATATGAGAGTGTCTTAAACCTCAGACGTTCCGTAGCCATGCTTGCAATACCTGCTTGGGAAACTGTGTGGTGCTGCCTTGCTGCTGGCATTCACGTGGTGTGCCACAACATGGCACCTTCCACACTTGACTGGCACTTCCTAAGCCTCATAAGCATGATGATAACATTTTATTGTACGTTTTAAATCATACATGGGTGTATAATATGCGTGTTTTACATCAGATGCAGCCAGAATGGTGTATTTATGGACTGATGGTCCCTGGATATGGCAAGGGATAATGAGATTTATGTGAGGAACAGAAGGGAGACAAAGGTAAAAGAGCAGAAGGATAGCATAAGGATGCAGGGAAATTAATGTAACCGATTTTTTCAGTCACTACAATTTTGAGTGAGAAATTCTGGGTTGCCTTCTTTACAGCAATGCCACTTTTGTGCATCAGGATGGTCAGTTTTTCACTGACAGGCAAGAATATACAAAACTCTTCAGTTGGAAAAGAGTATTATAATCACTGACTGGAAAGTCTGCCTGCTGGCAATGTAAGCTATTATTTTTGTATATAGTGTGCACAATTAATACCAGTGTATTTGGACCAATTTGTGCTGCAAATAAAGCTGTGGCCTTTCCTTGCCAAGAAGAGTGTAATTTCAAGCCATCAGGATTTGCATCTTGGGAAAGGATGGAAAATGAATATGCCAAAGATAAAAGGAAAAATATACTGCTTTAAAGAAATGGTAAATCACTGAAAGTAAGAGAAAGGGAATTAGGTTCAATGATAGTTCAGTATGACATTTTGTTCCTTGCCTTTTCTCTTACCGTAGGAAAGAACTAAAGGAAGCTAAATGAGATCTCAATATAAGTATCTAATTAGACTTTTGCAGTGCAAAAATTGCCATAAACCACGTTTTCCTATGTCTACAGTCTCAATATATAATAAAATTCTTACATTTCAGACTTTATAGGAGTTTAGATGTACAGACCGCACTGACTGGAGTGCACGATATATAGCCCAAAAGATCAAATACATTGCTAAGGATATACAAATTTTCTATTACCTTTTTCAAAGTTGGTTTACATTTTTATATTTCTCTGTGAAATGCTTTTCACTGTAAATTCTCCTCTAAGTATTCTTACACATTGAACTGATCTTTCAAAAGTAAGTACAAGCTTGGTGGCAGAAGCTGTACAACACCTGTGCATACCTATGTACAACTTAATTCTCCTTCCTACACATAAGAGTCTCAATGGATTTTTTTAAAGCTTTTGGAAGCATACAGGCACAAATACTCAGAATCTGCTTTGGAGATGAGTTTAAGCAGGGAAGAATAATCTGCATTATCAATTAAATTGCCATCAGTACTGTAGGCACCTCTGGCATGGTTCCAGACTCCAGAGAGTTTGGATTGACTCACAGTAGCAGGAATAAGGGTCAAACTGACTCTCACCTTTGCAGCACTGATAGAAGCCCTACATAAAACACTTGATATATAAATACTTATTTAGCTAGTCAACAGCATAGTGGGGTCTGCACATATTTCATAAAGAAGATGGTTTACATTCTCTGAACTCAAGGTAAACGTCACCACTACCCGATGCTCACTAGTTAACAGGATTTTTTGACAACTAATAACATCATAATCGCCAGAGTTTTCACAAAGGATATAGATTAACACCTAACTATATAGGGACTGGTCTTACATTCTTATATGCTAAGCAAAACATGAACTTCTGAAATCCAAGAGTATATTCTTAGCATATTATCTGTGTCAGCTTCACAAAACCATTACAGTTTCACTTTTTCTTTGTGTCTGTAATGGTTCCCCATCACCCTGATAAGTGGGCAGTCGTTTCTCCCTGCATAGATAGAGCTGTGAAGGAGAGTGAGATTTCAACACTTATGTAACAGAGATTAATTGATTGATTAGATTATTAATTAAAGTTTCCATTAAATTCTCTTTTTAAAAAGCACAGGATCATGGATCCCCAGGGTTTTTTCTAACCCTTGAAATCATAAACAAGAGAATGCATAACTAAACATTATACCTTATCTTGTGAAGAATAATTAAGCCACTGGATGCATTGCTGTGAAGGAAAATATTTTTTCCTTCCAAAATATAATGGTTTTTTTCCTACAGACCTTAGAAAAAAGAAAATGGTTTTTGGGTTTCCCCTACTGCAATAGGGTAACAGACACCAAAAGTAATGTTTTAAACATAGATCTACACATATGTATGCGTCCGTTTGTGTGCACTCTGTTTGGGGTTTATATGCTATACATTTTTCAGAAAAGATAAAGAAGTGAAAACATGGCTTATGTTGTTTTAGATTTGAACTGATGTGGTCTACCAAGAAGTTCCAACCATACAATATTTGAGAGATTGTAGAAAAATAAAAACAGCAAGTGGCCTTTTAGGTAACCCATAATTAAAAGCAATTTTGAGCTGTCTTTTCAGGGAAGCTACCCAGGGGAAGTATTTGCTACCTGTTTGACCTTCACAATTGTGAGTCCTTGGCAGTGTCAGCGACCCTCTGAACTGAATTCAAAACTAATCTCTAACAGAAAAAGAGAAACAGAATTCATGCAAATCATATTAATTCCAACATTTCCCCAGTGAGCTGGGTATAAACTACAGCCTAATTAAATATTTTTTAACGATGTGAGTAATTTTTGCCAAGGGGCGGATTCAGGCGAAAATTTAATATGAGATCACAAAAGCTGTTCCCAGCGTTGATTCTGTAAATTAATGACTATCTGCCTTATGATAAAAACATGCTGCCAAGAATGAAAATGAAGTCAGCAAAGCTTGCTCTATTTGTCTAACAACCAAATATACAGAATGCAAAACTTTAAAGGATATGGAAAATTTCCATTGTCTGTATGATGTACTCCTGATAAAGATGCATGACACTGACAGCATAAAGCTGCTTTATGTTATACAAGACTATCAATTCTTATTGGTTATCACCAATATAGCATTAGCTATTGTTAGCTATGAACTTTAGTGAGACAGTGCCCAGCACCAACGTCAAGAACCCGAGAGGTATTCATTTCTGTGTGGGTAGGATAACGTGCTATTGACCATTTAATGAACTGGGTGTCTCTAAGACACAATGAACGTGGAACAATTTCTCAGAGCTGCTTACAAAAATTCAAGCATCTTACCTAACACTTAAAAAGACCTTATCATTGTAGTATCTGGGCACCAATCTTAAGTGCTTGTCAGAAAGAAAATCTCATTAAACCAATGTTATTAGTGTTTTCAAATAATAAATGCACAAAAATTAAAGCTATGATCAAGAGAAACTGTATAAAGGAACACGAATTACTCACGCATCAGTTTGTCCAGATTTTTATCATGATTTGGAAATTAAACAATAAGCCTTATGTGACTAAAAGGCTGCTTTATAGAGTACAGTATTAGATCAGATATTGAAGATATTCAAATGCAAAATCCTCTGCTTAACCAATAAAAGACTCCATGCTCTTTGTTCTTCTCATGCTAACCTAACTTGTAACAAGACAGCCAGTTAACACCAAGGAATTACAAAGCATCTCCAGATGACAGGTGACCAGGACTTTGGTAGAGCCCTGGTCAAGAGGCCAGCCCATTGTAAGGGCTTTGCAGCCTTATTTATTTAAATTTCTGCCAGTGTTGGCCACTGAAACTGAATTTACAGCTTTTCAATTAAAAGGTCATTCTGTGCTAACCAGCATGCCATTGCCTCATTATAATCATAAAATTAGTGAGGAAAGACCAGCATGAATAATATGAAGGAGCCAATCTGAAAGGTGAAGAGGTGCGATTTTCTTGCTTCATCAGAGACAGGAATAAAGCTTGCTGTTTAGAAACAAATATTTTGCTTATAGTGCATGAAAGAAACTTTACCATTTCTTTCTACTTCAGAACAAATAAATTGGTCATTTTCTATAAATTAAGCTTGATAGATGAAAGGATGGTTTATGACTGCTGAACAGTGTAAGGTAGGGCATCGCTTCATATGATATGAAACGTCTGTGTGAGATTTCATGTTTCAAAGCATTGCAATAGGACTCCTGTATTTCTTAACTTGAGCGTAGCCATATTATGCCTTTTCATAAATTTAATTATTTAAAATTTTTAAGTAAAAAAACAACAACTCAGAGAAACAGTTGATACCAAACATATCAGAATATTAGTTAATTTACTATTGAAAACTGAAAATGTAATTTGAAATTCAGTGTGCCTATGAACATGCTGGAAATTATGAGCTATGGAGTAGAGAAACGTAAACTACATGAAGGATGAGGACTTCTGCAATGCCCTGCAAAAAACTGGGAGAAACTCCTCAATCCAGCATGTACAAGCCACAGAATGTGTAGTCTTCCAAGCAGCCATGAAGCTCTACAATATGCACAAACAGAGGAATAAAAACAAACAAAAAACCAACCCAACAGCGTGATACACTTTAGAATAATGGAAATGTTTCAAACTCACAATTTAAAATATTTTTTGCTTAATGAAAACCTGGAAGTCATCCTAGTTTCAGTCTGAAAGCACAGATCATCATTAAGGGAAAACTACTAATTTTTGCTCAACACTGGTAATAAGTTGTAAAGCACTACAACAGGAAAAGTAAGCTGGAGAGCATGAAACGATTTTCAGGAAGAGCACTTAGAGATTACAGCCAAACACTTTATTGTCCTCCATTCTCCATATTAACCTTCTCTACATTCAGACCATGACCCACTCTCCAAGAACTTTGTTCTCCTCTAGAGGAACTCGTCCTGTACCCAGCAGCCACTGATGAGCCAAATTGAGAGGCTCAGGCCCTTTGCTTAACAAAGTCTGACCGAACACGTTTTTTTAGTTATGCTCTCACTTGTTTTATTTTCCAGAAATGGAGGCAGTCTTTAAGGGGATTTCTTGCATGTGTGAAATAGTCAGAAACTTGCCCATGGATTTGCCCACATCACAAAAGAAAAAATAAAGAGAAAGGGCGTGGAACATGAAATTCAAGTTTCCAAGACCCCTACTTCTGAATCTCCCCCTCTGGAGAAACCAACTGCAGAAGTCAAAAAAAAAAAAAGAAAGTCTAGTAATTTATTTCCTATATTGCACAGGATCTTCTAGAAACCTTCAGTCTATAATGGCACATGAAATGACAGTGGATGAGGTAACATACAGAGGGAAAGGAAGAAATCTCATGTCTATCTACAGTTTTTATTTTATGCAGCTGTAGCTGAGAGATCTTGTGATAAAAGCATGCCAATATTTACTGCTCTGTGCATCACAAATCCCCAAATATAAGATTAAATAAAAGTAAATTTGATAAAAACAATAAAAACATTCGAAAGACTAGTGTAAGTTAGGTGTCTACAGACCTTTGAGAATTAATCAGCTGATTTTAAAGCCCTATGTAACTAAAGATACACAGCAGATAATTTCAGTTGTGCAGTTCAATTTAGGGGTAGAAAAATACAGATGCATAATTTCAAAAAAGAAATATAAATCAGGCTTAAGTCCTTTGGGAGTACTAACTCTAGACTAAATAGCTTGGTCAAATAAATAACAGAAAATACTGCATGAAGAGTAGGGGAGAAAATAACATTGTGTACAGAGAGAACGAAAAATTGAACAACTGTGCTTAAAGTCCTATTTCTTGATTCTCATAAAACCTAGGAATTTTGAAAAGAGTTTGCCTAAATAACCCTTTTGTATCTTTAATTTTTGGATGCCTATTATTATTTACAAAGGTATTCCTAGCTGTGGGAACCACTAGCCTTTGCAGGTTGCAGACTTGCTGTTACTTTGTGTTTTCCTAACAATCCTAGACTCTAGAATCATGCAAATAGCACAGAATTTTAGCTTACCTCTAAA
>VXBU01004139.1:172500-234538 GCA_013400315.1 Bombycilla garrulus
TAATGAAAGAATACACATTTGTGCTTGTGGAGTCCAAATGAAGGACAGTTGGAAGCCTCTAGTATATTTGGCTAGTGTCACAACACAGGGCAGCAAAATGCAATGGAAGTTTTCCTGCTTTGGTAAGATAATAACAACCTCTGCACTCACTGTCCCCTGTTGGGAGAGAGGTGAATCAGTCCCCTTGATAGCTAGCTGAATTCTGAGCAACATCACCAGGGGTGTTGAACTATATGGATTTAAATTATGGACAGTTTTCCATAGGGACTAATATGAAACTTTTGTATCAAATACAATTTTCTAAGCAGAACAAGTAAACTTGAACCTTTATCAAATAAAAATAGAGCACATCAGTGCTCCATATAGCACACTATTTTTTTTTTGTACTAAATGAATGCATTTCAACAAATGAAGAAAGTAAAAGGATGAAAGAAATTACAAAATATGGGCAGAACTGCCATTACAGAGCTGTGACTGAGCCCAGTTGTAGTCAAGATTTTCTTCCCCAGGCAGCTTCATCACTACATGTGCTGCTGCATCTAAGAGAGCAGATAAATGCAGCCGAGCAGTATAAAGGTTTATCAGCAAGTGTCTTGGATGGATTTACATCATTCCACATGCAAGGTAATAAATAGATACCATCTATTTAAACAAACAAACAGGTTTGGAAGAGATTGGGAGGTTGCAGATACACACACACACATATATAACATACACATGATACTGTTGCATTTGTGTCATTGTGAGTATTAAGATGTGTCCCTCCGTATTTATATGCAAGTGATAATATTTTTATTCTCCAATAGATAAAAATAAGCTCTTTTAATTCTATAGCTCCTACTAAGTAGACCTATGGCATAAAAACTAATTCAGAGCAGGAAAGCTTTTATCATGTGTGACTGGGCCAGGCAGAAAGGGAAGCTTCCCTACATTTGATGCTGTCCTAGTACATAGAATGCAGTTCTGTTTGTGAAATGTGCATGTCCACACAGTCCTCCTTCCCTCCCTATCCTGAATTGTGAAATCTATCTCATTTATCAGCACATTGGTGTTGCAAGTTATACTCTGGTCTCAACTAAGACCAGAGTATAATTTGAATGCAAACAAAGAATTTCAGTTGTACCGAGTTGTACTCTGTGCCCTGATATAAGCAGTCATACCTCAGGTGTACAAGCATTTTAACGTATATTCACTGGCTTACTACATCTTTCATTTCTAAAATGTGTGTGTTCTCCAAAAGAAATAGGATTTTAAAGCACATTTTGTAGGTTAAAGATGGAAGTAGAGAAAAATGAATTTGGTTTAAGCCAAAGGGAAGAAAAATTTGGTTGTTTCTCTTTTATATTTCTTAGGAGATATCTATACATAAACATATGTATGGGCATGCAAAGACATGCACTTTTCTTGAGGTCAGTAGCTGAGAAAATAAGTGAGTTAGAGTTCTTCTCCATGCAGATCTACTGATGAAGTGCAGAAGGTAAAATCTCTGTCACTTCCCTGGGGATTCACAGGGAGAGGGGAACTTCTGCCCTCTGTGCCCTGCGGTTGAAGTGTAGTTCAAAATACATTTTCAGAATGTATATTCTTTAAGATGGTTCTTTTCTGAATATATTTCTGAAGGCTTCTGATGGAATTTCCCTTCCTCCATGCTGAAATCCCTATTTTATACTAACAATGAAAAAGCCAATAATTTAGAACTCCAAGTATACACAGGTTTTATTAAAATGCCAAGTTGCCCCTGATGTCCAGTGCAAACATGAGGCTCAATGTAATGAGCTGTGAGAATAAAATGTAATCAAAAGATCTGAGATAGCTCATGAACCATAACAGCATAAGAGGGAAGGAGAGACTCTATCCACTCACCATGTGATGTTCTGTCTTGCAGTGGCAGGATGAGAAGAATCAGGTAGGAAAAGATGTCAAACTCAGAGTGTTAAAATAAAAATGGCCCATGCTGACTAATGCCTATAGCTCAGAACAAGTAGTTTATAGGACTGGACAAGTATAAGTGTCTCATATTTCAGAGACAACAAAGAGAGAAGATTCAACCATTTCCTAAATGAGGCTAATAAAGCTCCTCCTATGCTCTTGTTTCCACTCAGTAAGCCTCTGCTGATGGGAGGCCCACAGCTGCATGAAGTTATAGCCATTGCCAACAGCCAGAGAATATTTGAGTGTAAGATTTGAAAGACTGAAATTCAGTCTTCTAAGTTATTATATTGATTAGCAAGGTTATCAAGATGATTTTTTAAGTTTAAAGTTTTAATAATTTACTGACAACAGATGAAAAGTTCTTATTTTCCCCTGCTGTTGAGCCAGTAAAAAGTAGCTGTGAAGAAATTTGCTTTCGTGTTTGAACTCTAGGTAAAGATCAAGCATGGTAAAATCTCAGTCAAAATGTGCTATTTCAAAAACATATTAAGGCATTATTTAGAATACCCTGATTGATTTACCTAGGTACATTAGATAAAGCTAAAAGGTTTGCCACAATTTCCATTTACTCTTGACATGAGCATATACAGAAAAACATAGGTACAATTAAATCAGAAAAAGACATAGCCCAAAATCCTGGAGTAATAATCTTAGAGGCCTATCCTACAGCATATATTGTGAGATACATACAAGTGCCTTTTGTGTATCTGTTTCAGTAATTTGTCTTTGTCTACATATCTGATTTTTTCTCAGATCAAAGAATCACACAGAAGGAGTTAAGGTTGGAAGAGACCACCATGAGTCACCAGGTCCAACCTCCCTGCTGAAGCAGGGCTCTCCCAGAGCACATGGCACAGGGTTGTGTCCAGACAGATCTTCAATATCTGCAGTGAGAGAGATTCCACGTCAAATAACTATATCAGTCACAGTGCGTGGTGACTCATGCAGTGTAGAGGTGGAGCTTCCTGTGCGTCAGTTTCTGCCAATTGCCTCTTGTCCTATTGCATGGCACCACCAAGAACCCGGCACCATCCTCTTTACACTCTGCCTTTAGATATTCATACACATTAATGAGGACCCCTCTCAGCTGCCTTTTCTCAGGGCTGAACAGGCTCAAATCTCTCAGCCTTTTCTTGTAAGAGAGATGCTCCTGTACCTCCATCACCTTCGTAGCCTCCGCTGGACTTGCTCCAAAAGCTCCATGTCTCAGTTGTTCTGAGGAGCCCAGACCTGGACACAGCACTCCAGATGTGGCCTCACAAAGGCTGAGTAGAGGGGTAGGATCACCTTCCTTCATCTGCTGGCAATGCTCTTCTCAATGCACCCCAGGACACCATTGGCTTCCTTTGCCCCAGGGGCTCTGCTGGCTCGTGGACAGCTTGTTGTCCACCGGGACCCCCAGGCCCTTCTCCTCAGAGCTGATTTGCAGCAGCTCAGCCCCCAGCCTGTGCTGNAGTGTCAGAAGCCCTGCTGAATCAAGGTAGACAAAATCCACTGATCTCCCCTCATCCATCCAGGTAGTTGGTTCATCACATAAATCAATCAGATTGGTCAAACATGCTGACTCCTTCTGATCACCTTCTTGGCATCCATGTGGATGTTTCCACAATGAGGCATTTCATAAGCTTTCCAGGGAGATGAGGCTGACTGGCTGATAGTCCCCTGGGTCCTCCTTCTTGACCTTTTTGAAGACTGGAGTGACATTTGCTTTCTTCCACTCCTCAGGTGCTTCTCCTGACCTCTGTGACCTCTCAAAGCTGACTGTAAGGAAGCTTGCTATGGTGTTCACCGGCTCTTTCAGCACTGCGGATGCTTCCTGTCAGGGTCAATGGACTTGTGGATGTCCAATTTGTTCAGGTGTTCTCCGACCCAAACCTGCTTAACCAAGGGAAAATCTTCCATCCAGCATGCCTTTACTCTGGTCTCCTGAGTCAGAAATCAGGTATAACTTTGGCTGAACAACTAGAACTACAACAAGTTTAAATGGTTATCATTGCCTTTAAAAAAAAAGTCAAATAACTATAAGAATTTAATTAAATATGGCTTCTTTAGAATAGCTAAATAATACCAGAAAGAATTGTATTCCCTTCCACAGATTTAGGACAATTACATGACCGTAAAACATATCTGTATATAGGGCTTTCAGAAGAATCCTAACAAAACACATACATTTGCCATATCTATTGCCAGTGTAAAGAATCACTTTAAAATGCTTGATCTCGCTGTCATACACACCCTCTACTTCCTCAGTTGAGTCTTGCACAGTTCTACTTTCATGCTGAAATGTCTTTGTGTTGGTAGGGAAGACAGTGATGTAGTGACTTGTAGTTACAAAGTTTTGTTGGAAGTTGGCAATGCAGTCACAAGGGTTTATGATTCTGGTAGAACAAGTTAAAATCCCATTTAGGTCTGAGAGTAGCTTATTTGTTTGTCAATGCTGACTAACTGAAATGGTGCTGGTGTTAATGCCCTGAATTGCAGTATACTAAGCATGCATGAAAAGATGGGGGTAACTAAGTGAAAGAAATGTGATCTTGTAATACAATAAGTTACAGTAGAGCCATGGAGGTTTTTTGCTAAGTTAAATACAACCTTTCCCAGTATAATAAAAAAGCAACCTCCATCTATATTTTCAGTAAATAGTTTTGCAAAAAAAGAGTGTCCTCCTTTTCACATTTAGGCACCTCTGACCAATAGCATCCGGCAAATGAATGCGAGCTTTACTGCAGTGCTGTTTACAGAATGAGCACGGTTATTGTTGTGCACTTGAAATTATTCTCAACAGAAGACCACCCAGTATAAGACTAAAAATTCATTATATCCCTAGTAATTACAAATAATTTCTAAACTGCAAAGTTTTTACATGTTTTTGGGTACTTTGCTTCATTTCTCTGTTACTCATTTCCTCATGAAAAATGACCTCATTACTTTCCTTCATACTACTTCTGTTTATTCCATTCAGATGATAAAATCATCACAGGGGAGATTTTCACTTAGAATACAACTATATATAGAGCCTAGCATGAAAATGACCAAGACACTGGGGGCTGATGGTGCTGCTGTAAAATATACAAAAATCTAGTAATAGAAAATACATAGTGTTGTCCATGGTGGGAGTTACAAAGCTTGATTCCATTGTGCAAATTCTTTTAAGGCACAGTTTCCAGTTTTATTCACTCACGCACCTAGTCTTTCACAAAAAATTATAATGACATCACAGGTTTTGTGGTTTGTTTTACAATAGGAGGATAAAATTGTTGCAATTCGTGGGAGCAAAAACTATAAAGGAAATCAACAAACAGAAAAGGAAAGTCATTAGTTGTAAGAACCTACAAATAAATTAAACCTTGCCTAAGATATATTGATTTTCTGTGGCCTTGCCTATAGAATAATGTCAGGCATGCCTGACAATCCATTAGATTCAGAAGGCAAAAACTGCTTGTAAATACTCTTTTGCTTGCATCTTAAGGAATATGCTGGTATCAGACCTCATTCTCATTCTCATCTGCCATGGTGTAAGCCAGAAACAATTTCCCAAAACTCTTCAAAATGGAGTTATAAGCATAAGGATTAAAATCAGAGTACCTTTTACTGTAAGGTATGAGTTAAATGAAAATGATCAAGAAGAGGTGTACTTTTTGCATAAATTAAAATTTCCTGACTTTATAATGTCAGCATCTTAATCAAAATAGGCAGTTCCAGGAATGAAATTAAGCAATAATCATTGTAATAAATTATGTGCTTAGATTGCAAGAATATGATTTTTACTTAATACTTCCTAATCTAGCAAAATACAATACTTATAACTTTTAGTAGACATATAAGCTAGGGACTGTCAGAAGATACTGATGGTTAAGAAAAAACCAGCCTGACAATTACTGCTGTCAATAATGAAAAGCCATCAAAATAATAATGATAAATTATCAATAATTTTCTATTAAAAAAACCTCTCATTATATAATTTGAAATTCTTACATATTTTATTATTTTATTATTTTCAATACAAAAAATATTTCAAAGGTGCAAACAGTTTAACATCTGGTTCCCCCTTGATTTAAAGATGCTTGATTCAAGCCTATAATCAAAATAATTATTTTACCATGAAAGGATCTCTCTGCCTACACTGCAGGCAGAAAAACAAAAGTGGGCAAAGACAAACAAAAGGCAGGCAGAAAACTTTTGACAGAAAAAGAGAACAGATGGAACAATGTAGCTTATTCTTAAATGCGTTTGCTTTAAACTTTTCTGTCTACCTGCCCTAATGATAATTCATTTGCAGACAGAAAAATCACCTCTGAATACTTCTAAATTTTTAAAGTTATTTGTTTTATAATTTTATATGCTTTGAAAATGGCTACCTACATACAGCAAATGTGGAGAGCTATGAGGCAGATTAGAATTTTCTGTGTGATGAAGTCTACAGCCAAAAGCCCCAACTGAGAATTTGTGGGTTGTGTAAGTTTTCGACGTTTTTATTGCTTTGGCAATCTTAGGTCATAATTTCTGGTTGTTCATCCTAGATTGTTTGCATACATAGTTTTGGTTATAGGATTAGGTATTCAATCTATAGGTATTTTTTAGATTTCATATAATAAAATGACAAGTAGTCAAGTCTAGTTGTATGTGCAGTAGAGACTAGAGACAACTATTCACGGGTGCTCAAGACAAGAGGAGGGAATTCTTCTCCTTTTCTGACTACACAGCAATTTAGTCTTGGACTTGGACTAGGCCACTGCTCTTCAGACAGCTGGAGCTGAGGGGTTAATTCCCTCTCTGCTCTTCAATAGAGAGAGACCTTTCCTGACCTGCTAAGCAGAAAATACAGAAGGTCTTCCTGCTGAGACTTGTCTTTGTAGGTAAATTCCATGCTTGAGACCACAAGAAGAATTAAAAAAAGCTTCCTACTTGCACTCCTATAATTTAGTAACAATTGAATGCAATAAATGAAAATCACATTTAAAAACATATCACTTTTGTTTGCTATGACTGAAATATCAGCTTAGATGGCACAATGACGACTTATGAAACTACAGAAATTTTGGGGTGTATGAGGCAGTACCCTTCTCAGCTGAATGCTATTTGGGTGAAGGACAGAGAGCAGGAGAAGAAAAGAAGCAAAATGAACAAAGTTGCTTGAGAATTTGCTTCCAAACCCAAATTCCTTTACATAACTTGTTGCTACAGTGGCAAAATACAAGAAAGTTTGCAGTACTACATAGTAGTCAGTACAACAAGTGAATCAACTGAAGACAAGCATTAAAAGAGTTATTTGCTAATGGGCACCATGCCAGGGTTACTCATGCAACGCTGCCTGCAGAATTCCTAAGCTGAGTTCAGAAGATACAGATCGATGCACCTCCAAAGAGAGTCTATATCAATCTCCATTTCATTCATTAGCTTCCACTCTGAGCTGGTAGGCTGCTAGTTAACTCTTTAATGTGGGAGAAACTGTCAGTGTAAAGGCCACTGGGACACACACTCTTCTCTGCTGTACTTGACCTGTCGATATTTCTTGAGGCACACTGTTTAAACTGGTACAGCTAATGGCAAAATGGAGATCTGTGAGGCTTGGAGAGACTTTCCTGGCTTTATATTGGCTTATTATTCTACAGTAAACATTAGTACATGCATGCAGACAAAGTATTCCTATTTGTGTCCTCTTGCATATGAATAACAGGCCTCATATAAAATGACTCAAACAACTCTGTCCCTGAAATCAAAGACAGCTTAAATAATAAATTATGCTAATTTGAGAAATTAGCACATTGAGATATCATGCAAATGAACTAGAGGCAACTGACATTTGGTTACTAATTAAATTGTTCTAATGTCCCAGATAGACAGAATGAGATAGTGACAGCAGTAAAGTTAGAATTCAGTTTCACTTTGAATTTATTTGGCTGTAAGTCCATCGTAAAATTGTGTAGAAATCCAGCAGGTCCAGGACATGACTGATGCATAAACCATTTAGAATACTTCTGAAAGTGCAAATATGAGATCTAACATATAAAGGTATAATTACTAAAACAAAGAACAATCTCAAACCACCCAGACTTACGGGCTTTGCTATTTTCTTTCTACAAATATTGAATGTACTAATTTCCCTTGCCTTGCTGCTGAATAAAATCAATTTCCTCAGTAGAGCTGAACCCTCTTTTGTTTAAGGTTAGATGCAAAGTTGATACGCATCCTTAGATATAACATAAAATCCTTGAATATTTAGAACTACGTCACTGTGAGAATCCACAGCTGGTACGGATTAATTATTTGACAATCAGTGCTCTCTGTACAATAACTAACATACTTGGAATTAGCTGAAGGGGAAAAAAAGCTTCACATTATTTTAAAACTCTACTCATATTGTTGGTATACAAATTTGGATAATAACACCTGCTTTTTCTCTCTTGGCCAATACGATCCATGGAGAATCTCAGCTCCAACAATTTCCCTGCAGAATTGTCAAACATATGTATTTGTATTTCATTACTTGGGTAATAGCTGATTTGCCAAGTTCATTTACTACTAGTTGCTCCTCAAACATCTCAGTGGGATAATTAAGGAATACTAAGAACTGAAACTGTAGTATGTTAGGTGGGGGCTTGAGCAATTGCCCAAATCCCACTTCTGATTAAACTGCTGTCCAGAATTAAATATTCAATAACTGAAATTCTGTTTTCTGCCTTTACTCTGAGCAACTTATTATCAAGGAGACAGAATAACTCCCTGTTTTGTGCAATAGAGACAAAAAAGCTCACTGCACCGTTCAAACCAATTCTAATCCCTTATGAGCCTACAAGAATGGTATTTAAACTGAAAATTGACTGCGTAATGGACTAAGTGGTGCCTTCTGTTCTAATGGTTCAATATGCTGGCATTAAAACAAACAAAAGCACATTGATACCCAATGCCTGAACTGGGGAGACTGAACAACTGGGGGGATAAGGTTTTAACAGTAGGAAGGCAATCAAAAATCCTTTCCATCTGAGGATCTATCTGAAATATAAAGCTGCTGACAGTGGAATAGATGCCTCTGTTAATTCTGGAGAAAATAGGGGTGGGCTCCTGGACTTGCTTTGTTCTATTTACATTGCACAGGGGCTGCACAAGGAAAAAAGAATTCAGCCCGAGATTCCCACAGTGAAGTCTCCAGTGGGACTATTTGGGTTTAACTTCACAGCTCAAAATTTTGTCTGGCATCTCTTTCATTTTTACCTGCTGTCTAACATCCACAGGGTAAATCCAGGCAAAATTTCTTCTCCTGTTCTCATGCCTCTTCCCTCGTGTCATTTGTCACAGGAGAAAATTTGGCTTCTAGGTTTTACAATGATTATGTGAGAGGCACAAATCTCCAAATTATTACGGGTATAACAAGAATCACTGATTCAGGCTGTCTAACACTTGCCATTGTTCAGTTTTGTGCTCTGGTACATGTTACTCTGCTAAACTCTAATCATTTGGACTGACGTTTTCCCTGCCAAGGGGAGTTGCATTTCTAAACTGCCAGAGGAAAGGTGCCATGCCATATGAATTACTCATCTGATATGATAATGTCTTCATTACATTTTGGAGAAGTCATACAAAACTCCACTAAAGGCATTTTTCTATTGCTTTTTGAGATTCATATTAGAGATAAGCATAACAGTTCCTAAAAAGCAGAATAACTACAAGCCTTCTGACACTAAACAGAAGAAAATACCCTTTCAAATAAGTGTCCACAGAGAACATCTAGATTAATGTCTCACTTACTCTCTAATCAAACACATTCATATACACAGGCAAACGTGCAAAATTACGAACTCAGTGAAAGGTGATGAGTATACTGTCATACAGGTATTTCATACACTTGAACTTGAGTATTCAGATCACAAGAATAATTAGAGTTTGGAATTCTCGGGTCCAGTGAAGTTGCCGGGGCCAATGGATATTGAGCATGGCTGCTGACACATTGAGAACTGTGGTAGGAAATATAAAGTGGATGGAGGACTTAGTGTTTGGGGCTTCAGGGATTACAAAGATAATTGTGGATCAATTCTGCCAAATGATTTGAAGTAACTTAAGCCTGCCATCAGTACTTTAATTGTTTTTACAACAGAACTTGAGAGTGCACTAAGTGCAATGAATGATTTGATAACACCTGGTTGAAATGCCCTGTCCATTAGTTGCGTATCATCTCTCACTTTTATTAAGCTGGTTAGTCTACTGCTCCACTCATTTAAGACACAAGATTTATGTTAGAAAGAGATTTTTACAAGTGTCTGTTGAATTAAATATCTCTTATTAGGGTTAGGATGGTAAATGTATAAAAAGAATGGCCTTCCTGGCTGCATCTTTCCATATTTATGTTTGTAAGCAATAAACTTAATAATTTAATAAAAAGTTAAAGATAAATTCAATAAAAAGAATTGTCTTATTCCTTTACACCAATCAGTGCTAATCTTTGTATACAGGAAAGACAACAAAATAAAAACTGAATTCTTTATTCCTTCACAAAACATCAAGAATGAACTGTTTCCTAGCAGAGCAGCCAGCTGTAACTCCATAAATTGCTGCTGTTCTTAAAGTAAAACCACTTACTTGACTATTGGCAATTACAAAGGCTAGAGGCAAATTTGGTGGAAAACCCTCCCTGGATGGTTTTCTCTGTTTTCTTTATGCTGTGAAGATGCACAGGAGCACAGCTATCTCCTTTTCTGCAAGATATGACCTATCAAAATCCCACAGTGTTTCAAACTGACGAACACAAGTGCAGTAAGTTTTCATGCATAGTCTCAAAACTCAGGATATTGCCTATGGTGAAGAATTGGAGAGATAATTAATCAATGGAAATTCCAAAATGCAATCAATCTCACTGACAGCTTCTCCAAAAGCTAGCTCCAGTCTGTAGCTGGAATGCTGCCAGGCACAAGGACTTGGATACCTCTGGGCTAAGATTGTTGTAACACCTGCTTGCCACGGTACCTTTCAGGTTGGATGAAAGCATCTGTACACAACGCAGGCCAATATGGAAAATAAATTAATTAGCAACTATATGCTTTCTTAACTCACTCAACACAACCTGATGTCTTCCTTTAGTATAGACTGCCAGGGCTGCTGTACTGAGAAGCGTCATTTGCTGAGACTTATCAATGGCTGCTCTGTAGAGCAAAACAGAAACAACTGAGAGCTGCCCATTGTTGCAAAATGTCTACAAAACCACTTTCCAATAGGCAACCAGAATAAGTTATGATTTCTTTCAAAAGTAGCAGACCCTAACTGGTGTAAATTGGTCTAGCTTCATTGGTTTCAAAACAGCCATGAAAACTCATACTAGCTAAATATAGAGTTCTATGTTCCATGAATGACATTAAAGAGATGGTACACACTAACAGAAGAAAAAAAGGACTTGAATATGATATTTGTTGTATTAATCTTTAGTGAATAGTTTATAAAATTGCTTTCTTTCTTGCCCTCCTTCCTACATAAGATTTAAACCCACAAATTTCGTGGGGACGGCATAACCCTAATTGCTGATGCCAATATTTAAGTATTTTTCTTTTATTTTTTTTTCTGTATGATTGGCAGTTCTGATTATTCCAGCATGCATTTTCTTAGATGTCACTTATTTAAGAGGATGACTTAAAAAGGAAAACACTTTTAAGAAGAGTGAAAGCCACTCAACATTTTGGTAGTTTCGGTGGCAGGAAACAGACAACATTGCTGGAGATTAAAAATTAACAATGGTCAAAGCATATTTCTTTTTCATCCAGCTTGAGTGAAAACCCCCTGAGACTGGAAGCTCAAACACTACTGGGAAAATCTGAAAAACTGGCTAATTTTGCCATTCTTTTAAATTCCAAACCATTTGCTTCTTTGATGGAGAAGTAACACTGAAAAATCCGCTGATTCAGCTATTGCAGACTTTGAGAGCTCTCTTACTTTCTTATTTTAGCTCACAGCTAAACATGGAGTTCGTTATCAACTGATTAGATTGGAAGTTGGTTAAATAAAAAATGATTTTATTAAAACCTTGAATTACAGACGTACTGGAAAACTTCACCTGCTGGAAATACGCTGGGCTTTTAAAGACTGTGCTAAGAGATGCCAGTGCTTTTAAAAATCACCCTCTTAGAGAGTCCAGGATATCTTTAAACAGCTTTCTGTGCAAGTTGAATCTGTCTGCTAAGTCTTGTCCTAATACCAGATTAAGTTAGGATCTCAGTGTCTCTTTAAAGAAAGATGCCTACAAAATGACAGGGCTGGGAATCGGGCACACAGACTCTGCTTTCATGTTACTGTTATCCTAAAGGAAAAAGACAATAACGTGAGGCAAAGAAAGATAGGATGGAAGACATAGAAGTGTGAGGAAAAACACAGAGGGCTGATGTTCAATCCCTCACCTTGAATTATGCACACTTGCCCTCAATCTCCCCTGTTTGATGGCATCTGGACACCACAGAAAATTTAAACTTTTCTTCTTTGCATGGAGGAGCAGAACACTGCATTGAAAAACATGCCATGCTGATAGCTCCTCTCTCAGTTTAGAGAAAGAGTGAATGGCTTTGCAGGTCTACCCAAAATCATGTGAGAAGACAAAACTTTGCCTGAGCATATGCAATAGGAGCCATAGGTAGGGGAAATAGACACAGAAAGTTTCCAGGAAAAATTAGTCCAAACTTTTTGGCCCAATGTAAGGCAGGAGAAAGCTACTGTTGATATTCCCAGTAACCAACAGTGAGGTCGGCAATTAAAAAAGATTCAGAAAGATTCAGTAACCTATAAAT
This sequence comes from Bombycilla garrulus, assembly GCA_013400315.1. Taxonomy (NCBI): domain Eukaryota; kingdom Metazoa; phylum Chordata; class Aves; order Passeriformes; family Bombycillidae; genus Bombycilla; species Bombycilla garrulus. The sequence goes on from VXBU01004139.1 coordinate 185,193, forward strand.
CTCTGCACTGAGTGGATGGTCACACTTCAGATTCCATTCTTCAGTTTGTGATTGTTACTTGTTGCCATTTCAGCCATTAAGTATCCCACAAGAAGTCATTTAGTCAGAATATTAGGCTGCATCTTCTTTTATTGTTGTTTCCTTCTGCTTCAACTGGTTTGAAAGACAAGAAGATAGCAAGGAGAAATAGACACACTGATATTATTATATTTTCATAAATAATAATTGTTTCACTGAAGCAATCCAACTTTATTCCTCTGGAGCAGGATCTTCAAAGAAGTGTATGTCTTCCTTCAAGAAAAGCAAGTTTTATCTCTTCAAATGAGTATGGACCTGAATTATAAGATGTTGGAAACTGCCATTTGTGCATGCTCTCAAGAACTCGATTAAGACTCAGCATAAAATCTGCATTAAAGATCCTCAAGTATCATCTTATAAACTGTGTTGAGAAAAAACTTGATCACTTTCTTTCACAGTCCACATGCTTGCACTTTTGAGAAGAGTAGTGACTTACCATTTTGAAATGAGGCACTAGCCTCACTCCACACGGAAGTTAAAATGCAAGTGAAACAGATTATTGCAAGGAAAGAATATACGGTCAGCTGGATTCTGCACCTTAACTAAGGACAATGAATAATTGTTCACCCAATTCTCCATTTGGTTTTACCACAAGTGTGACACTGAGGAAGAATGTCAAAAGATGTATTCAGAAGGATGGCAAATAAATATTGCACAAGCAAACTTAATTCTAAGACTGAATAACTTTTGAACTCCTAGAGCTTGGGTTTGTTACTTTATTATTCTAATAACGTCTGATGTTACCTAAGCTTTATATCTGAAGACAGAGCTCTAGACAGATAAACAGACATTGATTGATACCAGTCCTCAGCAGTTTTCTTGGCAGCATGGCTGAGCGACATTTGTTTATTTCTTTATTATCACTCATTGCCTGATAGGCCAGCCTGCTTATCAGTCATCCCATGCTCCTTTCCCTTAATTAGAGAGATTAAATACACCACCACAAATTCCCTCCTTGACCATCCACAGCCACCACTCAGCAGCAATGCCTCAACGCAGAAGGAAAAAGAGTGGATTGGCTGATAAGAGAGAGGCTCAGATCCTGCAATGGTCTTCTTACAGGTTTACCAACCAAGCACAACAGGAATGAGTGAAGAGATCAAAGACACTGACTGTGGTTGATCAGGACAGGTGTTTGTGGTGATGTTTTCAACAGATGGAGGTTCCTGTGAGAGAAGAAAAGAGACCCAGGTTATACCAGCCAAATGGGATGACTCCTCAACCAGAACCACTGCAATCAGTTACATTTTTCTCCCTGTTGTAAAGTGAAGTGCATGCACACACACAGTTTTATCCATTTGCATCTTAGAAGAAATGTTATCCCTTTTGAGAAGAAGAACAGACGCAAAAAGAATGAGAGACCTTTACAGCACCACTTTCATAACGGAGTTCTGTTGTTTTGGAGTGATTTATTTCTGAAGAGGAAAAAAATGTAAAGAACTTGGAACACAAAAGTACCTTCTCATCAAGGGTTGTCTATTGTTTCATGAATCACATGTGATGGATGAGATTTATGAATTAGAATCTGCGTCAAAGGATTTACAGCATTCTAAATTAGTTATGGCATCTTCTCGTCCGTGAGCATAAACTTTCAACAAAATATCTATATCACCATCACAGAAGCATGGCCAACCCAGTTCTTTCATTTCACTGCAGCACACCCAGACCCTGTCACAGTGTTTGATGAATTCTTGAAGGAATGGGCTTCAGATCAATTAAAATAAACACCACAAGCTGATTTATCAAATCTTTTCTCAATGCTCTCAGAAAATGTCAAAAATCTGATCCATTGACAGAGAAGAGTCAGAGAATCGTGGCAACCTATGGGATCACAAGACCTTTTCAAAACCATCATAAATCACTACAGAAAACAAATGGGGCACCATGTGATAAGATTTTGTCTGACAGCTTTGCCTCAACAAGACATACACGAGATAAATGGATACCTTCGTCTGTGCCCAATTGTCAGTTTACCAAGTTCCAACTTGTCAAATTGTAAAATATACCACATCCAAAATAATATACCTTTTTGAATATCCAATAGCATGATTTAAGAAACCCCTCACTCTATTTCTTTGTTGCAATTTTAAAAGTACGTCTGCAGACAGAAATAGTTGAGAAAAGACAGGTAGAAAGTCAGGAAGGCTGGCACACAGACTTGTCAAATATTACCTAGCACAGTGCAACCTATTCAAAAGAATTAATTCCCTCTTTTAATGCATTGTAAAACTATTTGAATTACTGCAAAGTAACTTCAGTCAGATTGATATTGCTGCAGAGTTGTTCTATTTCATAGAGATTCTGACCATATTCAGAATAATGAAGTAATATGTAAATATTTCTCAGGTACTAGCTGGACTCTTGAAAATGCCTTTGCTAATGAGGTATAAGGTTAGGCAAATCAACACAAATATTCAGGTATCAGAAAACAAATGGATCTGATGCTGGATTAGGAATGTGAGCAGCTATCCATTTTGATGGTTGGAATTCTATTATCAATGCTAATAATAATGATTTGAGCCTGATTTGAATTTGTTAAAGAAAAAAAATTTAATGTGTTAAAGAAACGAATGGTGTAATTTACAAGTGATTATGGACACAGAAGTTTTTCAAAATTTCATAACATTGTCAACATTTCAAAATGTGTTAGGAATTGGTATATTAAAGAACCTGGGTAGTTTCTATATTTTGGAGATAGTCTGTGTTGCCAGAAACACTGGCTTAGCTTTCCTTAATATGTAATAAGACTGCAATCATTATCACACAGAACATGGAGAAATACAAAGAATTTGAAAATACAGCTGCAGCCTGTGCATTTTAATGTTGGTTACCTTATTTCTGTGGTTATTTCCATATTTATATTATTTCACATTATTTCCGTGCACCACTAAAATTGCCATGCTTTTTGCAGAAGAAAGTTTACAAATTCAGATTCTGAAGAAAGTTCCAGTTTTAAATAAGTATCTTCTTCAGAGATGCATAATGCTTCCTGTGTCCAGTTTTCATCTTAGGGAGGAAGCAGAATCAAAATCCCTTCAGAACTTGATCCCTTTAGAACTCGTTTGTTGAAACTATAATATTGATAATGTACTTAAGGGTCTTTGTGATGTTCAAGGCATCATGAAGAAAAAAACAGTCTCAAAGTTCTTCCAGGGGCTCTAGCTGGGACTAGTAAATCAGGAGGAGAGAAAAGATTGAAAAGTGTCATTAACCAAGGCCAATGTCTCTTCAAACTCCTTGTGCAAATGAGTGATAATCAGATAAAGGCATCAGCACAGCCTAGGTCCTTTCACACGTGATTTGAGACCAAAGAGTGATGAAGGGATCACGTTGGCTTGCAGATGAATGACCTCTCCCACAAGGGCTCTGCAGCAGAGTCTAGAGCCACATTTTAGCCTCTACATTTTTCAGAGACCTTTGGCATAACCAGAGAGATGATTAGTCTACATGAGGTCTCCTCCAGGATTTATACTAAATTGATTCTACCTCTTCTTCTTCCATGTGAAATACACGTTTCAGTATCTGTAAGAACTATCTGGAACAAAAGGAGTAATGTGAATGCCAATCTATGAATAGGAGAACCAATGGAAGTGGGAAAAGGAAAGCAATCTCAGGAACTAGATGCAATCACAACGCATGGTCTTTTTCCAGTGAAGGATACTTCAGTTATTAAGCTGAATGCACCTCTTTAACGTCTCAGCACTGCTCAGAAAATCAGAAGAATTCTTTTCTTTAACCTTTTCTCTTCATGTGCCGACAGGGAGGAGTTCCATGTCCTACCTACTGTTGGTGCTACATGTCTGCATTTTGCTAGTTTTGAGTGCTAAGTAACCTCAGCTTTGCTGTCAGCCTTTAAGCTATGAAATCATTTAGCACACCTTTGGCATCACTAAGCATATGTAATGGTATACATACACATAAATGCAAAAGAATATTTGTCATCTTCCCTTGAGTAGGAATCTATCATTTCTCTTATTTGCCGTGTTTGTGCCCAAATGTTAATATAATAAATGGTTATTTTTTATTTAAAATTTCATCACTAAAATGATGGGGAATGAGAGAAATACATTTAAGTGCCTATTCTGTGGCACTTTAAATAAAATTTATTTTATTTATGAAACCTGTAATCTGGAATTTTCTACAGTTCATACTTTCAATGAAAACATGCAATATATTGATAAAAGAATGGAATACATATTTGCATTTATCAACTGAGACCTTGTCTCAATTTCCTCCATCTGCAGAAAAAGTGTCTGCATCACTCTGTGGCCTTCCATTGTTCTTGCACTTTGCTAATTGCAGAACTATAACTAAAAATAAACACAAGGATGTAAGTCAGCAAGTGGAGCACTTCAGTATTCTTTCTTATGGCAAACCCCTTAATTTCATCATGTTCACTGTAACAAAGGCTTTGAATTCATGTATATAGTAAAAGTGTACCGCAGGATTTTTACTTTCAGAACAACATCCCTGAAAGTATTCAAACTTCCAAAGTGCATGGACTTAGTAGTACCTGAACTTAGAAAAAGCTCTTGGCAAATCCTAGTGAAATTTTTTGACAGATTCATTTTCTAGCCTTTGGAAAAGAGAAGGTGCTCCAGGCAAGATATTTGATTAATGCCACAAAAAATAGTGTTGCTGGCACAGCTGGTATGTTGGGAGAAAAATTCATCACTAACTCTGAAACTGCCATGTAATTTTCTCTTAACAGTTCTTTTCCGTACTTGACAGAAGATTTGCACAGGACAAACTAGCTTGACAGAGGACAAGTCAGCCAGCTGTTGAGGTATCTCTAAACATGACAGATCACTATGTTTTAACTCAGATTAATTCACTTATTACAGGTAGACCTAAATCACTGGTCATTGTCAAACCAGTTGTCACAACTAGCAAATCATGTCAGATTTCTGAACAAAAATATTTCAAATCTTAAGCATTCTTATAACCTCAGCCTGTCTGCTTTTCACACAGCCAAGTAAAGCATTGCAAAATAACCAATGCTGCTCCTGCAGTATCTGTGTTGTTTCTCTGGTATTTAATAGGACCAGAAGGACTTGGAAATTGAGTGCAGATTCTGCTAATGAAAGTATTTTCTCCAAGTCGCTGTTCCACATCCCACCTCAACTTTTTTGTCTCTTTTTTGTTGCTTTTAAAAGATTACCTGCTGCCCTAAACTCTTACCCATTTTTGTCGCTATATTTTCAAGAGTACAACAAATAAAAAATAACTAGACTAATTTTAAATATGCCAAATAATTGGCTCAGCACTGTCAAAATGCAGTAGCAGAAATGGAGTCTGTATCTAGGACTGCATTTCAATTAATTTTCTTTAAGTGATTAGATAATAAAATCAGTATTTCAGATCTATTCAAAAGGCTTTAAGGGCTACAGAGCCTGAAGCATATTTGCAATATCAGAATTATAGACTGTCCCAAATCTGTGTTACTAGATCCAAACTCCCTGGATTTTGAGGAGGTTTGGAAAAAAAATTGAATGTTGCCAATGGAGCTCAGCGCTAATCAGAAACTTGCTTAGTCCAGAACATGCACTGATAGCACAAAACATTTTGCAAACTGAATTCCCTTCTCAGGGTTCTTATAAATTATGCTTATGTTCTCATGGAAATAGAAGGACTGTCCTACCAAAAATTTTTGTCTAAACTCTGAGGGTAAATGCTGCATCTCAGGAGCAGCAATGAAGTGTGTTATATGAGCCAAAGAAGATTTTTTGCAAAGAAAAATTAATGCATTTTTCCTTATTGCTAATTAGGTGTGGTTAAAGGCATCTCAAGATGTGATATGTGGGGTTTTCAAGACAAGATTTGATGAAACATCAAATAATCCGGTGTGATCTCATACCTGACCCTACTTTGAGGGTCAGCCAGAGATCTCCCTGAAATCTTTTCTAGTCTGAATTACCCTGTGATCCTAGCAACATAACTTTATTTTTTAAATTCTTTTTTTATATATAAAGTGTGCAGCTCTCTTCAATGCCCACTCTGTAAATGTATATTACATGGAGAAAGTTACCACATCTCACTATTGTCATAGTAGAACATACACAGTGCATTTCTCCTACAAATCCTCAAAAAGTCCCAGAACCAAACACAGCCTATACACTTCTCTCTGCCAATTTATGTAAGAGCAGTCCTCTTTGAACCAGGATTATATACCTTAAAGGCATAGAAAAATGTAGTTAAAGCATAGATTCTAGAGCCTGTATTTTTGCTGATAGGATTTCTGAAAGGATTTTAGTTAGAAACACAAAGTCTATATGAGTTTTAATTAGGGGCTGAAACATTTTAGCTTCTTACTGTCCAGAGAGCCATAGCTTTTGTGTTGGAAATATTTCAGTCTCTTAGAGAATGGAGCTCTCCTCTCTCATAATACTTCACGTTCAATTATACTTATGACAGGTATATTTTATGCTCCAGCACAAGAGTCCTCCTACTTATCATGTCTAATCACAGCTGAAAAGCTTGTGTGAGGAAGGACTTCAAGGGGAAAGGAATGTCCTCACTCTTTGCTGCTCCCTGACAGCGTTCCAGGAAGGGGATGGTTGTTACTAGTCATTTGTGTAAACTGATCTGTTCTGGCCTGGAGTTCTTGCTTCAGAGCTGATAGAAACAAACCTGTGAAAGTGGTTGCATTTGGACTTGTTAGATGACTTTTTCAGGTGGCTTGGGTACGTATGGACTGGTACATATTTTGTTCTGCAGAGTTTCAGATCTCCATCATTCTAGTTGTTATAAAATTATTTTCTTAAGAAGCCCTTCACATTTAAAAGGCTGGAGAAACTCTAATCAGATCTCTGTCCCACAGACATCCAGATCTCCATGTATTTAGGAAACTGCAATAACATAAAATCCAATGGGTGAGAATATGGATGCATGTCTTTTAAAATCCAGCTATGTTACCTGAACGGCGGTTGCTTCTGGCTGCTTATCTCCCTCCCTACCCTATTCCACACAACATTATTCTCCCATCATACCAGAAGAACAAATGAACTTTTCCTAAAAGATATTTAAGTTAAATTAAGGAGAGATGGCAAGAACCAAGTATATATCAAATGAAATTCAGCTGGGAATGCTCATGTCTGTGGTTTGGCTGGTAGGTTGAATTGGGGTAGCTCTGGAAAGATGATGATGCTGGCAGCCAGCTGAGGCGACAGCCCATTTATCTGGCACAGTCAAAGGAGTGAAGAGGAAATATGTCCACAAATCAAGTGACTCAACAGGTGACTATAATCCACAAGGATTAACTTTTCTAACTATAACACCCTCAATGGTCCTTACCATGAAAATGCTTTTTACTGTGCTTGGGAAATATGTTATAACACCAGGAAGTGTCCCTTGTCTTTCAGCTAAGTAAATCAAGGTCTTAACGTTACTTCTCATTACAGTCTCGTTCCTTCAATATTGACTGAAGAAAAGAACATTACAGACCTTAAAAAAAAAAAAAGGAAGAAACAAAGAAGGAAAAGTACTATGTTCAGATATTCTATCTTCTTCAATCTTTTACTATTTCTCAAACTCCTCTTTTGGAGGCAGAAAGAGAGTGAAATTATGGAACTCTGAAACTAAGGATGGACAGGAGGAAGTGGTACTGAGGCGGAATGACATCGATACAAACAGCACACATAATGAAAACATTTTAGCTATGATATTTGCAGGTATAATGCATAATATTTTTAACCTATTTATGAGTTGCTTTAATTTCTCTAAAATATTTTACTATATTTTCATTTTGAAGTTCACAAGACAGTAAGCACATGCAGTTTTGAGTTTTTTTGTTCGTGGTGTTTTTTTGTTTTGTGGTTTTGGTTTTTGTGTTTTTTTTACATTAAGGTATCTACTTAAAACAGATGAACCAAAACCCTCCAAGGAAGAAATCAATTAATTAAAAATTACATAAGAACATCTGCTTGCAAGCTGATCAAACTAGAAAGGTGAAAACAACGTCTGCTCTAGTGGAGGGAAGAGAGGCGGCAGTTTGGGATATGGGGAAAAGGCAAAATGTGGGGTAAATGATAAAGAAGCTGCCAGATTCCACGTCTCGAGTCATGTTAAAATGTGAACTTAAATACAAAGTTCAGTTCAGTGAAGCAGAAGGACAATTCTCTTCCTTAGATAGAAAAAGATCTTTTTTCATCTGTAGCAGGTGACATATGACTTGTGCAGATGAGCCACTAGCCACTTCAATCCCTATAACTTGAGAAATTCATCAAGGTCCAGGAACACTGACTTGGATAATTCACATGAGCTTGACAAATGCTGTAGAGAGCTGTCATTTAGTATAGTTATGCACAAATAATCAAACAGCATTTTACCAAATGTAATGATGTTCTGTATAAAAAGACTCAAGCAGCGTCCCAGAACAAATGCCACAGAGCAGAATAACAGGAATGAGCCCTGCTTACATATGATATTTGTTAAATCATATGCACTTAATATTCAAAACTAACTTTATAAAAGACAAAATTTCATGTATTTTCAATTAATATACTGTTTGTTAAAGCTTTTAGCATGACTGTTATTTTCTCTTTAAATGAACTCATTTAAGCAAATTCTGACTTTAAAAAGGGAATATTTTTGGTGCGGATTTTTTTTTACAGCTTAGTTTAGCAAGCCCCTGGGTTTGATAAACTAAAAGACAAAAGAGTAAATTTGCTCACATACATAACTGTATTCAGGATATTTTCTTATTAAAGACATTATTTTATGTATACATGAGAAGCTTAATAAAACCCCATCTTACTGGCTCATAATTTATCAAGAACAAAATTTTAACAGCAAGACCTAAAAATACTTTTTAAAATGAGAAGTGCAATAATGCTGAGCTATTTGGCTGCTTCTTAAGTCAAAGGCATTGGAGGCTTTGTTAACCAAGGCATCTCACAGTGTCTCTGGCAAAGTGACATATGTCTCCTTTATACGCAGGCATTAGATGAGCCTAATTGAAAATAACACAGATTCAGCAGCTGACAGCCTACTGTGGCTGAGAGGGGAATTTTTTTCCCCATTTTAAACTATTCTCTCTTGCGTTTTTCCCGCCTTTGGGAAAAACACTACTCAAACTGATATCTTGTTACATTTTCTGAGACAAAACTGCCATTTTTTTCATTTAGTTGTGTTACACAGTGTTACATTAGGAAAAAGGCCCCACTGAAATGATGAAATGGCACCTCCTGTGTGACAATTTTACAAGATGTGCCTTGATTTTTGCTGTAAATGCAGTTATCAGTTGAAAAAGTTGAAATTAAATGTAGGATGATGCTCTGTAAGTAAAAAGTGGGCACTAACTTTCAGTGCCCAATGACTTGAAACCTGTGGCTTCTTAAAAGAGAGATGAATCTGAGCAAGGCTTGAGAGTGACTTTCTAGTTTCCATTTGAAATTCTCCATCTCTTGTATGTCAGCAAAAATTCTCAGGCTTGTCATTGTCACCTGAGAAGCAGGACAGCAGCAGACCCTTTTTAGTAGATGGGTACTTGTGAGGACTGGAATGTTTGTTTGCAGTGAGCACAAGTGTGAATTCCCAGCACATTGTTTTGCACACACCTATTCTGCAGTTAGACCCTGAGGATGCCTGAGGAGTGTTATTTATACTGACCAATACAAACACCCTATTTTAACATCAGATCAGAGTTAGGCATCTTAGTTCCCTCGGCTGTTTCAGTGCACAGAGAGGAAAGATGCAAAGACCACATGACAGGATTCCGCTCTTGTGTTAAAATATCCTCTCGTCTTCTTGAAAATCCTACTTCATACACCTGAAGTTAAATGCCAAAATGTGAAAATGCTGACCCTTTTAGGCTTACAAGAGCATCCAGCCAAGAAGTTGGTTGTGAATTGAATAGTTTATTTCCCAGATGCCCAAGGAGAAACCCTATAGACTGGGGATGTTACAACTTGGCAACAGCCATCACAACCATCTTCCTTAGCTAAATACTGAGGTATTTTTGAGCTCACGCCTGACTAATTCATTCCGTGTCATTGCAAAGAGAAGTAACAAGAGTTACCAAAAAAATCACATGGTCAGATAAAGCCACACGGAAATGAAACAATTAGGAAAAAATGCCAAGTGCTCTAAGCTGGAGTAACTCTACTGTATGTCAGTGCTCTGGACACACTTTCCCCTTTGCTCAGCAATTTTTTGTGGCTACCTGGCTGACACACTTTTCCAGGCAGGAAAGAGCTCTTTATATACCATCAATAACAGCACAAGTGGAGGCAAATGGCTGCTGTAAACAACTCTAATTAGGTGACCTTGGAAAAGACCTGACATGCAGGGAGGAATCCTGATATAGTATTTAACCATATTCAATGCAGTTAAAAGTTCTTTCTTTGTCAGATATTTAACTTGGTCAGGAAAACAGTGAACAGTCTGTGCATACTCAGCAGGGCTTCCAAAGTCACTCTTTAAAAAAATTGTTAGGTTTGATTTTATGATTGAGTTTTAAGTATCAACAAATAGAACCTGAAAGACAAAATTTCATACTAAATATGATATTGATCTCAGACCAGAACCAGTGTTAACATTGCCTGAACACATTAATAATACTTTTCTTCACAGAGTAGAAATGCACTTAAATATTTCCTTCTTTCTTTTAAGGTACATCAGAAATCAGATTCTCCTAGTGAAATAGAAACTGGCCTGTACTTCTATATTCTCTTACAGCACAGTACAGACTAACAACAGAAAATAACATAATGCAAGAAAACAGAAACAAAATAATAAAAAAAAAAATTAGGCAAACCCTAGAGGATATAAAATCAAAGCAAAATGAGCGAGCACAAGAGAAAAAGAAAATGATACTAAATTTTGGTGTCCATTCCTGTCTAAGAAAATAACTAAAAATATTGAAATTCTTCAAAATGTACATATATCCAATGGGATGCATAAGCTACTATAGAGTTGTAACTTTTCATTTCATTAGATCACAACAGATGAAATTCAGTTTTCTAGTGCTGAAATAGAATCTCTGAGTGATTAATGTATCTTTTTACTCACTTTTGGGCTAATACAACATCCTCCTTCTGTATGTCAAGCTAGTTCCATGGTGCTTGCCGTGATAGTAAGTGCACACTTTGTAACTGGGACAATTTTGTTATGGGCAGATGGCAGTGTCAATCTAAAGCCCACCTTTATAATGTATTGCATTTCATTCATCTCCTTTGCCAAAGCTCTGCAATGTCTAGACAAGGCCAAATGATGGATATTTGAGCTTTCATATGTTGAGCAATGCCAACAGAAGATGGTGTTCTTTAATTGCAAGCTATGTTGCTTCTTCAAAAAAAGTTCATTAGTAATTCTGAGAGGTTTTAAACTGTAGACTTTAATCTGATTGGTCACCTGTTGTCCCTAATTTCTGCCTCTTTTCATCCTTGACTGATAAATTCAGATCTTTTTAGAGTTCTACAGATTTAATACTCATGCTGGAGGGATCCTTGACATCTAAGTTTTATACTCCCCAAAAAGTTACAGAATTTTGTTGTAACTTTTCATTTCATAGTGTTAAAACTATAAGCTCTCAGAAGCTGCCTTTGTGTTGCTTTGTATTCACCCAACATCTGGCACAATTGACCCGCTTCTTGGTCAATAATTAGGCAATGACACAGTGAATATGATTATGACTATTACCTTGGTTTTGATTAATTACAAACTTGCAGATTTTCACATCACCAGTGTATTAAAATATTTTTTAGGCCCTTGGAAATTATTTCCGAACTTCTGATTGCACTTTTATGTGGCTGCATGATTATAATATTTAGCCCTATAATAAGAAAACACTTATTTAAAAATAAAAATCAAGGGAATATGAGCAGAATTACCAGTACTGATAACTCAGTAGTAAGAAAAAGCTGTACTCACAAAATAACACTGAAAATTTTGCAATTTCAGCCAGCCTTAATGGATAACTACATCGAAGGATTAATCAGAAAAAAGTCTTTTTCCCCTTTCTTCAACCCATCCCAGGAGCAGCTAGTAACATCCCTAAAGAAATGTTCTGATGACTTTAAATTTTTAATTCTGAAACTGAAAAAAGATGTCCTTTGTACATCTACAGAATGACCGACTGCCAGAATAGTCCTCTTACCTTTATTCCTAACTCCCCTTCACCTTTGTGATAGCTCTTGGCAATTTGCATAATAAGAAAATGTATAAATATGTAAAAATGTTTCTAATACGCCCTCTGATAAAATAAAAGCATTTTACTATGGAGAAGCTAGACAAAAAATAATTACAATACTAGATTATATTAAAAAAAATGCCAAACTAACCCAAGATCATTCACTATCTGTATCTGAAAGCCACATGAAAAATATGCTGCAATCACCCATAGAATTTTTCCTCTTTTAGCAAAAGCAGTTTTATTCTTCAGAAAGTGTTAGCTTTCTCTTAGCCAGTGCATTTGCAACGAAAGGAAAAACAAGAAACAGGATCACTTAAGCAGGCAGTGAGAAATCAAAGACCATCATTGTTGATTTGAAAGTCATGAACACCTTTTGCACATCCAAAACCCACTCTGTGTGCTAGATGAAACACTTATTTTTGAGCCCTGGACTTGACTGGCTCAAACATATCAGCCAACTTCAGTATTTTATTCAGTATATAAACAGGGGAGTAATGTACCACTGTGACTTTACTCAAAGAAGTACAGAGTTCTTTAGCCTCTTTGTAACCCATTCTTCCCAAATAAGTCAACCCATTATTAGGAACTGTACTGGCTAATCAATTGTTTGTCTTGAACTTTCCTTCTATTTCCCCATAAAATGTTACATTTCTTTTCTTATTCCTCATTAAAATGTATGTTACTGTTCTTCCTCCTTTTTATCTTCACATTTGCTGTTGCTACCCTTGTACTTCTTCATTGCTCTGGTTGCATTTAAGGGCCTTCCCAAGAGAAAAAATGGGATGAAATTTGTCATTTTAGATATATATCTTTTCTCTCTTAGTTTACTTAACATGTACCTACAGGAATATGAAAGTGGACGGACCCTAATCTGAGAATCAGGTCAAACGTACACTTGTAAAGGAAACAGTGTCTTTAAATTCAAGTTACTCGAGCATATATTACAGAGTTAGGCAGAATGGACTAAACATTCCACTGTGCTGGTATTTTATTCAGCCGTTATTAATTGTCATCGATAATTGGCACCATTAAGCAGTCTTGACTGAATGTGAGATGAGCTAGTCTCAGCTAACTCTTGTATCATATGGAGACTAAATTAGGCTTTTCAATAGTCACTGTTTCTAAATGGCAAACAAAAGATATTCTGTATTGCCCCTGTGTCCTTTACGAGTTCCATAAATAACTAATTAACCTCTGCAACAAAAGTCAGCATTAAAACAGGAGGCAGCTTCTCTGTACAAACGATGGGCATCTAAGAAAAGATCTGAGCTACACAAAGCTTACACTCTCCTTTTTTGTAGTGTTCTCCACAGAAATTAAATGCTTATTGACTCCACATTAATATCCATTTAGTAATCTGCCATTTTTGTTTGTTTTAATATAACACGCGGTTTTACAGTAGAAAGGAATTATGCAGTTTAGAAGTATGAATATTGAAAAAGGATATAATTAAATCTGTAGCCTGAAACCTCTGTCTAAAGCTATAATGACAAATTTAGTCCATATTTATTATGGTGCACAAGGGACTTTAACTAGATCATTAGTTTATATGCCTTACTCAGTAGCGAAGTTCTAAAACTTCACATTTTGCATATTATTACATTATTCATTTTTCCAACTAGGCATAAAATATGGCTTCCCAAGAGTACAATACCTAATTCTTTAAAATATACAAAGATAGCAATAAAATGATTAAATTACAACTCTTACATCTGTTCTTCTTGTTTGATTATAAATTAAAATGTTCAAAACCAGAAGAAAACAATGCAGGTAACAAATATGTTTAACTTGCATATCTTCTCAGAGTTAAATAATTTACCCAACTCTATCCCTTCAATTACAAGTGCTGTTGGCTTATCCTGCTTTCCACAGGTTGTTGTGTCTCCCTTTGTGAGGTTGTGAAATAGAGTATAATTTGAGGATAGATTTAAAAATCACTGACTCTGACTGATAACATGGATTAGGTGCTGTGAACTCACCATCACAGTTTCTGAGGAAGGCTGATCAAAGAACTCTATGAGATTTCTCTGTGTATGAACACAGGGGTTTTAAAAAACCCATAAAATGTTATGTCTGTCAGGAGAAAAATATAAAACGCTATTCTAAACCACTACCCATCATTGCAAAATGCTGCTTGGTGTTTTCTTTATCAATTACACATTAACAAATCTTTAATCCAATGATGGAAATGCACCACTGCAGGTGACACTGACAAATTATCCTTGGCAGTCTCTGAACTCATAGCACATTTCAAAGAAGACTACCTTGATATAAAATGCATGAACTATTAAATCACAATGCCTGCTGAGATATTTGATCATAGGGAGCATTATTAGGGAAATGATTATTTACTGAAAAATTTATATTTGAGAAAAATAAATATATTTTAAACTCTATTATTGCACTCACCTGGAGGTGGTTTGTTTCCTAAAATCCTGAAATTCATAAAAACAGATACCTAAAGAAATGGTTTAAATGACTGTGGTCATAATGGCACTGAAGCAGCATTATGCAGCAAGGCATTACTGGATGCCATTACAAGTTTCTGTGGATAAATTAGGGGAGCACAAGTTACGAATGAGTGCTCCTTGAAAGCTTCTGAACCAATTGAGTTTTCATCAAATTGAGATAACATCCTATGTTTCCAGTTTTCATCTGTCTTGAATGGCCGTATTTACTCTAGATGAAGATTACTCCACAGGTTCCCTTGACATACGCCTTCCAGACACATCTTATGCCATTATCAAAAACATCTTTCTTTCTTTATATCAAGACTGCTTCAGTTGCAAATAGAAACACGGGAAATAAAGAACTGCATGAGTTTGAATGATCAAACTCTTCCAGTTACTGAGTCAAGCTCATGTAAGCCAACTTACAAATTGCCCCCTAAAGATTTAACTTGCTGTTTTCAAAAAATAATATTGTGCTGATAATGGGCACAAAATAAATCTAAATAAAGCTTCCATTAAATTGAGAGGAAGGAATAAAAAATTGGACAAAGAAAGGACTTAAAAGAATTTGGAAACTCTTAGGTGGAAGAGGGCATTTTGATAAAATATTCCTGTTTACAAGACTACTTTTGATTTATGTAATAATTTGCTAAAAATCCATCTTATTCACCCAATCTGCAAGGGGAAAAAGAGAAAGGGGAAAAATAAAAGAAACTGACTTCATTACATGGTGTCCCTTGATAAATAAAAACTCGATCTGGCCTCTGTCCACTGCTGTTCTAAATGAGCCCAGTCAGTCTGGCCCATGTTTTTTCATTTCATTTTCTCTAGCCAAATGACTACCATCTGCTGTCACAAAGCTGTCACACAATCAGTAATGGAAGTTTTCTAAGGAATATAATGGCTGAAGTATGAATATATGACATTCCAGCTCCTATCTAGCAGGGTAAGAACAGCAAACCATTTGAAAAGAAACAGCAGTAGCGTTCTCCCACTTCTCAGCAAGTGCATTGTAATACAAATCTTTATTTGGACTCAGGACGTTGACAGGTCAATTGAACAGAATAAGTCTAGTTTATGATGCAGTTGTCAGAAGTGGTTAAAGCAGGAGTCTGTTTACCAGCGCTCTGAGATATTCCAACAATTTTTCTTGCAAACCAGCACCTTGAGGTTAATTACTTTACCAATTTGAGTAAATGGCAAGCCATATTCCCATCTGTCTCCATTAGTTCCCCACTATTTCTCAATTCATGATGACTGGGGTCAAGGCTGTGGTACAAAAGAAGAGCTAATAAAGCATGAATGGAGCAATTTTCTGTTTATACAAATGTGGTAGCCCCAGCATAAATACGGAAGAGGCATTTGAGAAATGCATATTCTTTGCTTTGAAAACTCTGGGTGCTAACTGTATTTAGAGAAGTGAAAAACAAACACTAGCAATGAATTACTGGTTCCATACTTATTTATCTTTAATAAAACCGGCTATGTAGCATTGCAATGCCCACTTGCACCCTGGCACAGGAATTAGAAAAGTTCTGAAAAGCCTACAGCAGTTGATCTCTACTAAGCTTGCTAATTCACCAAAGGCAAGCTGCCTGGGAAAGAAAAAAGAGAAATCTCTTTATTTTGGTACCAAAATGCAGCACTACTGAAGCTTTTGTTCCTCAAGTAAACATTTCTTGCTATCTATAACGGATTTAGTGCTGGAATCCCTTAAAAGCTGTTTAGAAATATGACTGATTTAAGAGCATCTCAAGGGACAATACCTATTTTATTTCTGTTTGTTCATTAAAACTCTGGGAAAGTTTACTCCGGTATTAGAAAGGATAGACTTTCTCTTATTTATTAGTTTTAAATTCAGCCAGAAAGTTATATTCTATACAAAACACTTAGTTTCTATAACCAATAGCTTAGATAAATAATTCAAGGGAAAACCTCCACCAATTTCCACAAACTGTTAATGAATATGCTAGTTTGATAAATTCTGCCCAATCTACTGTGTCTAAACAGTGGCAGTCTAAAACCAGAAGATAATATTTTGGCCATTTGCCACAAATGGCAGAATTACTCATTAATTAAACAGTACAATAAAATAAATTTTGCAGTAAATGAGGCATAAAGCACGCATTCTGCCACAAATGATTCAAAATAGAATAGAGGTAATAATGTTCTAGTGCTGTTTGTGTAGTGTAAAAATTTTAATCCATGACATATCCATCAGAAGCCATAGAAACCCATTAATGTGAACCAAATCACTAAGTCCATATACATATTAATTTCTGTAACACAGTCTAGAGAATAACATATTTTTAGATTATTATATTCATCCCTAAGATGAGATCAAAAGCCACCAGTAAAGATGACAGCAGAACAGTCAAAAACCAAAACTGACTAACAACTCTTCTGATTTCTTAAGTCATAAAATAAGACTTGCACTTATATATTCTATTCTTCGCACAGTTCACTTTGTCAGTTTTTCTAATTATATGCTTTCTATTTCACAAAATATTCTTCTGCTGGTGATGTGGATTCTAAATGCTAATGTTGTTCTGACACTAAGGAAAAACAAAGCCAAACACCTAAAGATGATTGGGAAAGCAGAGAATGGGAAAAGGTGGTTCATTCTGTACTCATTTGGATATCATATTCCTGATTTACAATATAACAAGAAGAGACTGTAACCTGATGAATAGTCTGTCTTCAATCTTTCAATAAAATTCACATTGACTTTTCCAGAGAAGTCCTTCAATAGAAACTTCTATTTCCACTGGATATTTTCAACAGCCTTTCTGATTAGAATGATTATGATAACACTTTTTTTTAATATGTATTTCTCACAATGGCTCTATCCAATTTGGACCTCATAATTACAAAGAATTTTTACAGTGCTTCTATCTGTGTCCACCAAGAAATAGTACCTATTAGTAAAATGGATATATTAACCATGCCAAATTCATCCCTTGTGGAAATTGGTGGAATTGTGATTTTTACTCAATAGTTGCTGTGATTAACAGAATTCCTTAGATTTTTTTTTTCCTGTTATGCTTTATTAAGAATACCTGAATGACGGACTTGTCATCAAAATCAGTTGTTCATTACAAGTAGAGACTGTAGTAGCAAGTACAATACACAACACTAACAGCAAATTTTGTAATATAGCCCTTCATTTACAACTTACTAGTAAAGTTTTGGTGACCTCAAACTAACCAGTTAGTCTTTAAAACAGTGAGCAGAACAGTTCTAGTCTATATACAGGGAGTAAAAGTTCAGACTTCTCTCCTTACATGAAAAATATTAATGATAACTTTCTGCAAGCATCCAGTTATTCCAAAGAGTTGTTCTATAGTATGAGGAGCAGCTGAGGTCACTTGGTCTGTTCTTTCTGGAGAAAAAGAGACTGAGGGGAGACCTCACTGCAGCTACAACTTCTTCGTGAGGGGAAGAGGAGAGGGAGGCACTGATCTCTGTGTGGTGACCGGTGACAGGACACGAGGGAATGGCTGAGGTTGTGTCAGGGCAGGGGTAGGTAGGGTATCAGACAAAACTTCTTCACTCAGAGGGTGTTTGGGCACTGGAAGAGGCTCCCCAGGGCAGTGGTCACAGCACCAGCCTGGCAGAGTTCAAGAAGCTTTTGACAATGCTCTCAGGCCCAGGGTGTGACTTTTGGGAGTGGTGCAGTGCAGGGCCAGGAGCAGAACTTGAGGGTCCTTATGGGCCCCTTCCAACTCAGCCATTCTGTGCTTCTGTAATCTTGCTCACTGAATTCACATCACAATTAAACTCTAAGAGCTCCAAAGTGGGTGTCCTGGTCTTGTAATGTGTGCTAAGCATAACTGGAAGAAATTCAGAAAAGTAATTCCTTTCAAGACCTGAGGTTGAATCTCAAAAGGGAATATGTAAAAAGTCACCCTCTTATTCTCTATGTCAGCCAGACTCCTCAGCATTTCAATTTTTAATCACTTTTTTGTCCTTGTGTTTCAGTGGGTGAAGCCACAGAACAGAGGGTTTAATATGTTTATCAAAAATGGTCTGGAATGTGGGAAGTCATTGGTAAACTTTTGGTTTACACTGTTTAATCACCTAAGTAAAAAAAAAATAGCCAGTACCAATATTTTGAAACATTGCAGGGTGGCATTAAACCATTGGAAATTGCTAGTATTGATATAATTAATAAAAATCATGATATAGTAACTGAAGTGAAACGAGTTAGCATTTCAAAAACCTGCAAGCTCCTATGGCAAAGATGAATTATATCCACCAAGAGAGATGAAAAAATAACATCTCAAAGATAAACAAGTTTTAATAAACAACAAGTTTTAAAAAGTCTTACAAAAAGATGGCATTGTCTTAGGGTTGTATTCAAATCATACCTGATTTCATCTACCACAATTTTTTCTACAGGATAAATTGGAAACCACCTTAAAGCAGTGTAAGGGTTGACTTTACTCTGCTTTACAGAGCATCTTTACAGCAGCCTCATAATAAGATAAACATGGCTTGTAACTTTTGCTCTTCCTTCACAGAAAAACATGAAGCCCTGGCTTTATTTTTAAAACACTAATTACATGATGGGGAGAAACGTCTTATTTCTGAGAACACGCGTAAGACAAAAAAAGTGTGTGAAAATGACAAAATAATGCAGAAGTGCACAAAGGCTTTATTAAGGAAATGGTGCTCAAAGCACTGACTTGTCCTATACTTCAAATTTGTTTCTCTTTCTTGAGCTAGCACTGCTTTAAGCAAAAG
Source organism: Bombycilla garrulus (assembly GCA_013400315.1). Taxonomy (NCBI): domain Eukaryota; kingdom Metazoa; phylum Chordata; class Aves; order Passeriformes; family Bombycillidae; genus Bombycilla; species Bombycilla garrulus. The sequence goes on from VXBU01004139.1 coordinate 204,600, forward strand.
ATGCAGATTTGTCAAAAGATAAAGCAACAAGACATTATCCTACTTCTGTTATGAAATTTCTAGTGAAAAACCTCAATGATTTCTCAATTTTGCACATGTTGTATCTCCCAAAGTGTCCTAAGACAGTCTTACAATTCTTACAGAGGATTTGTTCAAATTTGTAAATGACTTCTGTGTGCTTTGTTAAGACAGAAATGTCAGCTTTGCTGCTCTTTGTGACAGATGTTTGGGCATGCTTTCAGTTCTGTATTGTCCTAGCTGTAAAAAGAATGAATGCAACTGGTAAATGGAATAATTTCCTCTAAGATTTGTTTCACTTATGATATCTGTTCTATAAAACATCTTGGGCACAATCAGTTGTGCCTAAGAATTTTGAATTCAATATAGGAATTTTACTGCTTTTCTCAAAAAACCCACCCCAAAACCAAACCAACAAAAATACAAAACCAAACTGAAACAAAAACAAAACCCAGCTGAACAACAGGCTGCATATGAATACACGGAAGGTTTGCCTACAGTCTGCTAGCACTTTGGACTGTAGAAGTTTTTCTGGTAGACAAGAAAGTCACCAATAAAAAAAGAAAAGGTGAAACAGCTTCAAATGTCAAAACTTTGTAGAACTAAGTCAACATGACACTATTTCTCTATCCCTTTAATCTTATGAACCATGTTAGGAGATAATGGACTCAAAATAGAAGAATGAAGGGATAATACAAAAAAAATGAAAAAGGAAGAAAACGTGTTATAGCTTCTCTGCTTTTCTAGATTGAATCCAAAATCTTGAAGTGTTTAGATTTTATAAATACCTTGATACTGAGATAATTCTCAGGACTTTGGTTGTGCTTATACCCATTGAATGAGCATGTCCCAAGAACTCTTGGTGAAACAGCTTCTTGCTGAGTATCACCACCTGTGCAGTATTTCTTATAAGTTAATAAGTGGGTTTTCTTTTAAAAGTAATAATTTTGCATGTTGAACTTTTGGAAGTTCCTTTCCTTGATAGCCAAAACAACTTTTAACCTTTCAGTTAATATTAAATAAGAGATTCAGCAGTCCATGTGAAGTTTCAAGACATTCATTTACATTCAGTAGCTCACTGCAAACAGAATCACTGTTCCTAAGCATCTCAGACAGGATCAGTTTTTACATATAGAGCTACTGGGTCCATTGGTGTAAATGCCTTTTTCACTTTCTAAGTTTTCTTATTACACTTGGAAGAATGTGATGTGAGAATAATAATTTTCTTTTTCTCCCTTTGTGGAGCCAAACACAGCTATCTGAATCTGAGCATGTTTCTTGGTGAGCAGGACAGTGAGAGAAAGAAGAACTGCACTGACAGCTCAACCACTCATGTAATAAGGAAAATTAAAGCTCTTTAGGTACTGAGTAGTGCCCCAAGCACTCTGGTTTTCAGCCAAGGCCTCCACTGTTTTACTTAAGTCTATTCCCAAAACCAGAAAATTGGTTGGTTTAGCCATTGTTCCTACCTCCATTTCAGCAGGTGTGTGAGGAACTCAGAAAAGAAGGTATGGAAACACAGCACACCCACTACAGAAGGACATTTGCCTGGCCAAGGATGAAAAGCTGTATGGTAAAGAACTGAGGTGATTAGCTTCAGAGGCAAAAATTTTATCTGTTCCTATGTCATCACTATTATTTCAGTGTCAGAATCTGATAGATGAGGTAAGCATGCTTGATATCATCAAATTAGGATGTCAATTGCTACCATGCTTATATTTCCTCATTTCACTTTGGAATGCTTGCAAATAACAAAATTTTCCAAAGATTTCAGTTTAAAACTTTTCAATCGTGGAAACTAATTTTTAAGAGAAAGAGAAAAACCTTTTATAAATTACTGCTTAAGGTCTCTTCTATCATCAGAAGTCACTGCACCCCAGCTACTCTGGTTTTTACTACTCTAAGTAATGGGTGAAGAACTGAATGGAGTGTCTTCTGAAAAAGTAAACTGCATACTCTTTGTGTTCCCTGTATATAATAGAAAGTGCAGACTGTATCTTAAGATATGGCAGACCATTTCCTACAGGGAAGTAAGGTGCTTATCTGATGCTAAAATGGCATAATTTTTCTTTCCATGGCTAGACTGTGAGATGCAATCCAAACTCTAAACTGGCAGCTGGGGGGGGGTGGAATGTGGATGGTAATTCTGATTTCACAGCTGAGCAATAAAATCTCCTGTAGGTTAGTTCCCATGAAAGAACTATTAAGGACACTTGTTTTCAATCACAGATGCTCTCTTCTCAGTCCTATTCTGAAGTGCTTTATTCAGAGTTTTCCCAATCAATATTTTGACTTTGAGAGGCAGAGCTATTAGAGGTTATTTAGTTGGAGAGGGGGAATGCCAGGTCTTGAGCCAGGCAGTTCTCCTCGATGGTTTGTCAAACAAGGTGAGAGGAAAAAAAAAAAGAGCAGATGCAAAGAAACAGTGTACATTCCACCCTAAATGGTAATCTTATTTTCTGTTATTTCATCTTTTGCTAAACATATTTTATAGAGTAAAAAACATGCAAACCCAAAGCACAGGAGAAACATAGCATGAAGAATATGTCATAGTATCATAACTTTTCTCTAAAACTAGCAATAGTATTCTAGGATGAATTCTTGTCCTGGGATGAAACTCTTAGCAAACTAAAACATATTCCTTTTTCTACTATATAGAATGATTAGTTAGGTAAGTCACAATTTGGATTTTTGCAGCAGGCTAGGAGGAAAATACAGTAGGGTAGGAATATGTATATATATACACACACACATATAAAAATCTCTAGGTACAATAATGGATTTTTAGGTATCTTAGGAAAGAATACAACTTCAATTCCAAGCTTTAAAATTACTTTAACATGATGTATGAATACCTCAAAATATATTTCAGGCAGCAGTTTGGTTTTGTTTCTCCTACAAAAACGGGTAAAAAGTTGTTCTACCAAACACAAACACAGGGTGAGAGAATATATTGTCTCATCACCATACAAAATTGATAAATGAAGACTAGAGATCTTTACTGTTCAAATACTTAATAAAAATTTATTAAACAATGTTTATTACTTGAATTCCTAATCACTGTGGATGACTGCACTCTTATCATCTGTTTTCTGTCCACAGTATGCAGCTATCTCTTTTGGGAAGATGAAGTGCATGGCAGCTCATATTTTGTTGGATATTCTTCACTTTGGCTACAAATCCTTATAGAAATTCTGATTAATGTGCTTAAGAGTTATATCCTAATTGATTTTACTTCATATACCTTTATTTTTAGGATTACTATTGCTTGTTAGCAGCAGTTCTTTGACTTCCAAATGCTGTTCTTCCTAACATATCTTATTTACTAGAAGAAAAAATCAAAGAAAGAAAAAAGTCTGCGGTTTAGCTCTGCTCATATCTTGAAGCCAGAAGTTTCTGAAAATCATCAGTTTAGTACTCATACACCTATCTGTCTTTTTGTAGCTTCCACTATCATAGGCAGCAATCTAAAGAATTTTTATATAAATGAAATAAGAAAAGAAAAATTTCTCTGTTACTCCAAATGTTTGTTTTACATTCATATAATTTTACATTAGTGCTTCTCACTATTTTTTTACTTCATCCTTTTGGTATTGATCACCTACTTTTGATCTCACACACTGAGTAAGGACACTGTTTCCACACTGTTCAGGGTGAAGCTTTCACGCAAACTATTTTCTAGAACTGTTTGCTACCAACATAAAAGCCAAACTGAGAAGACATTGATTATTTACTTGATAAGAAAGGAAAAGCAGAGAACAATATTTTCTTTTACAATCAAAAATTTCCTTCTACATCTTGAGAGAGGAAGCGAAATATCAGATAATTATAAAAAATGTTTTTAAAAGTAAGAGAAGCTTAAGTAGTAGATACTGAATTGTAATAGACAGTTGATATTTTCATTAAATATAGTTGCTTGCTTTTTTAATAGTTGATTAGGTAGTAATTTTTTGTTTTAGTGCATATCAATTCTTCTGTACTATAGATTTCAAATTTCTGTTACAAGGTAAGGTAGTTTTGCCTTTATTTTAGAAAGACAGACAAATAATTTACCTGCACACACCAAATGGAAAAGTTGTCCATATTACTTTCTCTCTTGTTTTAAAGTGGGTGTTATCATGTCACAAAGTGTGACTCCCAATTCCTTTTGGCCAACTCCATATGCATCTGACTGATTATTTGTTTAGTAGCACTCAGCACACTGAACAGGGCAGGTTTGTTCTGCTGACAACTTTATTACCCATCTGCCGCAAAGCACGGCTGTGATATAATTCATTTTATTTACCCTAGAACTACAACAACAACAACAACATCACTTCTCATGGGTGTGCAGTGTTGTGAGAGGGAAAAATAATTTGACAGTTCATCTTTCAATGTCTTTTGCCTGTACACAGGAAAAATTATGTAGATACAGTCTTTTAATTAGAAACAGTGCAAAAAAATTAATATTTCTTCCTTGAATATATGGCACTAAGGAGACATCCCAGCATTTGGAATATATTTATTTCTCAAATACAACTAACCAACCGGTTGATATAACTACTGCATAATTTGAAACATTTTATGTTTTCTTTATTTTACAGGATATTTTTGGTAGTTCTGATTTAGGAAAGCTTTTTCCTTCTCTCAGGTTGAAGGGTTTTACTTAGATTATTTTTGTAATAAGCCTGTGTAAATGGTTCACTGCTATGTAAGACACCCAACAAGAACATGTAAGCACTTTCCCTTCGAAATCCTCAACCAATCTTTCTTCCATCAATCTTTACAGCACAGTAAAGAAACACAGTTATAAAACAGGATGCTGAGCGTTTAGAAACTGCTCCACAGATAGACAGACTGAAGTATGCATGTGTGCGAGTGCCAGCTCGCAGGGAGACTGTGGGCGGGGCGGGGGCGAGGAGGAAAAACCTGAATAACAATGATTTCAGAAAGCAGAGGTTAGAAACAAACATGCCTCTAAACAGTGCACACAGTTGTACCTTTCTTTCTGTAATTTAGATAAAACCAAACTGCAGGTATGTGGTAAGCTAAGCATGGAATATCAATATTTATGCCACTTGGAATTTACGAACCAGCAAGCTCCTATGCAAATATCCCAGCTACATAAAGGTAACATTGTTTTCTGCACATAATGCTTCAAGTCATATGTTCTGAAATAAAGATTTCAAGAGTATACTGGCCTTCTTGAATTTTTATTTTATTTAGAAAGCTGTCATTTACAAGGCCAAACCTGTACTCAAAAACCTCCTGTTTTAATGATGATGCATATTATTTATTGCATGTACTAGGTATGAATACATTATTTTAACAATGCTTAAAATTGGTCGGAAAATCTACAAGTATTCTCTTCCTTCTCATGTGGAGTGATCAACTCCTGCTCAGCAATTTCTCTGTGTGAGACACTGAAATGAAGCAAATGACACATTTTTCTTTACACTGACAGAGATGGCTATTTATTCGAAGTTCTTTGCTATTTTCATAAACAATAAAGTTAAGAATAAAATTTTCTACAAATTCTGGGAAGTTCTGCAGGGACAATTTTCAGTTTTGTCAAGTGAAGCCAAAGTAATATTCCTGTGTCACGTTTATAGCCATCTGTGTGGATGCAAAGTCAAGTTTGGGCAGCTTTGGTCAGAAAGTTAAGACTCATTTCCAAATAGTTTTTCTATCTGTAATCAGATACTAATTCAAACACTATCCAAATTTGGAAAGACTGTATCTCCTAGTATCTTGTTTATGTCAATAACCTGTGAAGACAGATTTACAAAATGAAAGAAATACAAAACCCAAGCCAACCCGCCCTGAAAAAGTCACAGTTCATGTATTTGGAAGGGAAAGTAAACTTAAAATATAGAAATAGCAGAATCCCATTAAAATATTTTCTGATTACTTGCTAAACCCAAGACAAAGTTTTTCTTACTCCTTCCAGGTTTTGCAACTAACCCAGGTGTTGTGACTGTGAAATGGTTACAGCCAGAGCTTTAGTCTTGTGGCTACTCAGAGGGGCAGAAACAACAAAAGGGAGAGGGGAGAAATGTGGATCTCCCTGAGGCCAATGGCCAAACAGATATTTGTGTCATGATTTCATTATATAGATGAAAGAGTTATGATGATCCTCTTCTTGGAAGAAGTGGGCATGCAAACATCTGTCCAAGAGTAGCAATAGCTCAGGAGCTGCAGCAAACAGATTCAGAATGGATACAAATGCTTACTGTCATCTACGTGTTTGTGATTGTGAGAGAAGGGAACTTCAGTCTTTAATTTCCTTGGAAAAAGTGTGCCACCAGATCTCTGAAATGCTCTAAAGCATATATGATGCCTTAATAACTGTTAAATATCACAGATCTCTTAGTCACTTGCAGTTAATAGCCAGCTTCTAAATCAACAAAAAATATAAAAAATTACGGAGACCTCAAGAGTGAATTATGTAACAGAAATCCAACAGTTTTGGTCTCAATCTGCTGGAAATAAACTTGAAACTGAAATTTAAAAAGAAAATTAAAAATCCTTTAGTAAAGAGTCATCCCATTCCCTTCCTTGAAATCTTATATAGGAGTGAGTTTTTTTGTTTGTCATGCAAATCTGCAGAAATTCCAGCAATTCATAGCTTAACTATTTTCCAATGCATCATGAATCAAATATGCCTTGAAGGAAAAATTATCCCCTTTTATGCTATCATGGGATTACTACAGTTTTGTAGAATTCTAATTTCAACTGAAAAATGTAATTTGCCATAATATTGCTTGTGTCTCCAGATCAGATTTGAATCAGTAGCCAAAAGTTCCTGTTGCTATCGAAATTTTAATTCACATTTTGACAGGTAGGAAACTTGAACATCTGACACCTCTTGATATTTCTTTTCAACATAAATTACCTAAGGATATTTTTCATGACTAGGTATTGGTTTCTACCAGTTTCCTAGAAAGGAAAATATCACAAAGCTGCATCTTTTCCCCTCAGTTTTACCAGTTCTGTAGTGAGGTTATCCTCCATTCTTTATTTGTATAAAAATGTTTCAATATTGTACATGACTTCAAACATGTATCATGTGTTGTGAGAGTGTCTGGACAATGGGAAATGGCAAGTAATGCAGGGCTTGGGGCTCAGTTTCAAATTCATCATCTAGAAGCACTTTCTCAAGAGGCTGACTAACATTATCTGTCTCTTCTTCCTATAACTAAATACATCCATGTGAAATGCACCCTAATGTGCTCACATCCCCCTGCCCACAACCTTAATTTTATTTATTGAAATTTCCCTCTTTTATTTAATGTACAGAGAAAAGTTATTTTGCAGTGCCACCACTGCAGGAGCTTTTTAAATGATTCAAGGAAGTATAGCTTTCATTTAGGTTTGTGCCCTCCAGTCTGTTTATACTGGTCGATACACTTGTCTGAAAAATATAATGGATTAGCACATCATTCAACAAACTAGTCAGAAGGCAAGCTCAAGGCGACAGAGACCAAAAAGTAAATTACAGCCAGTAGAAGGGAGAGGCCAAGCCTACAGCTAGGAAACATCATATCACTACAAAACCTGCATTCTGTGGGAATGAAACTTGAACTGAAATGGGTGAAAAATTTACACTGAACTATAATAAAACAATGAACTCCACGATTTCATACAAAACCATGAATTGTACAGTTTATGACACATAATGCAAAATGTGATTGTCACAAACAGTGCTCGCTACAGTCATATCTCCTATCAACAACAGACATGATTACTCTGAAACATGAAAGGAGTATTTTATCTCCAGTTTAGTACTTTTTATTTCAGTACTTATTTAACAACTTTAAATATGTGCCAAACCAAAGATGCCCAAAAGAATATAATGAAAAATCTGTGACGGTATATCTTATACAAGTGGAATAAACATACACAAAGATGCAGTACAACTCTAAAGATGGAAGGTCATTTTCCTTAGCACAGATAACCTATCCAGATTTCCTAGATAACCTTCAAGGTGAAGTTCATTAGCTACAATTTTTTGCATATATGTAATTAATTAAACTCCTTTGTATGAGTGACAATTGTGGGTTATTTTTTGTTTTGAACCTCCTGTAGTTGATTAGAAAACTAAAATCAAATCACTGTACTTCTACTTTAAAATTTGTAAAAGTGTTATTTGCAAGAATGACTTTAGTTATGTAACACATATATCTTTTCACATTTACAAAGAGAAAAGAGTCCTAATGCTGTCGTAGAAGTTGAAGAATATAATACCACTATAATAACCTTTCAGAAAATTAACACAGTGGATGAAATTCACTGCTGAGGTGGATCCTCTACCTCAAGTGGAGGTACATCAAGAAGAGTTGTGTGTGCTGTGCTGGAAGGTATAAATCACACCGTATGACTGTTAAGCAAACTCTTGAAAAGTGTTAGAAACAACCTAGCAGATGCATCAGCAGAGAAGAATGAGAAACCACCTGTCATGTGGCTTCCAAAGTCATGTATCTGAGGGAGAGAAAGCCATCTCTACAGAAAGTGAACCGCCACTATCATTCCTTTTCTACATTTCCATTCAGCTGTGCTTATGCCTCAATTAGTTTTGCCTCAATTAGTTTTGCCTTACTCCCGCTATTTTCAGTTTTGTGCTTGTGTCTTACACACGACTGCAGGTATCAGGAAAGATAAGACCAGCGTTTCAGATTTCCCTCATGGACATAGCCTTGGTTTCATTTATTCACAAGATGAACAGAAGCAGATGATTTCTAGAACTCAATTTGCCTATCTCTGTTCCCCAGCTCTCACCACACAGAGTCACTTTGAACACCTTTTCTAGGATTCTAGAAGGAGGTGATGCCATAGAGCAATGGTCTTTGAAAGGAATTCCTAAACTTTTTAGTCCATAATAGATGCTTATTATTGGATCCGAAGGAGCAAATGGGAAACAAGTGCTTGTATTTTGGACCATTGATAGTTTGCTTAAACTAGATATTTCTGCTCAAGAACTCTTTCAAGCTCCTATAAAGTGAGGAAACCTCTTGTAACTTTATGGATAAAATCAAGTGTATTGGGATTCAATTCAAATATACTGTATAATATAAATTTCAATTTTCTGAAGGGAGAGGCTCCACAATTGACTCTTTACAAGTTGTGTGCATATTGCACTGATAATCAGGTTTCTATTTTGGTAATGAGTTGGTTTATAAAATAACATTTGCATTGGGATATGTCTGCTTCTTAGTTGTCTACCCTTGCACACTACTTCTGGGACATCTACAGAATCACCAAAACCTTCCTTGTTTAAAGCAAAGATGCCAATTTTAAAATGTCATGCCCTATCACAGCTGAGGCCTCAATGTTCAAATATGCTGAGCTTTCAATTCAATATGAAATCTGCCTGTTCTTCTGGCATGGGGCCAACAAGAGACTGATGGGTTTTGACACATTCTTCCTTTATTTGTTTGTGTCCTGGGCAGGAGCTGTTGTTCAACACCAAGAAAAATCTTAGATGTTTAGATGTCTAACCTTTAGTTAGGTTCCTAAGATTCAGACTGTGTATATGTAGATTTTAAATAAATAACATATTAAAAAATCAATTAAACATTGAGGTCCATGTCCTACTTTTATAAGCACATGTAATTTCACACTTTTGACAGCAGACGCACATGACCTATGCACCAATTTTGGGTGTTTATAGATTTAAACGGTATAAAGAAACAAAATAGTAACACACACTATCAGTGCTTTTTCACTACTGAAATTCAAGTATTGCTAATAAATGCATTTGGTCATAATTTTTCTCTCCAGAAATTTTGCTTTTGATTTGTTTTCCATGAGATTGCCACTGATTTTAACGAGAGTTCCCTTGGTTCAAAAATCCAAGCCCCAATCCCTCAATGGTTTAACTGAATAGATTTATCATTTGTTTCACAGCTTTCAGTGAGAATTCTTGTGTTCACGTTTCCAGGATCCAAGCATTTGTTATGACATATTAATCCTTTCTTCTACTCATACTCTGTTTTACAATTTTGTTATGATTTATCCGTGCTTTCTTCTACTCATACTCTTTTTATTTCAAGTTCAACTTGTAGCATTACCTTTTTTTACTGTTGTTTTAACGCTTATCTGTCAGAAAACTGTTTTCAGTTCCTTGTCACATTGTCAAATTTACCACTGTTTAGAAATTTTTACAGGACACACATCTGTTTCAGACTGAATAATTTAGAAAATTTCAGCTAAGGCTCAGTCTAGACACAACAGCTTTTTTATTTTGCTCGCGTTAAAGCAGTAAGATTTTTTGAGCACTCGTCACATTCCCATTCCTATTACAAAATGGATCTGAAACTGGCAGATGGATTTGCCTTTATACCAGCAAAAGGCTATTTGCCATTCCAATAAAAATACACTGAGATTTGTCCGAGTCATGTGCCACTGAACAAGCAACCACTGCTTAAATAGATCAATGCAAACCTTCATTCTATTTACTTCCACAATCTACAATGCCCTATGCTTATGATCGGGGTTAAGGGTGTGATCTGTAAAGTGACTCATGTGATTAATATATTGGTGTGATTTTGCTGCTGCAGAATAGGAGCCAAAATAAGAGACAGACACCTCACCAAAGCTGTGCAATTCTGAACTCCTTTTTTGCTCATGGATCCTGTAAGATGTGAATAACCAGACAGCCTGATTGCTTATATCTGGCATGCAGTCTCAGAGCTGTGATGGGAACATGTGCTACTGCCACACGTAAGTTTGTGAGGGGGCCAAATGAATATAAAGGTCTGTCTAGAGGGATTTCAGTTTCCATGGCCAAATCTCATTAGATTCTATCCTCTGTAAACAGATTCCAACCTTCAGCAGTGAACTACACTAACCACACTGTACCTTCCCCCAGTAGAACTAAATGTGCTTCATCCTACCATAGCTCTCAAGGGTAGCCACGGCCAAAAACCAGAAAGCAAATGCATGTGCTCAGGGTTGTAAGGCTGCAGCTGGACATTCCTTGCTAATGTGGGACATGTAGGACAGAGGTAAAGAACTTTTCAGCCACCTTTGCATGACTGAAAAATTCCCCTTTCCGTCATGCAGCCATGCAGATTCATACACAGAAATGTGTTATAGATAAATATATATGCATGCATACTGCTAGCCATAAAGCTAAGGCTGTAAGGCATCTTGCATTTTGTCATTATACTAGAGTGCTATTCAACGCATCTAAAAGAGTGTATCTTAAAAAAAAAACCCTTAAAATTTGTCTTTGTAATAAGTTTGAATGACCATTTTGGAGAGGGGGATGGCTAATCATCAATGTAGCATTTGTAAAAGGGCAACAACTTTTATGGCTGAATTTTGAAAGGTGAAAAATATTCATCCCTTGTAAACTTCCCTTCCATTGTGAAATGAGATTCTCATAGTCACCAATCTCATTAAAAGTTAAAACTCTGTCTGCTTAGCATTAGCAAGGAATAAAAGGGTAAGAAATGAGGTGTCTATGAGAACTATAGCTATTGACATCATTGACCTATAAATACGTCCTCTTCAAGTTGATATACAGCAATTCATTATCCCTGTTTTGATATAATTGCTATTACTGAAAGCCCTTTGCTTTCAAGTGTTAATACAATTGCAGTTCATTTTTCAGATAATCTGCCAAAAAGAAAAAACTAATTTCTAAATATTTGATCATAAAAGTTGTTCCCAGCTTTTACAGATAATTTAGTCAAATAATATCAGATAATCTTAGAGCAGATTTAACAGGAAATTGCTAGGGACTCCATCTAAGCAGCATCCATTTGCACTTATATAAATGTACTGAATGTGTAGGAAGACTTTGACAGCTTGCCATATGTGATTTCATTCTGTAGCCTACCTACTTTACCATCAAAAGTTATATCCTTTGAAGCATTGCCAGAATTACTTTAGCCCAGTAGATATGCTAGATGTGCCCTTTAAAAGCCGTATCATTTCCTTTCTACTCTGACTAGTTCAATGTAGCATCTGCTCAACTAAATTCCTTTGAAGGTTAAAACCAAAAAAACCCCTCTACTACAGCTCACTAAGATGTCCAGTATTGAATGAAGGCCATGGATGCAAGAGAATAAATATGACTTAGATGAGACTATAAAAGCGAATCAGAAAATTATCAGCTATCATGGGCGTATTATAATTATACACACACAGAATAAATATTTGCATTTCAGGATACGCAAGAGTTTTATTTAAAATAAAAATAAACCCTGCATTTTTTACTTCCAATCCATTATGCTGATTGTTTATATGCAAATGCTGATATTGCCGTGACACAGGTGTTAATGCCATAATAAAGAATATCACACATCAACAATTTGATTCCAAATAGCAAATATAGGTATGAATGCATAATCTCCTTTAAAATCTTTGAGTTTTTGCAGTTATTTTAAAAGACATTACATTATTTTCACAGCACCTTCCCAGCTGTTTTAGGTGGCAATGAAGGGATAGGCCATATCATCTGGTATCACAATGAAGTTGTGACATTTTAGAAGGATTCAGTTTACCTTCTTTAATTTCTACAAATGCTATTTAAAATTGAAGACTGGTGTTTTTACTAAAGAGGTGAATGGATTCCAAAATTATGTGATTTTCTTGGCTGCTAAATTGAAAACGTTCCAAAACATATTAAAATGGTAAGTGTCCTTTTGTAGTTTCTTTGTCCTGTAAAAACCCTGCAATGTCAATTTTAATTAATGAGCTGTAAAAGTTACATTTATATATATGGGTGGGGTTTTTTTCCAGTTTTTTTTATTACCTTATTATTTCACAGGAATTTGCACACTCATGAGGAAGGTTGCAGACTTTGCTAATCTGCAGGGATTTATCCCAAAAGCATCATGAGAATGCAGACTGGACTGTTTCAGATCTAGTCACACCACTGTCCAAATCAGGTACAGCATTAATGCGCTTATACCAGTTGAATAGCTCCTAACCACTCAGAATGGAAAAAGCATAATTTGTTTTGCATATGTCTATTTTAGTTGCCATCCATCAAACACATGAGATCTTTCTTCACAGTCACAAGTGTACATAAACCTAGAGGAGTGCAGTGATATCAAAAAAAGAAGAGGAGAATAGAACTATTATAAGCAACCTACTTTGAATTTGGCCAAAGAAAACATCTGGAATAAATTCAGTTTGAAGTGTACAGAATTCTTTCTGTAGCCACATTTTTACCGAAACGCAGGAAAGGTAAATCCTTATATTTGTGATGAGCATGAAAGAGAATTCCATCTCTAGAAACTGGAATTTTCTTATTTTTGTTTCAGTGATGGAATTATTTTCTATTAACAATTCTTCCTATGAACTGCCTTCTCCTGGGAAGGCATTGTACACTGAAGCAACAATACATCCAAACTTGATCTGGGAGCTAGCAAGGAAGACAGACTAAACCAGAAGAAGATAGGAAGCAGACGATAAAAATATAACAATGTTCACCCCTCCCAAACATGCAACTAATAAAATGCATACCTTTTTCACTACATTTCTTTAGCTAACCATTCTGATCCTGCATATTGCTATGTCTTTGGAATGCATCTTTCTCAGTGGTTAGACATTAGCTCATCTGCACAGAAGGTTGCAGCAAATAAAGTATATACCAATTACAATTAATGCAGGAATCCTCTAAAATGTCTTAACATAATGTTGACTCAAGTAAACTCAATCTGAATATATAAAATTTGAGACAGGACAAAGAAACTGAGCTGTCAAATGACCAAAATGTTCTAAAACTTGCAAGCAATCTATAACAAATAAGAAACAAAAAAGAGAAATCACTGTCACCCTTATCCAAAGTACTAGTTGCTTATAGGGACAGAGGGATTGCTCATTAACTTACAGAATATATCTTCATTCCCAATGTGAAAATATAGAGTAAAATGAGAACCATTCAAAGACCTGTGAAAACTCTTCATTGACTTACAGGCTGTGGATCAGACTCATGTCGGGAGAAGCAAACACAGAAGCTATTTCTTCATCTGGATTAACGAACTTTAGAAAAGGAAGGATCTCTTCCTACAAACTTTAACTCACGACTCACACATGCTGCTTTAATACATGGAAGAGCTACATTTACAATTTTCATCATATCTTTCTTATGCAAATGTTATGGAAGTTCAATAAGAATACATGGATATCTTCACTGTTATTCAAGGAATCTCAGGAATGCATAGAGCTTTGTATTTACCACTTCTGCATGAATAAGTGCTGTCCCCAATGAGACGTCTTTCTGAAAAGCAGTATGGAAAGGTAGAGAGTATGTCTGACTGTAATGGCTACATCCTAATACAGCAGTACTCAGACTAGAAAATACTTGTCACCCAAAAGACCCAAAGACAGGATCTCAAGCATAAAATAATTAATATAGGTAATAATTCTGTCATACATTTTATTAGTATAAGGCCAGATTTATTAACACAAAGGCTTTAAAAGTTATCTGGAATATAGTAGGAACAGAATACACCACATTAGTTTAGAGGTCTACGTGACAGAGAAATAAGACAGTACTTCCCCTTTATATTTTACTGTTGCCAAACTTTATAATATTATTGCCAATCAAGTGGTTTGATTGTAGTTTCAAAGCCCTTTTTGTAGAATCCTGATATTCCCAAAAAGTCTCAGACGTTTCCTACATATTAAAGTATGTTTTTAGCATTCATGTAGCTAATGGAAGAAGAAGACTTGAAAACGCAAAGTCACAAAGGGTGCAAAAACCCCTGAATGCTAATAAGCCCTTTAAAATACTATTTTCATATATCTTGAGTATGAACCAGACTCACTATTGGAGTTGATGATGGGCTGTGAGTTCTGAATATCAAAGGTTAGCAAAATTTTGCTTGGTTTCTGAGGAAGCAGCAGCATGTCTCCTCACGAATCTGCTGCTGAGTAGGGGCAGCGTGCTGTTTCTCTGTCTTCCACTCTCTGTCTGCTCACACTAGAGAGGTATTTCTTTGTCTGTCCCCTCATACTAATCTGATTACCCATCCCTCCAATATATGCCAGTGCTTCCTGTCTCTAAAGGGAAGATAATTCCTGCTCCTAGACATTGCTGAAGGAAGATATTTTCTTTCTCTCCTTTTTGCTCTAGATTTCTAACTCTGGGCAAAGGAGGTTTACCGCTTCACTCTGTAGCCACATCTGAGCTCCTGTCTGGTAAAAATGAATTCCTAGATTTGACTACCTCATCAGGTGGTCAGTAGAAGCACCCCTCTGCGCAGCTGCTTTTGGCTACACCAGCACTGCCAGAGCAGGCCGTGAGATGGGCGGGTCCTGATGTCAGATTTTGATGGTCTAGCTTGTAAAATGGCTTTAAACTTGCTCTTCTGTGGATACATCTGCAGAGGAACCTTCTGTGGGACTGCCATGAGAACGATAAGTAAACATCATCCATGTGGAGCCGAGTTACTCAGGATGAATGCAGACAGTTCTGAAGGTACGAGCAAACAGCAGAGAGAACTTTTAATGTGAATGCTGTTAAGGAACTCAGCTGAGCAACTAAGATAAAGTACTGGTTCACAGTAAGCCTGGCAAGTTTTCTGCTGCTCTTTTTCCCTGTCCCCTAAATGCACAGAACAACCTGGGAGCATTCCCTTTCACACTGTAACTGAAGCAGGACGCTGCTGTCAGCCGCTGTGCAATTGGAAACACAGAGGATGTCTCGGATCGTATCCGGGTTCAAATGCCAGAAGGTAATACAGGGAAACATGGGGTGAAACTGCTGAAGCAGCATAGGTCTGTTTTAATGCTGAAAATTAACAGGGAGTGGCAAAAGAATATAGATTAATGCTGGAAGAGTAATAGCACATGGACATGATTGTCTTGAATTTCCATTACAAACCTTGGGGATTAAGCACCATTAGCCTCTGACTTGGGAGGTTCTCTTGGCTAGATCCCATCTGCAGTGAAGACGCTCTCCACAGATTTTGGAATGCTCCCGTTCTCTTACCAGTCCTCCCTTTGCAGAGTAGTATTACTCTGTTAACTCTGACTGAATACAGAGCAAGTAAAGTCCTGAACAAGGAAGCAATAATACATGATGCTGGCAAAACAGAATAACATGTATTTCCTGTCCTTCTGAGCTGCTTACTGATCTTGTGCTTTTGTATGCAACCCCTTAGCTGGACTGGTAGAACTGTCTGTGAGGATTTGCAGCTGAAGATATGACTGAACTGATCTAGTTTAAAGTAGGGTTTTTCTATATTTAATTTTTGCAGTATTATTTTTTAGCTCAGAACCATTCAGTGATTGTGTGATTGTGTTTTTAATAGATATGGGCACTGTTTTATTCCTTTCATAACCTTAAACCAGCCCTTGAGTACCTGTGGATTGACCCACCCTTCTCAAGTGCTTGGAATTGAAGTTCTGTCAAGCAAAACTCTACTGCTTCTCTGCTACAAATCCTGAATAGTTTCATACAAAGGAAAATATCTGAATAATGACTTTCACTTTTCCTGGCTCAAATACAGATGTAAAAAAAAAAAAAATCTAAGTTTATAACCAGTGCATTTTATAAGCAATGAAAGGCATGTTTTCTTACTATTAATCAAAATCTATTAATTATAATTTTTTTCTTTAGAAATGAAATTTTCATCACTCACTAGCAAAATGACTTTTTGAATTTACTCTTAAAAGGTAGAATACTTACTTTGAGGGTTTTTTCTCCTCATCTCTAATGTGCCAGAAAAGCTTGGAAAATATCTTTCAGGCAAATTTGTCTGTTTCTCACCAATACCTGTTATTTTTTTCCCTAATTATTCCACAGCTGTTTGTTTTACAAAATATTTTCCAGCTTCCACAATAATATGTTACAATGAAGATACCAAAGTACTCTGTAGCTAACTTGGATAATATGAATATTAGTTCAGGAAAACTTTTTTTATTTGCTTTAATAGGAGAGAGGAATGAAAAATACCTAAATTGTCTTACCCACTTTCCCCAGATATTTTTATTAAAATGATCTGAAACCACTGCATTCATCAGGAAGCAAATGGTCTGATTGCTCATGTTTTCAGTCTTATTCAGTACTGTAAAGAGTTAAGAATTGCAATGAAGATACTTTATCAAATGCCTTTTATTTTTTTTTTTAACAGAAAATGGTAGAAATTATTAAGTGACATAAAAAGTCTTCAGCCTTTAAGTGTTAAACCAATGAGGCTATATTTTATTGCATGGAGAATCTGTGATTCATTTTAACCAGTGAATCCCTTCTGCATAAAGACTTTCAATGTTTCAGCCTCAATGGCTGGTAAAATATGTTCAAAAGAATAAATAAGGGAAACATGATTCTCATGTAAAATAACATTCTGGATTCCTTTAGTTAACTCAACAGAGAGCTATATTCAGAGAAGCCTATAAGACAATATTGCTGGCAGTATTTAAACACACTGCAGAAAAAGATGCAAAACAATATGATCAGTAACATTAGGTTAATTTCAATTTAAAAAAAAAATCATTAAAGCGTCACCATGTATTGCATTTGGACTCACTACAAAGTGACAGTCAGCGGATTATTCCACAGATTTCTAATGCTGAAAATTCTGATGGCATTTACTAGCATAACCTTTCAACTCTGAGCACATCAATAGAAGCAGACAGTGGTTTGAAATATGATTCCTTGCAGATAGCATATCCTCATTCATCTGACTGTGGTGCTCTGTGCTCCATTGCACAAACAGCGGCTCACCCACTTCTGAGAGGACACTAATAAAAAAGGCATCAATTTTCAGCTCTAGTACTACTGTGATCTCTTTATATGTTCGACATCCAACATTAAATTAAAATGCTGTTATAAATCCTACTTTCTGAATCTGGAATGAGTGTTGGGTTTTTGTCGCATGAGACTGCAGCAAATCTTGTCAAAAGCAAGGAAGCACGTCTTGTTCACTCAGAATTAATGTTGTGGATGAAAGAAGGAGGTAAAAGAGGTTGAATACGGTGAACTGTGGGTGTCAAAGGCAGTGGGTTAAAGCAGCTTTGGGGTACCAAACAGAGCATAACATTTGCTGCTTTCAACAGATTCCTAGTCAGTAATTATAATTAAAATTTACTAACTGCACATGAAGAATAGTTTGTTCATTATATAAAGCACTTTAAAAATCCTGGAAATTTTAAAACGCCGTTATTCATCACACTTTGGGCAATGTATTTCTCTGTGTGAGACAAAACTAGTCTGGTAATAACCAGATAAAATGGCCTAAGTGTTTTGGACCTCTTCATGACCATACAGTAAAGGTTGTTACCTCGTCTATGCAAAATGATGTGTATTGATGTTGATGTTCAGGACTTCTGTCAGGTTGTCTTTTGCTCTTGAGTTGGCATAAAAGTTCTTGGGTTGGGATAGGGATTTAAAATAATCCCAGAACAACAACATAGAGAAAAAAATGATTAGGCACTGATATTAAATACTGTGAGGATGGCAAAACTCAAGCTGTGCACAGTGAGTGTGATAAAGAAAGCAGGTGGGATATTTCTGCTATGTAGAAGAGTGCCATATATTCTGGAGTCTTTCAGCTGTATCTGATAACCTCTAATGGCGGGTATCCTTTCTCCTTTAAGAGCTAAACTAAGCTACACTGAGAAGGCAATAATGGCTTCAGCAAAGATACTGGGTCTATAGATATTTTCCCTTGTTCAGTTCATTCATAATTATGAAGAAAAGAAACAAGCTTGCCTTTTTGGGGGTGGGGGAGTGCCTTCAAGAGTGGTTCAATATCTGGATCGAACAGAGGAACTTTTTCCCCCTAAGGATCCTGCCTGAAGAAACCTTGACATGCACAAAGTCAGAACCTAGACAAAGTTGCCCTGGTGAGAACGATAAGGTCACCCGTGGGATTGCTGAGATTATCTCTGTCAAGCACTTGGACAGCATGCAGTCAAATGATGCATCATGCAGTCATTTTCGGGGGGGAAAAATCAATTTCTTCAGCAGGTCGCTATTTGCTTTTCAAAGTGCCCTTGTAGGCCTTCACCACCAAGCATTTATCAATTTAAATGTTGTAAATTGATAATGTGCCACTGTGCCTTGTACTGTTTCTGAATTATTTTGATACTTATATTTTCTTACTGCTCTCAAAATCCTCAGAGCTGCCCTATTTCAATAGAACTCCTCCCTTGGTCACTTCTTTTAGCATAAAATACTACAATAAATTAATATTCTTACATTGAATGTTAAGGGAAAAAGAATTAAAGCCCCACATGATAAACACAGAATTTCCCAGGTTTTTATTTGCTCTTTTTAAAGCTGTAAAACTGTTAAAAAATTATCAGAGCTAGTGTTATATGATCACTTTATGTAGAAGTATTTAAATTCAGAACACTAAAACAATGACAATATAAAAAAAAAGGGCAAGTTCTATTCAAAATTGGTTATTGCCAAGATTCACTTAAAAAAAAATTACAGTTCCAGATTTTGTTATTTTTTGTATTATTATTATTATTAGTACTAGTAGTTTATTTTTTTAATGTTATTTTGTATAGGAGGAAAATAAGATAGAATTTACAGAATCAATGCGGGTGTCAAGATTGCTTTATATTATTTTTTAAGCAAACAGAGCACAAAAGCAATCCTTTAACCATCTACTAACCTCAGCTTGATTTGCATTGAAAAACAGGTAGAGCACAGTAGTTGAGGTTTGTGCTTCGTAAAAGCAAAAGAAATACATGGCAGTTGCAAAGCATTCTTAACCTCCAGTGATTTATTGGCCCTCAGCCAAGTTATCAGGGGAATCTAATTCTTCTTTATTATTCAAATAAACCACATTTGGCACCATGGTTCCTTTTCAGAATAGCTTCACAAATAGAATGAGTACTGTCATTTATTTGACCTTGTACTTGTGTGCTGTAGCTATAATTTTATTTGCCATTTCATAGAACAAATGCACAGAAAGCCAAAATAGGGAAATAGGTTATGCTACCGGTAACAGAGTACACACGTAATATACCTGTTGGTTTTGCCTTCTTTATTTTCAAAAGGTTAAATTCTCAAAATTTCATTCTTGTTTTCTTCCTTTTTCATCTCTATTATCTATCTCTTATTATGCCAGCAGCTGCACTGTTCAGTTTTAGTGAGCTCTCTTTTCAACAGGCCAATCTGCAAACCTGCTCTGTGTCCTGGACAAGTAGGAGCAAAAGTAGGAAATATTTTACTTTAAGATGTGGACCTCACAGGTGGGAAACAATGCATACTATCCTTGCTGAGTACAACTATTGTAAGAGGTGATTAAGAACTTGTTTTCTGAATGCAAAAGCATCTTAGCCCGATTATTAGTTCAAAATATTATCTATTGAACCTGAAACATCATATGTCAGATCATTTTATTCTTTCTGGATAACGCATTTTTATTCTGTTTCTGGATAGACTTTTCACCCTTTTCGTTACCATTTATGTTTCAGCATATATTTGGTCTAAGTCTCCAAAACAGAGACTTTTCAAGAGAATTAAAATCTCTTAGGGAAGCACTCACACTGAATTCTAAGTGCTGGAAGGAGCGGTTTGAATGTCTCTTCAGTGGTTAGCCATTTTGCTCTGAAATCTCATCCCATTTCTAAAAGGAAATCAAGGACTGAGGATTCCAAAGATGGAAGTTACCCTGATATCAAAAATTACCTACTGACTTGGAAAACGTCTGGGACTAGATATATATGGAGAATAAACATACACTACAGAGATCCAGTGTAAAAGGATGCTTGTATTGGCTGCACCACCACAGACCATGTTGAGCAACCCAGAGAAGAAATCCTGGCCATGCTGCACATCTCTAGACATTTCTGGGTCCTTCAACACATACGACAGCTCATGAAAGAACTGGAAGGTATGTTCAACTATTTCAGCTCGTCTCAAGTATAACTGAGCCATGACAATTAACACAGACTAAAGTCAATATACATAGACTCTTTAATTGAGACTGTTGGTCCATTTCTCTTGCTTTGACTCTTTACCTTCTCTCATTTCTTATTTTCACCTAAGTCTCTTTTCCTAAACTTTGAAATGGATCTCCGTTCTTGGAAACTGCTCTGATTGTAATTCCACAGTGTGGTCTGAAATAAACATTTGCCAAACTAGCTTAAAATTCTTGGTTAGCATTAGCTGGAAGATAAATAATTCAAAAAAATTATTCAAAATATATATGTTGATGGGTGTCTATATGTAAGTTATATTCATTGTAATGTCAAAAGCGTATTTATTGCAATTTTTGTTTACTGTTCAAATATACTGTTACTTTTGCCAGGGGTAACTTTATTATTATAATTTCCAGGCTAACTTCCAAGATATTGTTTTATCAGATTTGTTTACTATTAGTCCTGCAGCTATCTTAGAACATTGGCATCCATTTGTTTTGCACCACTGGCTCTAAATGTTCAGAAAAGAGTAAAACTGACTACCATAACTGTTTTCACCTGCTGAGATTCAATACAAAAACTATTTTCCTTTATCTAGGAGACATGAGATTTTGCTTTGCAAATACAAAAAATGTTTTTCATTATTTCTGTGCATACTAGTTAAAAAATAAATTCTAAAAATAAATTTAAAAACCCCAAACCAAAACAACAACAACAAAAAACAAAACACCAAACAAGAATGAAGTTTTAGAGGAATAATTTGACTAGAAAGTAAGGCTCCAAAGTCAGCACTTGATGAAGATAAATAATAATGTACACAATAATGCCCTTAAGTGCAACGCTGCCTGGAGGTTCTACACAAATATAAAGTTTTGCAGTATCAGCAGAGGGTATATCAATCACTTGCAGTGCAAGAAATACAAGACCACATGTATCACATAGCACCAACCCAGAAATTCAGAATTCACGAGTATCTTAAGTTAGGTGTGGTGAAAACTGTAGCATTTCCATGTATATTTGAGAAATGGCTCTATGGATAGACTTGCTAATATTTTTAGCAACAAATAAGCTTTGACTAGTGATTTAGTAGGAATATTTTAAAATACTTTAAAATATTTTAAATATTTTAAAAGCTACTTCTTTTAAAATTATTAAGAGACTAGTGATATAACGCTGTACCAAGAGAACAATATATCAAAAANGTGGATTTATTTTATTATTCTATAAAAATCCACAGTACTGATTCTGATTTTTGATAGTTTTTCCATCAGTGCTTTCAGTGGTAAATGCATGGAAATATTTGCCCTGATATTTCCAATACTCTAACATGCAAAGAAAATTGCTTCATTTATCTGAACCCTTTCTTGTAATCTATATGGATCAAGATGGAGTGTAAAGTCTTAACATGATGTGAGTTCAGAGTAAGGAGGATTTATCAGCTCTATAGTTTGAAAGACAGTGGCAGAAAATGCTTTTAACAAGAGACTAACATAGGGTTAAAGCCAAATTTTTCTTGAACAGATGATATTTCAGATGGCCACACTATTCCAGATGCATCAATTTCCTTGAAAATCCAATCCATATATGTGCATATGCTGTGCTGGCAGGAGGACTGACTGAAATGGCCAAAACCCAAGAGCTAATATTCTTTTGGCCAGAATAATGCAATTATTATTTTCCTAGCTATCAGTCTAAGCATACAGAGCCATCTGTTATGCAAAGCAAACATACACATCTCAATTACAGAAAATGCAGTTGCCTTGACAGAATTTGGATTACACCACTAACCAGGGCTGTAAAATTTGTTTTAAGCTAGTGTATAATGGATGCCTTTTAGGAGTTTCCTAATTAGCATTTACCTGCTTAAACTAATTATCCATCCTTCTTCTTTACTGGCTTATTAGACTTTGTTGGATACTATGCATAAACCAGATTAATATGAACATAAGACAATAATAAACATTAAAGTTTCAATTCTTTACTGTATTAGCAACATGGTGGTGCACCGATTTCAAAATGTGAGATTCTTAATACTAACTCCCAAACAGATTAAGTCAGGGATTAAAGTCTATTACAAAACGAGGGACTTTAATGAGAGACAAGAATACTGATATGAGCTAGAAAGAGCTCTTGTTTCCATTTCTATCACTGGGTTTGCCAAAGCCATCACAAAATAACAATTACTGAACTTATTACAGCCAATTGCTTGCGTGTTCTTTGAGGACTTAATGAGCCTCTATCCATATTCTCACCAGATAATATTTAAAATTAGTCTTTTTTTGCCACCAAATATTAAAATTTCCCATTTAATTGTTGGTGGGGTACAGGAAACCTGATAGCAAATAGTCTATGCTGATAGTGGCTTCCTCATAGCTCTGTGGGTCCCAATTTAAAGTATCTGAAATAAGTATTATTTCAGCTTTTCTCTGCCTCCTCAGGGTGACTGCAGTAAAGTAGATGGTCCCACTCTGAAAATCATCATGCAAAATATTTCTGCTTCATTTCTAAGTGCAAGCAGAAAGAAGCTATCCTGCCTAAACATTTCTGCATGCTGCAGGATTAGGAATAAGTATTAACAACTAACATTTGCCCCACTTCTGCTCTGACTTCTAATCTTTGAAAAAGCAGTTGTCAGCAATTAAATTTAAAAAAAAAAAAGTCCCAGACCAAAGCCCTTCAAATTACTATATTTTATAAATTCATCTTTTCATATTAGTGAGCATTGGTGAAAGCGTCAAAATGGTCCTTGTTGGAACCCTCCCTGCAAGACATTTTAATGGTCTCTTTCAGCATTCCTTGACTCCAAATGACTCCCTGTCATCGTGTCAGCTCCCTGGATAATGCAGGGTACTCCATAAACATCCAGTAATAGGACACAAGGGAAGTACTATTAGAGTGTCCCCTTCCTATCAGGTATAGAGGTTTAAAGTTCAAAACAACTGAGAAAAGAAACTTCATTTGTTCTCAATAAATTAATAATGATCCTTTGTGGCAAGAAGTTTTCATACACATCTCAACATCCAATACTATTGACACATTTTTCAGTTGTGTCTCAGGATGAACAGGATGCAACTTTAAACAGCTTGCTCAATAATCCATGCAAAATACAGAAACAAAATTATTATTTCCTTAATAATAATAAACAGAAGAATGCATCATACATGGTTCTGTTCTAGAATTGAAAGCATGTACTTACTTGGGACAGGCCTAAATAGATGGAGACAGTTTCTGAAATGTACAAAAATTTTCCTTCTTGATTTAGTGCAAATACAAATCCATCCAGGGACTGCAGAGTAAGAGGAAAAAAGGAAGTGAATAGATTAATAAAAAATTCCAGACTACAAATAGATACAGATTCAAACAAAGGCATCACAGAATAAACTGAGGAAAATATTCTGACTTTTGTGAGAGTGATTTTAATTTGAACCCTTAAGACAATTCCTTTATATTCTGTCTACATATTAATAAACATCATATGAGTATATTACTAAGTCCAAGTTGATGAGTATATTATTAATTTACTACCCTGTTTATATCTGCATTATGCTGTATAACATTTATCTTATTTTCTTGATAGAAGAAATACTGAAAAATAAAATGTTCTGTTTCTTCATGAAGAAATAAATACGGAAAACAAATAACCTTCCAATTGAACAGTGCATATAAAAAAATAAATCACCCCCCATTGTTCAGAATCAAAGCAGAGAATTTCCATTTCCAAAAACTCAAAAGGAGAAAATAAAATCCTGCCATCACTCAAACCACTATGGACCTCAATAATTTGTAAATTAATTGAGGATTACACACACATGCACGCACATGCACACACATTCGCACACACCATTTTCCTTTTGTGAGACAACAAAGCCAATCAGCAGATTACTGTCAAATATGTTTACAGCTTAGGCCTCTGGAAATGCTATGAATTTCATCCCTTTGGTGTAAAAGTCTAGATCAGATTTTACTTTGACAGGTTCAAGTCTTTGGATGTGGTTTCCATTGCAACTGCAAAAATCAAAATACAATTACAGCGATTAATGAATGCCTTTTGAAACATGAGTGCAGTCAATAAACAGAGGAGTATATTCTAAACTGACACAGAGTAAATCACTGCACATCCAGAAGGGAGTACACCTCTGTGAATAAATCTTCACCAGGAAGAAACTACTTTCATACACTATCCATGCCTTTACCTTTCTGCCATTTATGAGGATGATTATTGGCAAACAATAATTTACTACTGCAAAAGTAAAATCACAAAATTCCAGAAATTAGAAATGATAAAACAGCTCAGAAAATATGAAACAGCCCAAACGTTGGGAGGAGCAAGGAAAAATCCCAAAAATCCCATCCCAAATATCCCCTTGTGACAAAAGAACTTACAAAGGAAATATAAACTGTACCATTTGAGAGATTAGCCTGGTTTTGGAAGGAAAAAGGACATAAATTTGATGGAGATATATTATGGCAAAATCATGTAATCACTCCTTTGCAAATAAACAACAGTGATTTCGGAGGGTTTTTAATATTTTTATTCTTCTGATTCTTGACTAATTTCTAACAGGCTGCTAGTCAGAAGCTGTCTTTGGCAAAAGTTCGTCCCTCTCTGATGTAGTAGGTCATGGAATTAGTTCAAAATATGAGTTTTCTAAAAATAATAGAGTGCATATTGGAAAACAAACCCTCACTAAAGACACTGCATTAAAAAGACTCTAATTTATATTTATGAATTAATAAAAATGTAAATCTGCATAGATTTCCTTCATGTAAAAACATTTATATTATGCAAGTAATTTATGACCTCTTATAAATCATCATCATTTCTTTCTCAAATTATTAACATCACTTCCTTGAATTTTTAACATCAATAACAGGTGGAAAATTTGGAGCAGTGAAATTCAAACTTAGATCCATACCAGGACAATCAAACCTTTGCACATCTGTTCTCTCCCGTTATGTACAATCTCTTACTCAGAAAAGTAAGTCTTTAAAGGTTGTAGTTAAAGTATTCCTGATTCTCTGTCCCGTGTTCCTTGAGGAAACTGGTTTAAGCCCTGTTAAGCTGAGAACCATGGCACTGTTTCTGGTCACCTATACAGAACTCCTTTCTCCACCAACTTTCTTTCATTGTCACAGTGGCTCCGACTAAAGGCCAGTTTGCAGCAGTTTCCACGGGTCTGACAGGATGTACAGAGATGCTTCAGAACTGTGTTTGGAATATCCATGCGGGTAGTGACCAACCTACCACAGGTTTCTTACTAACCCATTCTTAGTAGTTGGCACGGCTGTGTTGTCTTCCTCTCTTGAGGAAAGATGTTTCATGGGTTATTTGTGTATCATATAAAAACAATTTTCCTCTTCTCAGTTTTTCTGTAGCTTTTTATGTGATCCC
Source organism: Bombycilla garrulus (assembly GCA_013400315.1). Classification (NCBI taxonomy): domain Eukaryota; kingdom Metazoa; phylum Chordata; class Aves; order Passeriformes; family Bombycillidae; genus Bombycilla; species Bombycilla garrulus. The sequence continues at coordinate 230,833 of VXBU01004139.1, forward strand.
CTTGCTCTGTTACTTGAGACAACGACATACAGTTAAGGCACATTTATGATCTGGTCTGCTTAGCACACTGTATTAGTGTGTAATTATCTGGCATATCTGGACTAAGTTTTGTAAGAACTGGAAAAAATAATTCTCTGAGTCATTGATGGCTTTTCTGCTTCTTCTATACACATCATCTTATTTAGGAATTCAGGCTTAATGAAACAAAAGTTTGAAGAAACCTTTGACTACTGATTAGGAAGAAATGTTTCACTCAGTGTAATTTTGAAATTGGCTGAAACCAGTTTTGCTGGAAAAAATATAAACAAATAAAACTATCTCTAGTCGACATAACTGTACAAAGAAATTTCAGCCTCCATGGCCTAAGTTTGAAATTCATCAGCAACTGGAAGGGTGTTGAAGTGAGAAGTGTTAGTCATCTCAAGCACTTGCTACTTTCCCATGCCATTAACTCTGATTCTTTCCTTTCATTTCAACAGCTTTACTTTATTAGCTTTACTCGTTTAGTCTTTTTTCCTCTTTCTTTCTGGAAGACTATTCCTTATTTTTGCCCCCAAGATTTACAAGGGAGGTAACTGGGGAGGCACCACTGAAGGACGGGCAGGGCCAGTGCAGCACACCAACACCTTTGGATGTGATTTGTCACCTCCTGTGCCACCCAAGTTGTTCATTAAGCCAGCTGAGACTACTAATTCATGGTCATCCTTTATTTCTTCTTCCACCTCTCTCAAGCTATGCTTAAGCACAACTACTGACCAAATTCAACATTTTGTTCGATAGAGCAAAATCAGAAAGTTTATTTAATCATATTTTGAAAGAGCCACTGCTCTTGGCTAATGGACACCTAATTACTTCCATGCCCAAAATACAAAGACCTAGAACAAAAGCTCCAAGTGCTGAGCGCAAGCCCCAGTACCTAAGAAAAATGACACTAAAAATAGGAGGAGAAATAGCCACCATCTTCCAATGCAAGGCAGTTCCTCCCACCAGTATGAAAGGGCTGAGACGGACCACTTTTGTGACAATGTTGTTGTTCCTTTTACAGGTCAAACAGTAGTTCTGAAGGACTGTCTCATTCGTTATTCATAGGTATTATTTATGAATATTTATTATTTAAGTAATGCGTGTTGAAATTTTTCAATTTTTCATAAAGCGTGCGTCCTTTGTGCATGCCAAGAGAGCGGCAGACTTCAGAGAAGGTGCAAGGCAATATAACACAGGTTATGTTATATACTGGAGAAGAGTATGTGATACCATGTATACTCCATATTCAAAAACTATTTCATTTTAGTGAGAAATATCTGGAAGTATTATTTATATTACTTAGGTAAAACTAAGGACAAAACAAATGAGAGAAGGGTAGAGGATTGAGTCAGCTTTCAAATATCTCTTTTGAAAAGAGCACCACAGCACCTTCCAGCCAGAATTTCAGAACTTCAGTGTAGTTCACAGGCAGATAGGATTTCTGTTCTGGAGGTTCCAGAGTTAACTGTAATATAAAAATAGGGTCTGAAAAGGTAACTGGGTTTTTGTAATGTCCTATTTTCATTGAAGGAGAGACCATGAATATAAGGAAAATTTTCTTGACTTAATTTCTCACATATTTTTTTTAAGTAAATGAAGTTGACTGTCATAAACCCAGTCCTATCTTGTCTAGTGTGGCAGCTGAGAAAGGGTCAGGGTGACCTCAAATGCCAATTTTGAGCACAATCCAATTTAAGGTAGACTGGCAACTTCTTGTTTAAAACTACACTTACTGGCTTTATGCAAAATGTGATTAAAGCTGAAGCTCTCTATTACTTTTGATTTCAGAAAACCATTATGTATTATGCTGTTTCAATCACCACAGGCTACTTTTTAATTTATTTTTTTTTAACTGCCCCACTGTTTTCAACAGGCGCCAATTAAGATTCTGGGGTCAAAGGGTTAATTACATCTTCTTACCCACTATGTAGAATTTTCTGATTATTAACCAAGGTTGGATTAAGATGAAAAAGAACCGACACAAATGTTAATGCTTGCCCCTCCTCAAGAAGATTTATCATAATACCATGCTGAAATCTATATGCTCTCTTCAAAGCTGTTGAAGAATGAAATCTTGGAGGGAACACTAAAATAAATGCTTTAAAGACATGCAAGTATCTGATTTATTGAGCCAGTTTTCTTATTCCTGAAAACTGTTCTAAATTAGCCAGGCAGGACTGACACAAGTTTTCCTTTGTCACATAAGAGCAAGTCAATGTGGTAGACATGAAGGAAGTGAGACTCAGATTTAAAAGTCGCCAGCTACAGCACCCCAGAACAATAATGCAAATTATTATAATTTATATCCTCTGACATCAGAATAATAAAAAAATGTAAAGCACAGGTTTTTAACTCAAAATACTCACTGCCTTTTACAGTATTTGAAGCATAGTGAGGTTATTTCCTTTCAGGATGTGAAACCCACTGTACCACTTTGACCGAATATGCACTTATGTATAATGCATCATAGTAAATGGATTTATATTTGTCAGAGGAATTTTGTCCCAGCCATTTTTGCATATTCCCACTACAGGCAAATTTAATTCACTGGAGTCTTACTACAGTGTCCTTCTGGAGAATATCCTCATATTTCACACTATCCATGAAGTCCCTAATTCTTTCTAGTGTGTTCCAAGGCTTCAAAAACCCCTGTTACCCTGACCTAAACTCCAGTTAGAGTGAAGAATTACCAGTAGGCTAGGTTATTTTAATGACAGATTATTTTAAACTAAGCCTTCACCATCTGTTCCACCCCCTAATTATGAATGCAAAAAGGACATATTTCACAATTACATCAGTAAAAAGTAAGATATACATGATTTAAATGCATGCATGTGTTCTTTGTCCAATGCAGCATGCATCTGTGATGCTTTTCTCATCATTCAGGCTCTGATCAGGAGGTAGGGGCTGGGGAAGGGAATCAGACTCCCCCCGATAAAACAGACTAATTGATACACTAAACTTTCTTCTGGAAAACAGATCATCTTAATTAGAATTTTTCACTCTTATGACATAGTGATATTATAACTGGAGCTAAGTATTTATTTAAGGACAAAGCCTGTCACCAATTAGATAGACAAAATTCAATACAGTGAAATATTTCACTCTTTTTTTAAAAAGAGAGGGAACATTGGACACAATTGACATTTATGAAAGAAAATAGTCCTTCTCTTATTATGTACATACAATTGCATTATTTATTTATCGATTGTGTCAGAACACGCCTTAAAAATATGATTTACTAAAGAAAGAAACAAAAAACGTAAATTTCATTTCAACATGGCAACCATTTTTGGATGGGGGGTTGAAATGAAATAAAAGGCATAAATGATGGCTAACAGAAATCTGGCCTCAGTACCCATCTTCTGTGCTCTCCTTATTAAGATATCAGAGTAATATCCTCCAGCAACATCAACAAACATGCAAAAGCATAACTACTTAGGTGGAAAATCTGACCTTGGGCTTTCACAATTAAATACTATGAGACAATTGGAGTATTGTGCTGGGAAATAGGATTTTACGTGGGATATATTTGATACACATGAATAAAAATGAGCAATTGAAGTTTGATCATCTACTGATTTACACAAATCTCTAAAAGCTTTATTTGTCCTCTTCCGTCTTTTTAATCCCTTGCAAACAAACAATCAACCAATCCCAGATAAAAAACCAAACCAAACCA
>VXBU01004139.1:234670-298919 GCA_013400315.1 Bombycilla garrulus
TTGGGCTACAAGCTTTTTACCACTGAGCAAAATTCCCAGCATAAAACACATAGAAATCCCAGCCTTCAACTCTCATACTGCTGCCATTTTCACAATCCCAGTCCACCATAACAGTTACATGGCTACATGACCATCGACTCCTTGTGAATTAATGACACATACTTGGCAAAAGCAGCATCCATTTGGCACCAAAACAACTACACTAAAAAAGATGAGGTAAGGGGACAAACTCAAAGGATGTGGTTAGCACGGACTTTGATGCCAGCTTCCTAATTTTTCATTTTTGTGCTCTTTGCTCATGTGGTCAGGATGCAATTTATGACAACAAGAGAGTGCCAAAAAAGAAATCTTTCAATAATAAGGAGGTCTACTTTATAGCTCAAAGCCAAGAAATGAAGGAGGAGGAGTAAACTCTACTGATTCCCCTGATGTGTTTTTGCAGACTTACAGAATAAGTATGTTTATACATCCAAAACAGGAAAACTTGCAGTGGCAGCTTTACTACTTGATTAGAAAAAAGCATATGTTATTCCAGGGCAGAAGAATTGAAAAAGTATAAAGTGTAGAAAAGTTTAGAGGCAAGACATGTGTTTAAAGGTTGCAGTCGAGTTCTTAAGATGTACTCCCTGGACTGTTCACAGGTAATATATTGACAAGCACCAGAGTAAGTCTGAGAATCACAGCAAGATTACAAATCTCTAAGTGATGGATGTTCAAGAAAAAAATCTGAGATTAAGAGTTTGACAATTTTTTGAGTACAAAAGCAATAAATGACTTTTAGGAATCTCTGCCCTGTAGATAGAAATATTATTCTTTTTCTAGAAGGCCATTCTATATTGCTGCATAATCTCAAACCACCTTGTGAAGTCGTGTATTAAAGCACTGAACTTTTATCTTTATGATTTCTGATGAGTTCCTAACCTTTCATTATTTAGGATTCCTAGAGCTCCTAGTGCTGGTTCCAGACTCTTTGGACAGGAGATTGTGATGCCAATAACTGCATGCCACATAATGCAATCAAGTTATTTATTTAGGATGAGACTTGTTATACAGAGATTACATTATGTATCTCTTCCCTTGAGAAAGTGATCACTTTGGGACAAGAACATCTATCTGTGGACTGCCACTGTTTGGAATATATAGTGTTTGAATGCATTTCCTGCCCTTTGGTGGTACAAATATTACAATCAGTTATGCATTTCTGCACTGAGAGCTGCTGCCCTGAGTAAAGGACTCGACAATGTATGTACCTGTATAACATTTACTAAAAAAGTGCCAAAGTGAGAGAGTAAGGTGATTGAATCTCAGGAGCCAAGATACACAGAGCTGACAGAATGAAGGTGTGAATCCCCAGACCTGCACCTCAGACCACACAGCAAGAGATTGTGGGAACCTGATCTGCCTGAAACATGTAGAAGTAAAACTGATTGTGGGAACAATAAGCATTGTTGTGAATGTCGTTGCTTCCCAAGCTGCAAGTTTGAAGCCCTTTTATGTTATGTATAAATATTTCAGTTTATGTAAGCTCAATTCAAATTGATATTATATTCGTTGTGTATTTGCATGTTTGGTTAGCTTTTCTGTCAATCTACACAACCTGACACTATGTGAAAGCAAACAGATAAAGGTAGCTAAATGTCAGTTGTCCACAAACCTAGGTGAAAAAACTAGAAGGAAGATATTTTTATGAGAGTTAATTTCACCCTTAAAATATCACCTGTGCACTCAATAGGTACTCAGATGCTGTGGTGATTGATCCTGACAATTGGCTTGCTAGAATTCGACCTCTATCCCAGACCCGAATATGTGTTTTCACTTGCCTCACACAATGTCATACATATGAAGCAGAGAGGAAGAACAGGATGAGGGGGTTGTGTTTAGCATATTTAATCTATTAGATGGCAATACATACAACCAAAATAGATTTGAATGAGAAATTGAGTTGAGTTCTTTGACTTGCATAATGTTCTGATTTATACTCTTCTTGAAAGAACATCTTGAGAATACTTTTCAGACAATGGAATACAGATATAATAAGAGCACTGAACATTAAGAATAAATCCATAGTCTACCCAATACAGTGCTGTCTGTAACCACAGCCCTTTAAGTTACACGGAAAAAAAATTAAAAACTCAAGTTCTTATCTTCAGCCTCTTATTCAATGCTATAATGCAAAAAAGGAAGAACCTGGTCCTAATCTGCTAAGAGTTCCTCCAGCTGTCATTAATCCTTGAACTAATGCAGGAGATCAATTTGCTATACCCATTCTTCCTCCACCTATGGGAGTGTGGAGCAGTTCCACAAATGTTCCCTCTGAAGTTTTCCCGGATCCTCTGACAGCTGGGCTAAATCAAAGCAGCCATTCACTTTTCCATTCAAAACCAGGACATGGAAGCCTCCAGAATTGTTACTGGCACTTGAATCCTTGAATCTGGACTGACATAAATTAGGACATGCTAGTTACTAGAAGATGGGTTTACTGAGACACGGGGAAAAAAAAGAGAGGAAGAAAGCCCACAAAACTATAACTCCTTAAGGTTCTTATTTTGAAGTGGTTCTTGCAGCTCTGAAGATTGCTTCCTCTACTCTGAATGTCTTTGTCTGTCTACCCCACTAACAGCATTCAAATCCATGGTTAGTTTTTTTCCAGATTTAACAGAGGTCTTAGAGAAATTTCTACAGGTTTAGAGAAAATGGTTTTTAAATGGAGATGAGACCTCTGAGAGACTTTGCAGCAGTAAAAGCTGGACTATGAGTTTCTATAGTAGTAGACATCACAGAACTGAGACCTTCCAAATGTCCTAATCACTGAAAAATACTCAGGTTACACTGTCCTAAAGCACAAAAGTAAGTAGAAGACAGGATGCAAATCTACACAAAATTATGCTGTACTATTCTGGTTCTCACAGACGCTTTGATTTCAATTCTCTTATCCTGGCAGGAAACACAGGAGTACTGCAACTACATGGGACAAACAAATTTCTGAAACAAATTGGATATTACATTAATAATAAAAATATTTCAAAATCTTTCCCTGTAATAATTATCCACAACATCTACATTCTTTACAGTAAAGTTGATATGCTGGGTTCAATGCTTTGTGCAAGTGTTCTGAGCTCACAGTGCTTCAGTCCAGAAGTACATTTCACACAAAAGTGGGAAATGCACATTTATGTGAAAATCAATTATCCTGAGGGAACTGGAGGTCTGGTCCTGAATGAATGTGAGGAAATCAACTCAGTGTGCCACTACAAAACACTATTGCTATGTTGACCTTCCACTTCTGTTTCACAGCTGGAATATGAGGCTAGGTGAGAAGACAGTGTGTAGGTTTGCCATCAACAGGACTCTAATCTCACCCTAGGCTATGAAGAAATACCGTGTTTCTCCTTCCCTCCCCCTTCTCCTTTTTTTTTTTAAAATATATTTTTTCTGAGCTCACCTCTAATGTCTGTGTTGGTAAAGATAAGTATGGATTTTGCTGTTTACCAGCTCATCGCATAAATTCAAGCATATCAACAGCACAGAGCAGCTCTTCCAATGAAGAAGGTTTATATTCTTTTTAAAATACAAGCTAATATATTACACTGGCACCTCTGACTGCTGTGGTAATTAAGGGTCTGTTTGTATTTCCATAATAAAATCCTGTTCTCTAGTGTGGAGAGTGGTGAGTTATGATTTGTCCAGAAGCCAGAAACACAAGGTTTCAACTAATAATATCTTTTTTCCTTTTAGAGACAGAAAATGTTCATCTGTATTTTTACACAGGGTTTTAGTGTGCAGCCAAATTAATATGCTATTCCCTTAAGGGGTGCCCCGGATCAGCTGCAGCATAAAGTATCAGTAACCTGCTCATCAAAGGGTGCTCAAATTTTCCTTGAAAGCGCAGAGTACAGTAGCTGTTGTTGTGCCAGTAATCCACAACACTGCATTATCTAAAGAGCCCTGAATAAGTCTTGACATCACCAATCCTAATGCTATTTACTGCAGGTGTCAACAATCCATATGTTGTATCTCCTGTCCCAAGTAGGTACTGACAGGATTGCTCTCCACTGTTACTATCTGATTCACTCCAATTTGTAAGAGACCTGAATTTAGTCTCTCCCTAATAGAACTCTGGTAAAAGTGCCTTCATAAATGAAAGTGATGCAAGAAAACTCCTCCTCTTGCCAAATGTTAGCACCATTTTCCTGTTATTCAGAATCACCCAGAGAAAACCAAGGAAACACATCTAATTTCTTATTATGATGCTTTAAACATACAGTGTTTAAAGTGTGAGTGTAGTATCCCAGCTTTTCCTGCTTTTATGGTGGTATTTTTCTCTTTCTGCTGCCATGTATTTCTAGCTAAGCATTGTGGGGATTAAGTTTTCCCTCAGAAGTTTCCTGCACCATTTCCCACTTCTGCAATGAAGTTACTATGACACTCACCGATATATCACAATCTAGAACTAAAATTACTAAAGAAAAATCATATAATACAAGGAAGTTCCATGTATTTGCAGTTGTCTCCTGTCTTCAGAACTGTCTGCTTTTAGACCCTAAGCAATACCATACATGTTTGTCTGTTTTTCATCATCCTTTCTCCATCATTTTCCCTTTTTTTAAATCACTGAAAAATGACATTGAGACAAAATCAAATAGAATCATAGACTTGTTTGGGCTGGAAGGGACCTTTAAAGGCCATCCATCTCCAACCTTCCTGAAATGAACAGGGACATCAATTAGATCAGGCTGCTCAGACCCCTGTCCAACCTGACTTTGAATGTTTCCAGGGATGGGGCATCCACAACCTCTCTGGGCAACCCGTACCAGTGTTTTGTTACTCTCATCATAAAAAATTTCTTTCTTATATCTACTCTGAATCTACCCTCTTTTCGTGTAAAACTATTGCCCCTTGTCCTATCAAACTGCACTGCCAGTGCTTTTTATGCTGCCATGTGAATGCCTTTGCAGTTCAGATTTTGTTCCATTACCATGCCCAAATGAACGTGCTGCCTGACACACCACAGAGAAAGGGGTATAGATAGACTTCTGCATGTAAATTTGCCATTTTAATTGGCAGCAACCCCTCCGACTTAAAATAAATAAATTTAAGTGGTCATGCTTTAATGAGTTCCGACATATATCTGAATTTCTTCAATCTGTTTTCAGTCACTATAGTGAAAAAGAAATGGTATTTTATCAGTCATTCCCTGACTCTGGTTTGAAACCAGATGGGAAAGAGCAGAAGCACACACACACAAGATAACTGTAACAGAAATATAACCAAATGTTTTCCACATCTGAGAAGACTGTTTGAGTTCTGACTAGGGTTTAAAATCTAAACAGTTTTTCAGCCTAGTTACAATCCTTAGCAGGATTACAATTCAGCTTAAGGAGATTTCCTATCGTACTGAAGTCTGGGTTTATTTCTAAATTAAAATTTTAATGGAAAATAAAAACAAACACACTAGAGTGCTTAGAAATTCAGAAAACCTTTTGACCCCTAAAAGATGGACTGACCGGCATCTGAAACTTTAAACCATCCTTGCTTCAAACTGCAATATATCTTGCAATATATTTCTACCAAAACCTTGTCAGAATCAAATTCTCCCTCACAGGCTTCTTGTGCCATTTCCCAATCCTTCAATGAAGTTGCTCTGCCACCCACTGATATCACAAACCAGTAGGAAAATTAATAAAACATCACATAATACAAAAAATGCAGAACTAGAATTTCCAATAGGGAATGAACAAGAAAAGGAAAAAAAATCGAAAAAAACAGTTTTGGAAAGCAAACAGAAAGTATGTACATACAACAGCTATTTGTATTTAGAGTCAAAAATTTACATATAAAATTCTACCTATAGCCAACTCCTAAAAAATCCCTTAGTCATGCCAAAATTATCTCCTTCTGAGGAATCTGACTCTTTTGACACCAAAACCCAATTCATTACAGAATTAGCATTTCCTAAATTATTCTTTAATAGCAATCTGAAACCACGTCTTGATGAATTTTCAATATATTGCCTTTATTCCAAATAAAAGAGGCTTCAGCTACCTTTTCAACATATTCAAAAAGATGTACAGATAGCTCTAAGTCTACAGGACTCAAAGTTAAAATGGATTAGATAAAAAAACTGAGTATAGGTTAAAATCTGTGGATGGCAAATCCATTGCACACAGATTGCAAAGTATTTCTGTTAATCTGTAAAGGTAAACAGAATTATTTTTGTTATTTCTAAGACAGAAATTTAAGCCGTATAAACATTGTAAAATTTATTTGATTCGCAAAGCCACAGAAAAGAATTTAAATGCACAGAGTAAAAAGAAATCCTAGAAGTTAGGGTGAAACTTTATCACGCAAAGGGAATTTCCAGAGAATAACTACTGATATAGAGACATACCAGATTTGGAGCAAAGATGTACAAATCTACCAATACTTTTTGTCTCACATACAAACTCGTACTACAGTCTCTGACCTACAATAACTACAGTCTATATATAATAAGTAGTTAATTTCAAAAATCATGATTATCCAACTCCTTAAAAGCTCTTTCCTATCACACACTGAAATGTATGCTTCTATACAAATGATATCATAAACTGCTGTTGCAAACACTATGGCTTCAAATTGCATTTATTATTTGTAAATGCTTGTTGAACACAGCAGGTGGCAAAATGATTTAGCATCATGAACAAATACATATGGTTGCTTGAGTCCCAATTTTAGAGTAGATAAACCTGTTTTCTGGTCCTACATTTAATGGACTAGAAACAAGCAATATGCAGCTAAAGCATTGTACACATTCTGGCAACTCACTACTTCAAATGAACTTTCTCATACTGTGCTTAAAACAACTTAAAAGTAAATCACAATTCTCACATACTCAACGACTGGCTCATCTGCAATATTTCCTCTTACAGTTTTCAAGGAGGATTATGCACTATGGAAAAGAAAATGCAAAGGTAAAAGCAAGTGTTATTATTCTAAAATCAATAGACAGAGAGAGGACATTAACCAAGAGGCTAATAAAAAGATGCTGCCCTAGACAGTAACATAAAGAGCTCTGATATATTTTTCTCTTCAGAAATACTTATGCCAATTTTCCCTTAGCACTGCAGTAGTTTCTCTGTGTATATACACAACATCTTATTTTTTTGTCTTGTTCCAATTTTATGTTTGCATTTTATTTTCTCATTTCCTTCCTGCTTCTCCCCTGTTTCTCTTTACTGGCTTGATGTTTACACAGACCTTTACTAGAATTGCAGGGTTTGGAGAGATCCCATTTTTCTTCTTTGTTGTAATGCCCACAGTTTTTTTCCCAGAGAAAAGATAAGTTTACCCAGAAAATAAAAAGCTAATACAACCTTTTGCTCATCAACAAAGTATGCCTTGCTGTAGCCAGGAATAAGTTAATAAAACAAGGAAAAAGCTTAGTGGCTTAAAGAAAAAAAACACACCTCCTTGGGGTTATGAACGAACAATGTTGTTTTTTCTTCCCAGCGTGCAAGGATTTAATTAAGTGATAACAGTCACCTTGGGGTGGCTGCACAAGGCAATAATATCTAGGTGAAGAAAAATGCTGAAGAGAGTTGAGTACAGTCAATTTATCTTCAGAGAAGGCAATAAATGAACAAAGCATAGGTATTTGGCTGATTGTTTTGGAATGTTTCCATTACTGATAAACATCAAAATAAAAGGACAAAGATTTGGTATTTTCAGTATCTGAAATGCATTAAATACAGAAAGAAACGAAGGAATAAATCACTGTGAGGTCATACCCTAGAGTTCTAATTGCAAATGGTTTGGTAATTATTCAAGCTAAACATAGAACAAGGGAATTTTAATGTTGACACAAAGGATAGAAATACAGCTGAGATGCGTATTTATAGCAAACACAAAACACTGTATGAATTTCACTCTGGAGAAAAAAAATGGTAAGTGTAGATGGAAAGAAGTGATATATATTACACAAATATATGCGACTTCGCAGCCAGCAACCCAAATTCAAGGATTTAAAAATATGTTTGTGGGAGCTCTTCAGGAAACAAGCAGCGAACTCAATTATCTGTAAGCCTGTGTTCTGCCACCCCCATATGCAGAGAAAGAGATGTGTGAGAAAGAGCAACACGAAGCAGAGAAGGAGGACTACCAGAGAGAAACATTCTCCTCCACCACAGAGCTGCTAACAATTTGTTTTACATTACTTACAACATAGGGTTTGAAAGGAATACATGGGCTGTCCTTAGGGAGCGTGATGTGCTCAAAGGGGTCTGAAAGCCATGTAACCAGTATTTCCAGTAACACTACTTAGTCTTCCAAAACTCAGCACAACTCCTAATACAGCTACAATAGCTCTTAGCCAGCAGCATATTAGCACAAATTTGCTAATATGTAGATGGGAGAAACAGAACAAACACGCCAATAATCTTGGGAATTCATCACATTCTTTTGTCCCTCTCAAGTTGGAAAATCTCATATTCTCTGTAGTTTTGATACTTTTCCTGAATCTGTCTTCAGCAATGAGGGAATTGATAGGTATTTCCTTGAGTTCACAACTGGTTTAAATACTCCTCACCCACACACTGTCTCACTACTGACAATTGTTTTTTAACTATTTGGGCAGATACTCTTCCAAAGAGAAGAAAAGTCAATAATGAATGGCTCACACAGCATCCTGAGGAAAAAAACCCATGAAATACGCGTGTGTTTGTGAGACAATGTGAGAGCAGGACAGAGTTTGATGGAAAAATATCAATTTCTGAAAAACATAAAACATTTTCAACTTGAACATAAACCTTAGAACAAATTTCACTAAGTTGTCTCATTATGACTTCTAGTGTTTGTTCAGCTAAAGTATTAAATTAAACACTGCTTGTCAGGGCCTGTGTTTTTAAGGCCCTGTAAGTAAGATCTACATTAACAACTGGTCCCACAGCAGTTACTTTCCTTCTAAAATCAGTATTTCCTTCAAAAACACTTTATGAACTACATACATGCATTCATTTCTCACCTGCAGGAGGCTGAAGGTTTATCATATGCCTGACACTATTGTTTGGCTTTGGTAATATGACAAACATTTATCCCTGTTAAAACTCCAAATTTATAGATATTGCCATCAATACTTGGGGAAGACACTTGGGACAATCTTGCATAATGCAATGACCAAGGATCCTGCTTCTAGTTATCATGGAAGTTCTGCACAGTCACAGAGATGGGTCAAACAGGTCTTTGAACTAGAAACATGCATTAAAACCTGACTTCACAGAATTAAAAGTGTTCCACAAAGGCCTTAACACAAAGTTAAGGTGTGACATTAGCCACATGATCAGAGCCCAGGTCTTAGAATTAAATACAATGTCCATCTTGTGCAAGAGATTACACACTCACTGTCCTATACATTTAGCCATTTTCTCTTTTCTTTTTTTCCTCTTTTTTATCTTTTGATTTTTTTTCTTTTTAATGATTACTGGAAATTAATAAGATCTTATAATGTGAAACTTGGATGGGCTTGTTTTCTGAACTAACTATTGCTTCAGCATCTCCTCCATTAATTCAGAATATTCACCTGTTTTGGGGTGCTGAACAAGTTGTGCCAGATCAAGCTCATATCTCTGGGTCTTCCCTCCTGCCTTCAGGATACAGCACATTTCTCATGGATCCGGAGGGTTAAAATCTCGGAGTCGGTTCCAGAATGTGTTGGAAGGACATGAATTTGATGGATTTGAGGGATGGAAAGGAGGAAGATTTGAAGGTCTACCAGAAATACTAGAAAAAGCCCAATGACGGGGAGTAAATCTCACAATAGCAGGAACGAGCTAAAGCTTGCTTGTAGTTGTAGAAAACATAATGGAAAATGAGAAAATATAATGACTGTACAGGACAGAATAAGGAAAATCAGGGAACAGAACAGTAAGCACTGGAAAGAGAACAGAAGGACAAAAAAATGTGCAAGAGAAAGTAAGATGAGTTTAGGAGAAGTTTGAAGAAAGAGAGGGAGACAACATCTAAGCTGAACTTTTAGTAAATCATTTCACAGAATAAATGCCAAACTATAGCAGACTTTTGTGTGAATATACAGCTATGGTATCCAGAAATTATTTGGTAATTCAAAAAACCCACAGATAATATCATCTTCAGAGCAGCTTACGTGGCAAGTGCACAGGTCAGGACAAATACAGATTCGGCAATGTCTGAACTGAAGCGTAGATGAAGAAGGACAATTTCTTTTCTTCTGAAGGAACTCTCCTAAAATTTTAATGTTACTTACCTATTCTTGCCAGGGATAACTTTTATTCCTTGCTTACAAAGATTGATACTGTGTCTGGAAAATGCCAGACTTCACAAAATGGTAATTTTTCCCGCATTATCTTCTTAGACATATCTGTGTAACATTTTGTACTTTCCCTTAGAAATCGCTTCAGACTTTCTGGAGCATTTAAAAAAAAACACTGCTCAAACTGTTTAGCTGCGTGTATTGTTCAGAGTTTGCAGTCCAGGGCACAGCCTTCAAAAAAATTCTTATATGTAAATCAAGAGAAAAAAAAAATCTTACATTAATCTGCTCTTACAGTGGTCAACACTGGAGAGCTCTCAGCAGAAAATACAAAGTCATTCAGTATGAAAATTTGCTGCCACAGAACAAACTCTTTCCTCTTACAAATATCTCAAGAAATACTACTATAGGAAGAACTTAGAAGTAATAAAAAAAAACAAAAGGAAAAATGTTCTTGTCCTGGGTAAGACAAATACTTTCCCATTTTATGTTAATATCAGTCAAAGAAATTTGGCACATGATGTATATATATGACTATATATATATCATCAACACGGAAAATTATTGGAGTTTCAACTTTAGCTGAAGACATTCAACTACCTTATTAAACTCTCCACATCATCACTGCTCAGTCTTAAGAACGCAGTATTTGAAAAACCGTACAGTGTCAAAATGTCAATGCATCTTGAGTGTACACTGTCATTCAATTCTATATTTGGTCAATCAGTCAAGCATCTCATGTCCAATGTAGAACTTTCAAAATTTATACCAGTATACCTTTTTCTTTTCCTTCTAGAAATCTGTTTGTTGTCATAAAGAACAAAAAAATAGTTTTAACTTGTCTATACCCACATATATCTCTGTATGGGATCTAGATCTGTAAAGATCTGTCTAGTAGTGTAAAAGAAACATTCTAGTGACTGTATACATACAGTTCCTCTTTTTTTACCACATATCCAGTGTGCAATAGTTGTTATTTTTTATTAAAGTGAGCTTTATACTCCAGCTTGGTAGGAAACAGTGCATATAAACTGTGGTAAGTTATCACTATTAAAATCTTGTTTAGTGATAAAGATTATTTCAGACCGTTAGATAAGTGTATAAACATTTCATAGAAATAAACAGATGCAGGACTCCTTACTTTACTCAGTTACTCCAGGAGAACATTACACAAAATTAGTTAACCAGGGCAGACTGATGCAATTTGAAAAGGATTTATTTTGGAGGAGCTCCACCCCTTTTTGGCATTGCTGCACGATTTGGTAGAAAACATTTTCCTGGGTAAAATGTATGATGAAGGTTACATTTCCCTAGAATGGATTCAGCCTGTTCACCTAGCTTGAAATAAGAATGCAATGGGAACAGTAAGTATCAATCTGCTAATACAATGAAAGAAACATGATGGGATTTTGGAAAGACATCCGGTATTTACACACAAGATGTGTGTGCTATAGAGTAACACTAGAGGGAAACTTAGAGATTATTTTTTTCCAAGCAATCAGGCTGTAGCAATTACCAGGAAACAATCTTCAACTAATGCTGAGCATGAGCTGCAAGAAAGATTTTCCTTTTTATCATCGTACTGTGTTAGTGTTTTTAACTGACATGGTAGTATCTTCCCAAACTACACAGATTAACTAGAAACACATTGACCAACACAGAAGAAAATTAATTTCGGAACATATTTCTACAAAGTATAACTTTCTGGAACATATTATTGCACAGTACAACAAAGAGTAAAAGTATATGGTTTTAATAAATGATTTCTTTATAAACCCCATGCAGTGCTACTGACTTGGTGAAGAGTGGCCAAGCAGAAAAGGCGCTGGGAGTGCTGGTCAGCAGCCAGCTGGACACACACCAGAAGTGGCCAAGAAGGCCAATGGCACCTTGGTCTGTACCAAAAACGGTGCGGCCAGCAGGACTAGGTGGGTGGTTTGACCCTGGCTGGAGGTCAGACACCCACCAATGCTGCTCTGTCACTTCCCTCCTCAGGTGGACAGGGAAGAGAAAAATGTAACAAAAGGCTCAGGAGTTAAGGGCAGGGAGAGGTCACTCACCATTTACCAACACGGGCAAAACCGACTTAGGGAAATGAAATGAATTATTACAAATCAAAATGAGAAAAGGATAATGAGAACTAGGACACTTCCCCTCCATCCCTCCCTTCTTACTGGCCTTAACTTTATTCCTGATTCTCTACCTACTTGCCCCCAGTGGTGCAGGGACTCTGGGAATGGGGGTTATGGTCAGTTCATCACATTGTTTCTGCCACTGCTTCCTCCTCAGGGAGAGGAATCCTTCCCCTGCTCCAACATGGGTCCATCTCACAGGAGACAATCCTTCACAAAATGGGAGAGAAGGCTAGAGGAGATAGGCTAGATTATTTAGGCACCATGAAATAGAACTGAGACATATTTTCCCACTACAGCAGATTTCTTTCCAAAAATTGGAATGACTCCCACAAATTCCAATTCAAACCACTCTTCCAGTATCCAGTATCAGCAAAGCCAGGAAGGATGTTGTCAGATTTTAGCACCATAAAATATTCTAAGCCATAAGGGACCCATGAGGATCATTTTGTCCAACTCCTGATTACACACACAGGGCAACCCAGAAGTTGAACCGTATATCTATGAGAGTTGTTGAAACACTTGAACACCAACAAGCTTGGCAATTACCACTTCCCTGGGGAGCTTCTTCCAGTGATTGGCCACTCTGTCAGTGAATTTTTCCCTCATATCCAGGCTTCTCCTCCCCTCACGCTAGACCACATAGGAAAACGATAATTTATTTTAGTTATGCTGTTCAAATGGCAAAAACGCATGCAATTGTTCTAAAACTATATCTCTTCCAATAAACTATCTTGGCTTCAGCAGGACTTCCTGATTTTTCCATTTTTATTTGTAGATCATAAGAAATTACGTCCAGAACAATGCAGAAAGAAAAGCATTAAGATTGTAAAGTTGAGAGCTACAAAGTAAAAAAAGCATTCCACTGTAACTCTTGCCTCATTTATTGCATGTAACAGATAATGTTGCCTTAATGAACAGCTATTTGGTATTTTGTTTTCTCCTCAGTCTTCAATGTGTGGCCCTAGGCCTTATTTACTGCATTCTATGCAAACCATGCTCTGAAGACAGAATTGCGAGCTTCCTTGTGGGTTTTTCCTTGATGTACATCACTACAGCATCTGAGTGCTTCATAAACATTAATTTATTTTTCAAAATTACCTTGTGAAGCTGTGGAATAAGGGAGAAGATGTAGCCCCTAACAGTGCCCACATCATTACTGTCACTGATCGATGTTGAATACAACAATTATCTTCACTAGATAAGGATCCTAATTTCGCAAGTATAATTGGATATCCAACAAAAGGAAATACAAACCAGGGTGTATAAGACTGAAGGGCAGGCTGAAGTTCTGTAACAACAAAACCATTAGATGCCCAAAAGTCCAACAACGACAGTAAAAATGACTTAAAGGCCTTAAGGATAAATATACACCCACATTTTTGATTTCAGCTGCCTGATATCAGGTAAATAAGACTGCTCCCATTAACTGAGGGCGACATCAGAAAAACTTAAGTTCTACCACATCAGTACTGCTTTATAGTGAGCTTTAAATCTTTTCTCTTATGCACCTGGGTGATGCTCTAGAGAAGTTATACTTGAATCCTAATCTGTTAGCCATCTTCACGAGAGGAGTGAGATATTCCTGATTGTGGAACTGGAAAATGTTCCAGCTATACCAACCTAGGTTCATCTGCAAGAAGAAAATATTTGTGTATGTGTGTGAAAATTAGAGTCAAGAGGGAGCAAGCTCCTCACCATTTGGAATAAAAAGTTAAACCACAATTTACCTGCCAAAGTAATGTGTGAGTGATGATGGATTCCCTACACGGCAAGTGGTGTCACAGCCTGAACACCTGAAAGGATGAGGTCTCAGATGCAGCCACAGTCTACACTACTGAGGGATTTAGAAGCATCAGGGACAATGTAAAATCAGTCTCCCACTTTTAGGAATCAAACACGGATAAGTGGATAGTGGGCTTAATGTGACCATGTTATCTTCAGAGAAAAATTGCTGCTAAATACAATATAAACTTCTAGAAACTGAGGAGGAACACTGGACACTCAACTCAGCAAGAGGCACTGCTTATGTGATTACTTTAAGACACAGGGCAATAAATAAGAAAACAACAGAACTAGTTATGCACTGAATGAGAGCTAGTGAATTGAAGCTTTGTGTAGAAGGGGATGATCAAAATTTTCTTTTTTCTCATGTTATCTTTTAATATTTGGGACTCTAAGCAGTCACCAGGAGTTTGCTGAGGTTTCCAGAGCTAGCCCCCAGTACACTCCAGCCGTATCTTCACATTTCTTGCCCTAGTTACACTAAAAGGCAGAATAATGAACAGTGGAAATACTGATGCCAACAAACTTGAAATAATCTGAAATACATTTCATTTTTTACAGAAGCCTAGATAATACATTCTGCTCAGTGGACATAGGTATGTTTTAAGAGGAGCCAGGTAAAATTTTGATAATCGCTGAAATAATAGCCCTTTGCTATTTGCAACATTCACTTTTCTTCTGGTGAACTGTCAGAATAGAGATATTCAACCACACTACCCACAGAGTTCAACTGTACAACAGCTTCTTTATTTGGAGCTACGTATTTATACATAGTGAATTTGAGGGAGTGAAAGCCCTTACAGGAAAGGCAATTTTTGTAAGCAATCTGGGCTTTATTAAGATAGCCTCTGAACATAATGACTTAGGGGAAAATTAACAACAGATAGATTAACTCAGACCTACCTAATCTGACATTTCCTACACCTCCTGCAATGTATTTAATACTGGCTATTTGGTGGGCAAGACAGCAGACTAACTGGACAGCAAGTCTGACTCAAAATAGCAATATCTATACCATAAAAAAAATCCAAGAAAACAAAAAAAAAATTACAAGAAACAAAGAATTACAGAAGCAGCAAAGGAAAAGACATCAAAAATCAGAATCTACTGAAAACATGACAACAACAAAGGACTTGCACTTTAAGAGTGTGCAGACCTTGTGTTGGCTTGCAGCAGAGGGGTGAATTTCACCCTCAGATGGTTGGCCTTTTCACTATAAGAGTTTCCAAGAGAAAAGACAAATGCTAAAGAGAAGATGGACGAAAAAAATTTACTGTTCCCTAACTTGCAACTCATTTTCTTCCTCATTTTTATATATACACGTAATACAGACATATATAGAATAAAAAGAGAGAAATCAGAATATGTTCACTCATAAAGACTAGCTGTCTTTGACAGGTTAAAAAAATCTTCAAGGCACTGCTTCTGCATTCAAAGAACTAACCTTGTGCAAATTACTGGGAAGAAAGAATAAATAAACTCATCCAGCAGCCCAGTTTAAAGATGTCATGCTGCTTTATCCCTATCATTAAGAGACTTATTTTAGTGTCTTTAACTATTAAGCTTTAACTTTTTTCAGCATCCTCACACTGCCCCTTGACTCATAGACAGACTTACCTATGTTATTTTGAGGGGTTATTGCTTCTGCAACTGACTGCCTGGAGGGTTTCCAGTATTCTGCAGTGTACTGTTGCTAGATTTTCCATTATCACTAATCAGCAAGATAAATGCAGTCAGAAGGACAGAACATTTCTGCAGTTAAAGCTATTTCTTTTAAAAAAAACTATAGGAGTGCTTGTTATTAAAATTTTCTGTAGGCCCTACAGTATTGGCATTAATTTACTGGGATTATTACCACCTGAGCAATAGCGTTTTGGCCTGGATAAATTTAATTGGTGCTTTCCTTTTCTTCCAGGTTCCTTTAAGAGAAAAAATGACAAACATGTAAACTGACTGCTTTTAAAACTGTCTATAATACATTTTAAGCAATGGAAGGGACATGAAAGACAGGGACTTGAGAAACACTTTCATCTTGAGTAGAAACATTACAATTAAAGCACATTCAAGACTGTTCTTTATGCTGGATCTATTATTATTTTTGTAATTCTTCATTTAACAACATTCTTTAAAAAGAGATCAGATTACTCTAAATATCTTGGTCCTGCAATCTATGGCTTACATTCTGATTCTGCCTTTTAGGTTCCCCTTTTTTTGTACCTCTGCTACCATGTACTAATAATAAGAAGAATGTGATAAATGAGGTCACGAGTTCCTCTGCATGAGAAAGATTTCAAAGCAGTGACAAAGATAATTTAAAAATTATAGGAGACCTAATTTAATAATCAAAATCTCTTTAACATTTAGCTATTAATTGCACAGTATACATGCAGCCTGTAGCCAGCCCATGCTCTTGAAGTCCACTGTGTCACAACTTGGTCCAGAAATCCATTGTGTCCTACTGGAAACAGTAGGTGCTCTTTCAATTTATAAAGATGAAAGAAATTCACTATAATTTTGACATCTTTTGCTATTTCCTTTGTCAAAATGTTTATTAATGAAGAAGAAAAATGAAATGAAAGAAAAAAGAAGATACAGTTCTTCTCTTTTCCCATCCACAATCACTTTGTTCCCATGCTCGCAGCTGGCTTTGGCATCTGCAAATAATACTTTGGGACAAGTATTTTACATTTACCACCAGCCATTCTGGTTGAGAACACGCCATGTCTCCTAAAAAAAAAATCCAAGCTTCCTATATTTTTCCTACTCTGCACTCAGCCACCACATTCAGCAGTGGTCCCACAGTCTAGTATTCAGCTCTCCAAATGCAATCACAACAGTAGAGATAGTGGTAAAAAGCTGTTTCTAGTACCGGGGAAATAAAAACGCTTCTTCCCACACAAGCTCTTCCAGTGCTGCCAGCAGAGACTAGCAAATAAAAGACTTTAGAAGGGTGTCATGGGAATGCTGGAAACTGTCTTTATAAGTGTCACCCCTGAAGAGGCATAAATGTCACACCTTTTGGGGGAACAGGTTGTTTTTAACCCTTAGGTCTGCTGGGTGGTACCTGAAATAATTAAACCTGACATTTCTAGGGTTAAAACGTCAAGAAGGAGAAAGAGCTGAAAAAGGAAATTCCCCAGTTTCTTAGTAATGAAAAGCTGAGGGTATACCTTCTGTGGTTGTCTGTGAGATGCTTTCACATCCGTGTGTCAAGGGTTTTTCAAATTGACAACTTGCAAATTTGAAATACAAAAATGCCCAAAGCGATATTTTAGTGGCTCAGGGAAACTCTTGTACGGGAAAAAGAATTCTTAAGTGAAACGTCTCTAGAAATCACACAGGGCCTGACCACGATACTCTAATTATGCTAATTGCTTCAATGCCCTTGCTTTATTTATGCTGAGCAGCTAAGATAAATAAAGGAAAATTGCTTTGGATCTAACTGTATTCATATCAGAATGCAAACTAGCCTGTGTTTGTTATGTGATTGCTGATCTGTTTACACTAAATTCTGCAGGTAATTGCAGTTTTGATTGCACATTTATTTCTAGCTGCACAGGTCCCAGGACTAGGTCTGTCTGTTTTTATAATTAAACCGTTTTGTAATATCTAAACTCACTAAAGAGCAAAATGATGCTTTAAGAATTAACATATTTTATGCATTAAAGATAATACTTAGGTACTCAGTGACAGAGAGGAAAATTTCTGTTTATTACAGAAAAATGGACAGCATGTTCTGGATTTGAAGAAATTTGAGACATCTGTTCCAAGGCCTGTTCACTGAGTGGGACAGATGTCCTCCGCATCCCCGTAATCTGTTATACAACACCTACTTTTTGAACGTTCGGTTACAACTTTCACAGGAGTAAAACATGTTAATAGAACAAGGCTGGGGCTTTGGTGATTAACCACACACCCTATGTAGGAGTCAGCACCTGATGGAAGTTTTAGAAAGGGAAGCCTCTTCCTGGGAATAACTGGAAGCAAAAAAAACATTGATGGATCTTTAGCTCAGGCTCTCACAACAAATTGCCAATATTGATATAGTCTTTCAACGTTCCTCAAAAACAAGACAGTATTACTCCCATTTTGCAAAGTGTAGAAGGTGTAGAGAGGTGTGGAAATTTGACTTGTCCATGGACCTCACAAGAATTTTGTGTCAAAGATGTGTATGAAAAGGATTGCCTAAATCCAAATCTTTTGCTTCAAGCACAAAATTATTATTATTACTTATACATCACTATAAATGTGTATGGCATATTGCAGACAGATAAAGTGACAGGTACTGCAGAGTTGACACTCTCAATTATAAAACCATCCTTTCGTCCTTGGTGATGAATTTGAGGTGAAGAAGCTTTCTATTTTTTTTCCCAATGTATTTAGCACCTTCTGAAACCTTAATTTGAACTTCATCTGTGGTTATTTCTTCCTTCCCACCTCCTTCAACATGTAGCCACCAAATCTAATCTTTTCTTCCTTCTGTCTTTGAGAAATGCCCATTACTATAACATTACACTGAAAAACTCCCTAATCTCAGCATTAAAAATTTAGAGCAATGTCATCTCTCTGTGGCTTCTTCATCCATCATCAATTCCAAAATCAGCAATCCAGTCTGTCTCACTTAATGGAAGACTTAATATCAGCCTATGCAGACTGGTCTGGCAAGCCTCTTAGCTAGTTGATACTGTAGCAGCACACTGCGATAAACTGAGCATCAACAGGCTGCTTGTACCTCGTGTGCACCGGGTGTAAAACTGAAGGCCAAAGGAGATAAACCTCAGGAGAAGTGCACAGCAACACATAAAACTCAGCAGTGCCACAGCAACACAATGCATTCCTGCTACAATAAAGGGTGCAACACTAGCGAACTACAAAATATCATAAAAGCCACTTCTGCCTCAGAAAAGATACTTATTGAACGACAAAATAGAATTGCCAGCAAAACCAGTATGAAAGTAATGAGCTAAGCTTTATAAAACTTTCCCTCAAATTCTTTCCTCCTGATTCTCTGTTTTGAAGCTTCTAGAAGGAATAGAATCCACCATCCCTACTCCTCCATGTTCCTATTCATTACTCAAAGAAGATAAACTACTACTCTTTTGGAAGGACTTTGTCAATTCTAATCACCATTTATGAAGATGTAGGATTAAATATTGAAGTTGTCATTTCCACTTGGAAACTAGAAAAAGAGTCCCAAGTTGTTGCAGGGATTTCACCCACACCCAGTATTTCTGGGATGGCAGCAATTTTTCAACTGCCACTTATTCTTCAGCACTTCACTCTTTGCTCTGCCAGCACTCGATGCCTTTGTTTGTCTGTTTGATTTTTCCATCCCTATAAACTATATAAGTCTTTTGCGAAATTAACATTGCTTCATCAGGGCCCATACCTTGAAAACTCTTTAGTGTTTTCTCTATTGAAATGAGAATATAACAAGTGAGAGATTATTAATTCTCAGGCTTTGTTTTAAATTTTTTTTCCCTTGAAAGCGTGGAGATGTTTTTTACAGCTTGCTTTGCAAGAAGAGGATGCTGCATAAGTTGTAAAGCTCCCTAGTAGCAGGATATGGACACACCTTTACAAAAAGAGAACCAGAAAATGAACAGGTCTCGATTATCTTTGACTAACTGGAATCTTTACCATTAAAAGAAATGGGAATTTATTGTTTCCAGTTTCATGCAAAACTTTTTTTTTCCCACATTTGAAACTGAGCTCCTCAAATTCTACCTTTACTATAAGCATTTTTGTTATAAAAACTCATAAAAAAATTGTATTCACAAAGGATTTACTCCATTTTCTTTCAATATCAGCATCTAAAATTTAAAAGAATCACCCATTAAAGATTTTTGAAATAGTTTAAAAATAATTTTAGAAGGCCCAAGACACTTAAAACCTCCTATTAAAAAACAACAATATCTCCTGTTCAAAAGAAGTCTGTATACAGATGTCTCCATAAAAACTTTTCACCCCAAAGATGACAGACACAAATCCACAACACTAGTCAATACAACTCTTCATACTCACAGCCTGTATGAATATTGTAAAGAAGAAAGGGCAGTATATTTATTTCAAAATAGACATAACTGAGTCTAATGTTGTCTGAAGCATCATATCTTTCAACACACCCTTAACAGACAGAGCTCTTCATGAACTTTCTCCAGCTGGGGTGAAGGGGTGCTGAAACAAAGAGATTATCTCTTCATTTGGCATCCCCAGATTATTTCTCCATTTATCTTCCTTAACTGCAAGATACACAAAGCTGTCACAATTGAGTGAGTGATTTCTACAAGCCTTAATTATACCATCTATAGTGAGAGTAATGCTGAAACAGAGAAGAACCCAAACACTTCCACAGCAGTTCTGCCTTATGATCATCTCCAACTTTTTGCAGCCTCAACACAGGATAAAGCTTCTACAGCATGCAAATTATGTTTAAGTTTGAAATTGTTCCTATCCTGAGGATTTTTTCAGGTTCTCATCTATGCAAATGTAAGCTTTCAGTCATGTTATTACAATGACAACTTTTACTTTATGCACACACAACTTTTTAGTTCAATTTCACCCATGAATTCTACTGCCATCTTCTGTATAGGATAGACTGCACTTCTGCAAAATGAATTACTGCTCCGTTCCATGTGGCATACTAATCTTAATAGCATTACACTGTGGCAGACAATATTATCTAGCTCAAATGGAGTAGGCTGGTATTTCTGGATTCCATTCCACATGCTCTGTGTGGATCTTTTTTTGTCCATGTTAGACTGATATTTAGCAATCACCTAAATACCTGTCTTACAGGGGTAACCCTTTGAACCTACAAAGACAAGCTGGGAAGTGAATAAATCCTATAGACTCAGATGGAGGGAAGAAATCTCTGCATTTCCAGTTTCTCTTTAATTTAATTACCACTGCCAATGCTGGAATTTCTTTAAAATTTTAACCAAGATTATGCTGTGAGAAAACTCACTGATTTGGACCAGATTTATCTGAAGACAGGAGTATTTTATAGCTCTCAGGCTCATGGTGTGATTCTTGGGGTGTCCTGTGCAGGGCCAGGATTTGGACTCGATGATCCATCCTGATGAGTCCCTTCCAAAATCAGCATAATCTATGATTCTATGATTTTAGGTGTGCCTTCAATCTGCACATGATGAAAAAGAATTCTTCGTACCAAACAGTTACTTTTACTCTACAGCCTAGAGTAAAAGGCTGTAGGAGATGATTGGCCAGGTGATTACTAAAATGCTACAAAAGGAAGAAAAACATTTCCTCATCTACATATGTATTAAAGACATTTTTACAGCCAGTCCATGGACTATTCCACCCACTCCCCTTCATGCCAAAAGGGCTGCATTTTGACTCTTCCAAGACAAGTAAGGACCCAGGACTCATCACTTCCCCATGAAATCAATTTTAGCTCTCATAGAAAGGTTAGTCAAGGCAGAGGTGAGTTGGATCATGCAAAACTGTGCTCACATTCTTGATGCACTACCTTGATAGTGGAACATGTGTGCAATCTTACACAGTCTGCCCCACTGGGATAAGTGCATGGATCCTGAGTTTGTTAAGGCTTGAAGACCTGACTTAAAAGATGTACAGAGTCCAGCTACCTGCATTCTGAAGTGGCAGCACTGTTGATTCAATTATAACTTTGGATTCAGTGACAGACAAAAATTAGCACATGGAAGAAAATTTTCATGAAATGTGGAAGTTTACTCAGTTTGTCTGTCTTTCAGTTCAGATGCTATCAGATATCTCTGAAACCACTGAGGACAAGGCACATTAGCCTAGAGATTCCCTGTTGCCCGCTATTGGGGCAGGAGTATTTTTGTTCCCTAATCTCTCAAGCTTCTGAGTGAAGACTTACTATGTGGCAATTGTACCTATCACCATTATGCCACTTACAGAGACATAAACCTGCCTTCAATTGTATTAAAAGATGGTGTTTAACTTCACCACATTTTGATTTTCACTGGTTTAAGTCTATGTTTAATATAGAAATGCTTCATATCTTTCTGATGAGTAAGATTTTGCCAAAGTATGTTAGACTTTAAGCATTTTTTTAATCTTTTCAAAGGGCTTTACACAGTATGCAGAACATGACTACTTTTCCAACACATTTGGGAAGACACTAATACCAGTAAAGAAGAAAATTTTTGTCAGCTACTAACCATCATATGATGAAAAATCTGAATACACATAATTATTTTCATGAAATTTCCTCCCAGCATAATAATCCCAAAGTGTGTATTAAGCAACCCCAGAGTGAAGTAATGAGAGTATCTCTGAAAATGAGTTCTGACAGAGGATGCTGAACCAGGTAGGAGGGGGAAGCTCCCTAGGAGTGGGAGTGCCCAGTGAGATTTCATCTCAAACTGCAACATCAAGAGCAAGCAAAAAGAGTCAAAAGGGCAAGAGGTGTGGACAGATAGGCTGTGGGTAAAATGGAGGACAAGTAAAGTTACTTTAAAAGCCTGATAAGAACTCCAAATGAAGGTGATTTTACACTATTCCTTGAACTAAAACTTAGCCTGAGCTTTACACTTTCCACTCCCTTTAAGAATCCTCATTATGTTGAGTTTGTTTTATTGCTGGAAGGTGTAGGATACAGTTCCTAACAAGAAGCTGTACTGAGTACCACAGGACTATCTATTTCACTGTCTTATTTGCTTTTTGTGCAATATTATGGTGTCCATTATAACTAACTGTCCAGAACGATTTGCTTAATTCATTTAAACTAAATTCCAACCAGAAATGAAAGTTACTAAGTTTCCAAGGCACTAAAATTAAGCTCTTTCCTATACTGCTCTTGTAGAATGTTTTAATATATATTCTGTATCCAGTGACTTGATCTTTTCTTGATCTCATTGCCACTACCACGTACTTTAAACCTCAGGAGAATTCAATCCAATGATCCTCCATGACAAAAAAGATATTTAATTCACCAATGATTACCTTCATTATTTTACAGCTGCAGCTTGGGAAAAGTGAGTGTATATACCGACAAGACTATAAGGACTACTATAATAACATTACAACATTCACAGCTTCTTACTTAGAAGGAATTAAAAATACTTGAAAGAAATGCACACTTTTCATTTGTAAAAATGCAGTAAAGGCTGTGCAAACTGAAGGTTGCTTGAAATGAAGAATAAGGTTTTCACATAAAAAATGATTGTACACATATTGTTATTTTTTATTGTGTAGAAGGGACTTAGAAACAGTTCAGGTTTATCTACAGATAATTCTTGCTGGAGACCTACAGGACCTTCAAACATAGCCTGGACATAAGTGAAAGAAAATCATTTATACCTGATAGCTATGAAAGGTCATGAGTGGAGAAATAAATTCTAGATCTTGTAGGTCTAGCCTTAAGGGAGGGAGGGAGAGGAGGTATTAGTGCTATGACCTGTGTAGGGTTTTTTTACTTGAATGTGAGTACATATACATGTGTACAAACCACAGAAAACCTCATTAAACAGCAACAATTCACACTTCCATTTCTTCATTTATTTATCTTTCCTGTCCTCTCCTCATCTATTCTCCTCTGGTCTATATTCCTGCAATCTTCCAAACTACTTGTGTTAGACTCTTTTATTTCTAGAGTTCCAAAGGCTGTCTTACTGTCAAACAATGCTTCCTAAATGCTAAACTGAGAATTAAAAATAATTCCAAATACTAGATCTAATGGCATGCGAAGGAAACTGACACTCCAGCCCAAGATGTGCACCTGCAAACCCTCCTGCACAGTAGGTCATGAGTAGAATGAATTTAAATGGTCTGATCCCAAACTCATTTGTGAGCAGGAGAATGGGACCTATTATGCTCTTATGACACTGTAATTGAACTAGTGGGGGGAGTCTTGGACAATTTGAACTCGTTACCATTTTGCATCATGGGTACCCATCATGACACATTTCTTGATTAAAAAAAAGCAAGATGTGAGGATGTGCTACAAGAAGAGAATCCCCCGTGCCTGCAGGCCTTATTCTTGCCTACTCAGCAAACAGCTTTGCATCCCAACTTTCAGAGTAACGAAATTCAGTTAAACACATGTGCTCTGTTCTAAGTATTCAGTTAAACACATGTGCTCTGTTCTAAGTAACTACCTTGACACGGGGCTACACTCATCAAGAAAGAAGTTCTTACTAAAGGAGACGCTCCTATTTGACTGCAGCAATACAGACTATGAACTTCACCTGCACTATTTTAAGTTTTCCAGGGAAACTACTGGAAACTGATCCTAGGGTTAACCAGTTCTTAACAATATTTAAAAATAGTTGAACAGCTAGCACCACACCACACTAATTTCTAACCTTTTTAGACATTCACCCAGGACTATGTGTCATCAGATATTTGATTATGGACATAGAGTTTATGAGCATGCAGACAGCACTGTTTGTGTGTTTGTATACAAACAGTATTTGTATAGGTTTAGCACTTAACTATATTTTCTTGTTTCTATCTATGAGACAGCATAGCTGAAAATGTCTAAGGTTTCTGCAAAGAATGGCTTTATTATAAATTAATCCACTAAGAAATTTAAGCAGGAGAAGTTATTTTAGGAAATGTAAACTTAAAGAAGAGTAACAGCAGTAAGCAAAGAGCCAGCTGTTTCTGTTTTGATTTATTCCATATTTCAGAGATGCTGCTTCTATAGGGAACAATATGCAAGACATTGGAAATTCAGAAGGCATTTCTTTTGTGTAACATAAAAATGTGCTGCTAACCTACAATACCCTCATAGAAATACAATTCAATAAGGAACTCAGCTGGGAAGGAGCCTCAATAGAACGACATGAAAAAATGGTCAATACAAGAATGATTTAGTTTACCTTACAAGGGATTTCTATGCTGGAAATAAATGGGGCTTTGAAACTTTTAAAATAAAAGTCAAGATAAACACAGACCTATATTTTTAATTCTCACATATACTTAATGCGACTTTTTAGCAGATCATTGCCTCTGAATCATCACTTCTATCAGGCCTATCACTTGAGAAGTGTTACAGCACTTAGCCCTCAGGGCAAAGATAAGTCTTCACCATTGTCACATACAGTATATTGAACCATATTATGCTGAATGGGAAGAGAGTACACTGTAGAAACAGTACTGAATCTTGCAGAATATCCTGAGATACTTATCAAGCTGTTAAAGGAGACATCACTCTTTTGTCTGTATTGCCCTTGACACATCCTAAAGGAAAGTATCCGGAAATTCTTTGTTTGTTGAAGAACCCTCAGACCCCTCAAGTCTAATGTAGGTTAAATGCCCCACAGGTCTCTCAAGAATGGAAAAACACCTTGAAAACCACTATCTGAATTCACCAGAAACAAATAAATAATGGCACTGAATAAGTAAGACTGAACATCCCTAACAAAATGTAAGTCTGAAAATCACATGCATCCTAAAGCAGGAATAACTAGATCTGGTCACAGGGGTATCAAAACCAGTCATCTCAACATAACATAACCAGAGCTGAATTCCAAAAACCTCCCCCAAACTCTTACCAGCAGGGCTTAAATGAATGATGGGAATATAATACATATCTTCAAGGATGAATAATTATCTGCCTGCATTCAGGATTTGCTTATTGATTAACACACAGACTGCACAGCAAACATCCTGTATGACAGCTTCAGATTTTTTCACTTACTGCCTGCATTTCAATGTGCAAATTATTTACTTTACACAATTGTCCTTACAATATTTTGGAGGGAAAATTTGGCAACAAGAAAACAAATAGAAATTTATGGTGTGACCCATAGTTTTTGTTGCTTTGTTTTGCTTTTAAAATTTTGTGTATTCCTGATTTTGTAACAGAACTGAATTACGCAGTTAACAATTTTAATAAATGTGAGAACTTAAAAATATCATTTTTGTTGCTTTTGTTTCTTTTCTACCTCATAAATGTCATAACAGCCAACATAATTTTCCTGACATATCATTAAATACTATTTTTCCTTTCATATTTTTCCACAGGCAAATCACAGAAACATTCATGGCTTTCCAGTCTCAACAGAAACAAAATAACGAAAATGAAAAATAAAACCTCAACCTTTTCTTTAGATTAAACAAAATAAAACATCAACAAAAACACGAAACTGACTTTTGATCTCCAAAACGTATTTACTCTTTCTCTTAGAAATCAATTTCAGCAGAGGTGAAGAACTCAGAGATACACTGTCACATGCATCTGCTCCGCCTCCTGTGTTGGCACGTGTAGCAGGTGAGATGGCAGCACGGGAGGCTGCCAAGGGCCGTGTCCCCTCCTTGTCTGCCAGCCCGGCCAGGGGGATGGAGAGCAGTGGCAACAAGAAGCCTTTCATTGCCAGCCACCCCTCGCAGCCCATGAGGGGTTGTGTGTCAGGGCTGGGGCTGAGAGAGGTGTGGAACACTGCACCACTGCCCGTGCCCACAGCAGCTCATCTGCCAGTAGCAGGGTGCCAGCTGATATTTTTCCACCATACACACAGCTCACAGAGTATTCTTTGGGAAGGAACCCACAAGGATCATCAAGTCCAACTCTTAAGTGGATGGCCCATACAGGGATTGAAGCCACAGCCTTGCTATTGTGAGCAACTTGCTCTACCTCTACAGGTCTAAATGTTTGAATTACCTATGTCACTACAATACCAAAGCCAGGTAAACTCCCCCGTATGATCACTGATGCAAATTATGAAGAAAAGATGTACTTGTTTACATGATATTTCAATTCTCAGGTTCCCAGGGATAAGACGATCAGTATGTCGTTAGGGGAGTGTGGAGAAACCTACTGTAGACAAAGCACAAGGGAAAATGCTGGTGCAGGCACCCAAAGAAAATGGCATTGTTAAAAACAAACTAAAATGAGACTGCAGAGTGCATAGTGATCATAACGCCCTCCTCCTTAAGCAGATTTAACTCACACAATGGCTACTTAAAAGTAAGGCCACTTAAATTACCCTTAATCTTGGAAAAACTATTTTATATGAACATGAATTGCAGATGTTTGAAAATTACTATTTTGTGACAGTGTCTTGGTATAGAAACAACACGGGGAAGAAAGTATTCTCACAATCTGTTTGTCTCTTCACCTCAGCTCTGAGATGAAACAGCCTGTAATTTCACTCCTAAGACTACTGACTGAAGTCAAATAGAAATTACAAGTTATATCAAACTGTACATGGAGACTGTAACGTGGATAAATATCCAAAGGGATTAAGTAAGACCACCAAACCCATTTCACTTGTGACCTATTCAGATTTGAAGTCAGTTTCTTATCATTACTATTTTATTAAAGAAAACCATTCTTAAACAATTTATCCAGCGTATTCCCTGAAGCATGCATTCAATCAGTTTCAGACAGCCACTTTTTTCCTAGACCTTTTTCTTCCCTTCTTACAAACATATTTTTCTCTATCAGTGCAGAAAAAAATATTTTCAGATAAGGATACCCAAGGATCCAAACTATCCTTTCCATGTGCTGATGGCAGGCAGAATACAGCATAGTAAAATTCAGGGTCACTTTAGAAAGAACTTATTAGGGCAAATTAATAGTTGCTGACTGTATCTGAGCCACTCTAATATTGTAAACATTTTCATGAACTAGCTTCGAGTTCCCACTCACTGTACCCCGCTTTTCAGAGCTCAGTCACATGAGTGAGGGCAATGACTGCTGTCAGCTTCTTCTTTGCTGTGAGATCTCAGTATCCTCTGGGCAAGGTTAAATAATAGTATATGTCAAGAAATCCACCTCAAATTTTAATTTTTGTAAACAAAACAACATGGAAAACCACTCCTCTAAGCACAGTGCAGTCACTGAGTGCAATGTAACCATTAAGGAAAAAAGCCAGGCCAAGGTCATGGGCGTCAACTTGTGTTCTGACAAAATAATGCTGAGAATTCACTGATGTCCATCTAAGGGGCTCAGCCAGTTCAGCCAAGTAAAACAGAAGGTACAGAGAATTACTGTCCATTTACAGTGCACTCATCCACGTACTATAAATCAGAAGCTGAAGTCATCAACTGTCTCCAAAGTACTTGTAGTATCACAACTTTTCTGTCAAACAGAGCTCATCTAGCGTGCAAGAAAGTTTATTACAATTACAAAACTTTTAAAAGTGCATTATAATAGAATCTTCTCAGCATATATCTGAAAAAGCATATGACTCCTCATGAGGGGAAGTGAAGGGGCAGACACTGATCTGTAGACCTGAGGAAATGGCATGACACTGTCAGGAGAGGTTTAGGTTGGATATTAGGAAAAGTTCTTCATCCAGAGAGGGGCTGAGCAGTGGAACACGCTCCCCTGGGACATGGCCACAGCACCAAGCCTGACACAATTCAAGTGTTTGGAAAATACTCTCAGGCACACAGTGTGATTCCTGGTGATGATTCCGTACAGGGCCAGGAATGGGACTCATGGATCCCTTCCAACTCAGGATGTTCTGTGACTCTCTGATCATAACAGCAGGGACAGCATGTAGGTCACTGGAGAGAGAGGACTATTTGGCATTAGTTGCCCAAATTACCTTCTTTCTTTAGACATGTTTGTAAAGGCAGCATTTTCACGCAATTGGGCAGCCTCTGCTGAGCAGAAGGAATGGCTGACAGGTAGAACCATCTGCAGTGTTCACCTCCTGGTCATTATGACAGGTAAATAACACAAGGTTGGCAACTGTTGAAGAGTGCATCTACAAACAGGTTCCCTATATGACCAGCAGCAGACATATCACAGGGTTCATAGAGCAAGTCTCATATACAGTGCCTAAAAGAGAACATTACCAATATTTTATTACCAAGGATCTTTCCTCATCAATCTCATTCAGTATTTCAGCTTCCCTATTGATTATCTGGCAGTTCTTAAATGTCCAGAGACTGAATCCAATCAAACCTATTGAAAGAAGCAAAAGCGATCAAACTGATGAGCACGTATTATGTTATTTACAACACAAATAATTTGGTTCATGGGGCTTTTCTCAAATAAAAGAGTGGGCTGAAATGGCCAATGATTAAATTACGTGGAAAGCAGCATACTGAATCTGAAGGCCTCAATTCACGCTACAGAGATTCATAACATGAAATATGAAGTCAAAAGAAATTTCTCCCATTTCTGCACACACATATGAACAGACAAGATTTAGAGCTCTGTCTGTATCAAAAAATAGAAATAAATATTTTTATCTATATGTCTACTAGTAAAAGAAATAATATCCATCACATGTGCTTGATCTATATCCAGAAGTGTCATATAAACTTTCTGCAGTCAGCTTAGAAAAAAACTTTGGCAAAGCTGAGAGGATGAGCAGTTTGGTTCAACTTCACTTTCTACACACTTAGGTGCTCTCATCAACAGACCAGTAGGTCCTTCATATTGAATGAAGCACCTCGTGGTCTGATCCCACTCTCATCATGAAGAGAAAAGCATTTACATGTCGTTGGCTTAAAATATAGAGTATATGGAGTTTAAAAGGATGCTGAGCATTTTAAAAAGAAAAGCCTTTTCAGTTTTGAAAGTGCACTGATATTTATTTAATTTAAAAAAACCCAAAACCAGCTACCAAAAAATATCCACATTGATAACAAATGAAGCCTGCAGAACACACAAGCCCTACCTTCTCAACCCTGACTACTAATAGGAAGAGGTATCTACTCACCTACTAAACACAAGAAAATTCATTGTGAGGTTAGTCCCAAGTCCAGGCTGTCCTAGCTCTGGCCTGTTAGAATAAGAAAAAAGACCAACAGACATGCTGGGAGCAAGTAAATGGAAAAGATGGGCTGAGATGCATATCTTTGAAAGTTCATGTAAACATCTGAATTGAAATCCTGATTCAATGGTCTTGGCAACAGTTTTGTTGCTAACTTCATTAAGATGGCATGCCTACCATTGTGCCTGGTGTTAATTTCAACTTTGGAACACAACAGTAACAAAACCAATAAACAGAGCCTCTTCTGAGGAAAACTCAGGATAACTTTTTTTCCTAGAGTTTCATATATGTTCATATTTTATCTTGGGACTTCAGGGGTGCGGTGCTATGAAAGTTATATTGTAGGTAGGTTTGATGACCTTAATTTTTCTCCTAAAGTATTGACATGCATCTTCTCTATCATAATCTAGTGAGATCATCTGAAAGCAACAGAATTAGATCACCAACAAAATTCTCATTCAATAAATTTGCCCTTCCTAACCTCTTCGGAACAATAAGCCTACTCAAAAAATATCTGTACTTTTTGGGAGAACAAGAAAGCCTGTGTGCAAATTTTGGGATTCAAATTCTTTTTTTACTCATTTTACTCAGAAATTAAACATTTTCCAGCCTATCAGGGATTTACACAGACCCCTTGCATCTCCTTTCCGTCTCTCTCTCTCTCCCTCTTACAATCAGGATGCGGGTGCTTGGTCATATTTCACCCTTAACTAGTAAATGAAGAAGTTCAAGCCCTAGCCTTTTAGTCCTTCCTTACAACCAGACACATCAGGACTCATCATGACCATAAAACCAGAACTGGTTTTGTTTACCAAGTACAGCCAGCTGGGTTATTTAATGAAGCAAGCTCATTGCAAATATTAACAGAATTTGGCAGGATTTTCTTGCCTGGTGCTGCTGTGCAGTTTAAAACAGATAGCAAAACTGAGTATAAAAATTTCCCTTTTACAGCAATACCTGTAACAATACTGTTTGTATTACAGGCGGGAAAGGATTAATGGAAATTTCAGTAAAATTTTCCATGATAAACCAAGGGCTGAAATAGAAAATCAGTTCAGCCTCATTTTACTGCCCAATAGAAAAACATTCATTATTATTTACTCATGAAAGAAGAAAGATATATGGGAAAATGGGCAAGATGCTTAGTGCAATTAAATATTCTTTCTAATATTTAATGAACATTGGTTGCTTCCAATGTAACCTGAAGACTTTTTTTAAAGTTGCCCCTGCTCTCAAAGGTTACTTTTTTGAACCTTTTAGAGACCCTTATTTTTCTTAACTTTTCTTTTTGACTCACTTTGTGGACATGTCCTCCCAGGAGGGAAGTTGTGGTGGAAATCTGAGAAAGGACAAGTGAATTGGCAGAGCAATGCTACCCTAGAACCACAAAGAAACGAGTCTGCTGAGCCTGAAGTGTAATTGCAATCGCAATGTGAAGAACATCTAAATTTTCACTGAGAAACTCAATTATATGATAAACCGGAATATTAAATAATGTCTATCTTTGTGAACAATTTATTATGAACCATAAAGTCTGACTCAATGGCAGATTTGGGATAAAATTTTGCAGGTCTGCCTAGTTGGTGATTGCTCTTTATGGGACACGGAGCAAAGGAATATGGGAAAGATGATGGCCCTAGCTGAGTGAAAAGTGGGGTATCTGAAGGCTCTTCATAGGTGGAAGGAATTGGAGAAAGGGAGAAGCTAGCTAGGGAAATTGGTAGGAAATTTGGTGAAAAAACTCCAATACAGGTGGGAGTTCTCAGTTTTAGTAGCAGCTGGTGGTATCTAGGGACTGGTAAAGTATTTCAGGGGCAACAAGAGCTAGTACTGGAAGTCCTAATTTGAAACAATTTCAAAAGAACAATTTCTGCTTGCTTCAGGTTAATCCATAAGAGACCCAGCAGTGGTAGTGGTAAGAGAGATGCTCCTAGGATAACAAGCACAATTTTTAGTAATATTTCTGTGTCATCCATCTAGAAATACCACATTCAGCTTGGAAATACGGAAATAATGGACATAGGAGAAAGTCGGCTGGTATTTATACTGTCTCCACATTACAAACAGGATACAACTTTATTATATACTGCAGCACTGAAACAGATTGATATATTCCTGTTTTCTAATTCTAGTGTCTGAGTTTGTGCTCAGGAGAGAAAGGTTTTATCAGTATAATAAAACAGAGCAGGGTGTGTGACAAACAGAATGTTGAAAAGAAGAGGCATTACTGGTCTTTGCTGGACACAAAAGGTCATTGATAGGGAACGAGTTTGCAAAATTGAATTGGACAATTGTGGTTTTTCTCATAAAATCACAAAGAAACAACATTTAATATAGTTCAAGCACACCACCAGCATGGGAATAATAGTCTGCTATGACATGAACTGAAATAGAAACCTAGGAAAATAAGAAGGCTTAAAAGACCCTCTTACCACCTGGAATGCAATAAAAAAGGACAGAAGTGTTTGGTTTCTTTTGACAAGAAGTAGAATTGCAATGCAATGACAGAAGAAAATGGGAGGGTCCACAGATATTTTACATTATCAAAGGACAAAAAATCCTAAGGAAGTTTTTGTGCCTCATCAGCTGCAAGAGAACAGACACCAAATCCTCAAGTTTTCTTTGCCTTCCTTTCAACCCACAGTCATTTTAATCATCTTGAAAGATAGCAATCTCAATATCTTTCTCTGTTTGCTGTTGCACAAGTATTTATTTACTAGTGCCACTGGAGGAAAACAAATCATAGAGAACAAATGGCTTGATGCTCTCTTACATTCCAACCGACACAATGTTTGAAAATATTGCCTTGTGCACCACAGTCCTACAATTTTGAGTGAACTGTTCTGTTATTACTGTAGAGTGATGTCCCAAGAAATAACATAGCCCCTAATGGAGGCTTTAAAAGTCTCCACTGCTCCAGAAAGATGTGTAAGTTATCTCCCTTTCGAGATGCTGGTGGTAACTCTTGCTTATAGGGGAATTAATAAAAAGCTATATAAATAAAAAACGGTACCTGTAGAAGATAGGTGATGTTTATATTAGCACAGCATATTCAAGGTACTGTAGAATGCATATATAACTAGAAATAAATGGTCTGAAAATGAAAGGAAAGACATACACACAAAAGGATTTAAAGAAAGTCCTGTACTGATATGAAAGAATATAGTTAGAATTACAGTAGCCCTTCACATCCCTTCTTCTGTAATTAACAATGAATGAAAACCTCACTGCAATAAGATATTTATTGCAGAAAATGTAATTTTCTTCTGTGCTTTTTCCTCTGCTATTTAAATGGGAACAATTCAGGTGCACACCATTACTTGAGGTCAAGACTAATTCAGAATTTATTTTGATGTATGTTCAGCTATCAATGTTTAGTACAAAAATGGATTAAATAATATCTTCAGGTGAAAAACGGACTACAGATTTTGCTTTGACTTTTTTAGGGACTTCATTCTTTTAAAGTGTGTTGACTAGCTCTCCTGATCTACAGCCCAATCATCTTTAAATTTAATTTTATTAACTAATTTTTAACCCACCCACCAAAATGCCATTTGTGTGATAACAGCATGTGCAGGGATTCCTAAGGGATATGGAAATTAATCCCACTTCTGTGAAAAGACCTTTTAATAACTCATATGTTATTTTACCTTCTGAGTTATCAGTAGCCTTTCCTCCAGCATTTTCTAAGGAAATGTCCTTGTAGGTTGAAAGGGATGAGAAAAAAAAAGCCAGTAAAGAAAAAGTAGAGTAAGAATCTAAGAGTTCGTTCATTTAATGCAATTTTGAGCTGGTTATACAGAGCTACCTGTTTTTCAGCAACCTTTAAAATGATGGTCCAAGAAGCAGCCTCAGAGCAGTCAAAACATTGTGCAGTGTGTGTGCCCACACACAGGGTTTCTTGCAGTCACTAACATTTCATTTGCTCTTCTGAATGCCAGCACAGTAAGATTCTGACTGCTGCAAATCCTCATGTTTCCAACTTCCTCCCTTTCTCTTTTCATATGCACACATGTCACTGACAATTTCTCCTCTTTCCTTCCTTCCTTCCATCCTTTTTCGACAATGCTCACGGATCAATAAGACATCATGGCACTGTATGGAGCCCGAGTGATTTCTCATACAATGGCTGCTGTGGCCAAGTTTCCATGGGAATTGCAAATCGCCTTTAAGAAGGAGCTGAAGACATTTTCAGCCAGCGAGCCACTGCTGCTACAAGGGCACTGAACCTCAGAAAAGGCCCAGAAACCTGAGCTGCTCTGGAGCTTGAAAGGAGCTGCTGCAGTGACGACACTTGATGGATCTTAGCCTTGATTACAAGAGCAGACTACTAGCACCATGATTGATGAAATCCTGCCTCAAAGAGAAGATGAGGAAACAATGAAAGCTCTGAATGCTGTGCTGGGGGCAGGAGGGATGGAGGGAACCAAGACAGAAGGGAAGTAGTCAGGAACCTGATCTAATGGCAGTGAAGCACATAGGTTTATGGCAGCTGAGAAGAAAGAAATTTCTTTCTCCGTCAGTTTTCTAATGGGTATAAAATAGGAATTATATGAACTACAGTCATCAGTTTATAGAGAAATCTATTACTCTCTGGGATCAAAAAGTGAGCACCAGTTGTGAATAATGGTTTCAGCCTGTGGCTTTGAGCATTAAATCCCATTTTTCAACCAGCAGGGCAGTACTTTTCCACTATCACCTCAATGACAGTTTGTGTTCAGTGTGCCAGTGACTCCTTCTTGCTCCATCTACACCCTCTTTTTTTCTTATCTCACTATGTACATTCTTATAATTTGAACTTTTAAAGAAGTTCCTGTCTGCAGTCTCATTGTGAACATTAAAAGTAATATTTTTAACCATCTTTTGCACAAATTCAGCCAAGATTAGACTCTGATGTCAATGAAAATTGTTTCCATTACTGTAATCCAAAGAGAGAGATAACTCTTTAATCTTTCAATTTTTGAATACAAATTTTCTTACTCTTAGTTCAGACTTTCTATGTTGTTACTAATTAACAAGGGGCATGTTCTAGGCCACATGAAATAGAGATTTAGTTTCAGTTTAATTTGATGAGAACACAAAGGGTATAGGTGGCTGATTCAGTAACCTTTCACTTCTGCGGGCTTAGACTGGAATTTGGTTTAAATTACAAGTGAAATGAGTTTAGTGGTCTCATCTTCACTTTTAGCAAAAAAACTGTTCTCATTAAAAAGCCACTCCGCACTAACTTCTAAAATATACAGCATTTTCCTAGATTAAAAACAGTGCTGGATTATGAATTCTGGGGCTCAAAAGTGCAGGGTGCAAGTGCAGGGTTGTGTGAAGATGCTGGGTTAGAGCTGGTATCTGGCTGAATCATGCTTAACAGTAATGAACTATATATATATATATATGTCAATTATATCAGCTACAAAATTCAAATTAACTCAAAACTAACATGAGACATGAGAATACCATACCTCCCAGAAAAAAAACCAAGAGAATTTATAAACTTCTTGCACTTCTGTAATAACTACAGTGGCTAATTTAAAGTACTCGCCTCCTTTCCCCCAACCAAAAAAGCACCCACAGTCAGGTTATGCATGATCCTCATATCACCTTTCACGTCTCCTGAAAGGACAACATGCAAAATATATCACTACACAATAACTGACAAGGAAATGGCTGTAGCTTGTTTTACCTCCCTTGTTAGCTCAAATTCTACCTTGTAAAGAATCCAGACCAATATATCATAAAACCTCTGGTTTATAAACTTTCCACTTGGTTTTGTGCAGCATGATTACTGCGCACTAACTGGAGTTAACCAATCTATTTAATGTGAGACCCAGTGACAACTAAAAGCTGGATTGCAGCTTAGTTTGAATGCTGCTCTCTTGTACAAAAAAAAAAAAAGAGAGTATTTGGCTAAGCATAATGATGCAACAGTTATTGCTGAGGCAAAATCATTGCTTTCATTTCTTCAAGTCATTTGAGATTTGTTTCTTGAAATAAATACAACACAAGATATCAATCTCAGTTAAAAACCATATACTGAGATAATTTCAGTTTCAAATGGAAGATTTATTTTTCTAGCATCAAAACAGCACTTCTAGCTTGCCCATTCAAATTTTCTTCAGGCTGGAGTTTCATATGAAAGTCCCAGCTTCTGAACACATTACAAATTTTATAAAATTCCATTGGAATAGCATTTTCTCAGTTTTATTCGTGCTTATGAAAAACAGGAATTACATCCTCTTTATCAACTGCTTTTTACATAAAGGGAAACTTTTATCCATAGAATTGCCCAAGCTACCTCCCTTATACACAACTGAATTACATACATGCATATATTTTCAGAAAATATAAGCAGGAAGTCAAGGCAGATTTCTTTGTATTCTCCCTTCATCTGAGCTGAGCACCAAATTAACATGTCCAGAGTCACCGAGTGATGCCCTTGAATTGTCTGCTAAGGACAAAGCAGGACAACTTTGGGTGAAGGCAAAGGGAGGCAAGGACCTGACTTTCAAATGCAGAGATGTGCTGCAAATATCTTAACAAAAGGAAACTGCAAATTTTATTCTCTGGACTCTGTGCTGAAGTTAATGTATTACAAATTTCAGATTTTGCGTCATGACAGAGTTGCACGTTAACGCGAACAGAATACTGTCATTACCAAAAGTGCTCTTGGAAGCTGGGCTGCATAATGCAGATTTATTAGAAGACACATTGTAAACATGACTATGTTTTCTTCTTTCAGAATATACTCAATATGCTGAACGGAATAGCATGGTGTTCTACTTTTGCAGTATTGAGACTACCAGGTATTAAAAGTGTAATTTGCTTGATCTGTAGAAACCCTGTGAATTTGCATTAGCTCCAGGCATTTTCAGGCACATGTGGAGGTGGAAAGAAATTTTTCAGGGGATGGCAAAAGCAATCAATGCTTGTCAACTTGGATGCAAGATTTTATTTGGGGTCCTATAAATCCCCTACAGCACAGTCCTTACTATTGGGTAGTTGAACAAACCATTTTTAGTTCCCCAAACTCCAGAAGACAGGGGGAAAAAATTCCTCTAATTTCAGTGTGCACAGAAAGGGAAAGTCCTTCTTAGGGACTAGCTAATGATGCAGATCTACACAGATGAATGGAAGTAAAACAGACATGAAAACTTTCTGAACATACACTTTCCTATTGGGAAGGTAATTTTTAATTATGAAAGTGTTATTCTTTGACTGGCATAAGTTATGTAAGAATATTTCCACCCAAATTGCATATCCTGAATGTTACAAATACAACAGATCAAGGTTAAGGGACAGTGTAATTCTAACAAATTTAGTGACAGGTTAAGATCAAGGGATGTCTTGACATTCTCCTCAGAAAGGTCAATCTAGCAGGTATGCGATGTAAAAATGAAGACTCTGCCATCATTGCCATGGCAAAAGGTCAGACACAAGCTGATTGGTGATAGAATTATCAAATTAACCAATCGATGTGTGTGAGTAATAGATGTAAGCAATCCTGGGGGAGAGCCACAGGGCAAATGCCAGCTCATCAATAACACATTGCCTAGGAAAAGATCCTCTCTTCAATCCATGTCCTTTACATTAGCAGTGGTATCAAGGAATTAAAAGAAAAATCGAAAGCAACAGCTTTAAATATGCTTTTAGACTGTATACAGTATTCAAACATCTTTCCAAAACAAGTTCCATAGCATGCTGTGGGAAATAAGAGCTTGCTAGCAACCTAAAGAAAGAAGACACCAAGAAATCCTATTATAAACAGGTATATTCAGAGACTGAAGAATTTTTATATATCTGATAGCAGTATAGACTTTATTAGGAATGCTATTTTACCTGTGGCAGCCATAGAGACATAAATCTCATGTTTGGTTGTCTGGCAACTTCTACACGGCAAAATGAGAAACAGATCACAGGTATTCTGAGGATTTTATGAATAGGATGTAGCAAGTATATGAAGAATGCTTTAGCTATAAGTAATATTTTAATGGATATTATATATACCTTTTTGTATCTGACTGCTTTATGCCAGCTTCTACACAGTTCAATGGGTTAAACCCTGCAGAAGCTCTCTAGGAGTCCACAGGAAGGCAGACAATGCCTTCACACAGCAGAAGAGGG
Source organism: Bombycilla garrulus (assembly GCA_013400315.1). Taxonomy (NCBI): domain Eukaryota; kingdom Metazoa; phylum Chordata; class Aves; order Passeriformes; family Bombycillidae; genus Bombycilla; species Bombycilla garrulus. The sequence continues at coordinate 272,659 of VXBU01004139.1, forward strand.
CTTCAGGTAAGGAAACTCAAACAAAGAACCAATCTAGTCGGTCTCAAGCTATGTCACAGAACATACATCAACTGCAGGAAAACAGACTGAACCCCATCCTAGATTTAGGGTTATCTAAAGTCAGTAGAACTGTCTAAACTTTTATGAAAATGTTAAGCATCAGGGTGAGTTAAGTACATAAAAGCTGATTTGTTATTTTAAGCCTTTTTCTTTCCTTTATCACTGTATTTTTAGGGATAAATAAAAAGGATTATTTCAACCCTCACTTGCTAGCGATATTTTCCAAAGGGAGATGGTCACTTGGAGCTCTAAAAGCCTCCACAGCATTTCTATGGCAGCCTGGGAGAGCAGCTCAGGGCATGCACCTGGGGCTGTGTGCTAGGAGAGAGCTTCTCTCCCACTGAGAACAGGGCAGCAGCCTGATCCCTGATCAGTGTGCTCCACTGAGACACAGAAAAGGTGAAGGGACACTTTGTCCTGCACGTTGATGAGCCAGAGTCGGGATGTCAAATGTGACAAAGCCTCTGTCTGTACAGCAAAAACAACTGCTAGGGAGAGAAACATCATAGCATGTTGGCTGTTTCAGGATTCCTTATTCCTCCCAGTGACACCCAGGCTTCAAAACAAAGCTAAGCACAGTGCTGTCTGCACCATGGACCAGAGCTGGGTTTGCCATGCATTACTTGGTCACCACCTTCAAGAAAAGCTTAGAAAGGACCAGTGGCTCGTAGATCTTCTGCCTGGTTCTCCCAAGTCTTTACACTTGTCCTCTACAGGCACAGCGCCCTCAGTTGCCACCATAAGGTGTTCCTACTTCTCCTCACATAGTTCTGGTTCTGAGAATCTTACTTCAGCTCCAGTCATGCATCTGTTATCATGGCAATAGGATATTGCAATTATCACAGTAGGGATGGTAACACGGTGACGCTCAGAGGGAGCATCCATTCTGCCCTCAAAAGGCGTGCAGTACTCCTATTACTGCTAATGGAAGGCACGCACAGGTATCAGTGCCAGAACAGGCCTCTAAGTGAGCACAATCACAGCCCCCACTGTGAAATTCACTGAACACAATCTTCATATGGCTTTTATTACACATACACATTACACAATAAAAAAATCATGCTCATTTGACTATGATACTAATTTGAATATGAGCTAGTTTCCTTCTAAAAGCAGTCTTTCTGATATTTTAAATGCTTCATTTTCCCTAATGTATTGTTTAAAATGCCGTTAATATTCTCCCCTCAAAAAGTACAAAAAGTACAGAAGCATCTTAGCTTGTGTATTTATCTGTAGGAAGTGCGGAGTTTCTGTCAATGAGCTACCAGCTTGGGCTATAGGAGGGGTGAATAAGCATGGCACCACTGAATGCTAAAGCCATCTACTTATTCAGTTTCTTTGAAGATCTAGCTCCTTCCCAATCTGCGACAGTATGGCTGGCAATGCCGCTTCTAAACACTTGCAGATTTTTATATTTATTTTATCACGTTTTGTCTGATCCGCAGTTTAAACAGTATTAACATTTAGATCTATAATTTTAATAGTTCATTACCTAAAAAACCTGGGAAGATTACAGTTATGGGCTGTGGGAGCTCTGAGTGCTGGTCTGCCCTGCCACAGCAGCTCTCACTAGTAGCTTTACATTGCAGTAGTTCCAGTCAATCTTTAAGGCATGACAGAGTCTGCCAGGAAACAGAATGACAAATATTTATTGGGTAGTGTTCTCAACTTGGTTGAAGTAGAAAAGCTAATGGCATGAAAGGAAGTTTTTTTTTTTTTTGAAAGAACAGGATATCTACATTTGAATTTCCAATAATAAACAAAATTAAAATATTGCAATAATTTATATATTGAAAACTATATATTGAAAAAACTTGTCTTGGAAACTAGGTATTGAAAGAATTTCCCACTGGGATATGCAAATTTCTTTGTAAAATGTGAGTAAAATCATGTCACTAGCATTTTTAATATTTAATGACTCTAAATTCCAATACAGCAGACAAAGTGGTCAGTCTGTGATGACTAGCTCTCTTTAAGAATGCAGGGATCTTATAGAAATGAAATTTCTGGTAAAGACCAGGAAGTTGGACACAGCTGCATGTGTTAGCTGCTTAGACATTGATCAGAACGCTTTATGGGCCTTATGAGGTAGTGATCACCATAGGCAGCTCCAGGCACTACCAATACCCAAATAATGTAAAGCAGTACTTAAAAAGTGAATACAGAACTTAGCAGACTAAGACAAGATGACCTGTTTTATGACAAAACTCAAAGGTTTTTCATGCACTAATTCACTAATAGTCCTATATAAAACAATCTAAGCTTTGGTTTACGAAAAGCTGATGGGATGACTTTGGATTGTGCTGCTGTACCATTTACAGGCTGTGAGTACACATGCAGCCTCTGCTATTTTATCAGTATTAAAAATGACATGACAATGCAATGAGATCTGGTTTCTGATGCTGTAAGTAAGCTGTCACACTTCCCTCAAACCCTACGGAAATATGGAATATCTAACCATCTCTGAACAAGCTCATGGTTCTAGATTAATGAACAGCATTAACAAGGCACTGATGTGAGGAAATACATCCTGCTTACAATGTCACTGCATGCTACTCAGCAGACCTGGGAGAAAAATTAACAGAAAGAAAGCTAATAGGAAGAAAAAAAATCAAATAATTTTCCCCCTAAAGTCAATTTCAAGCCTATAAACATATTTAATACATTGCGTAAAAAGTAAAATGCAAAAATCCTGTTATTATGTAAGACTATAATACACAGAAACTCTGAAAACTTGAAAAAAAACCCCACCCCTCTACATTTAACAAAATGCTGTTTACCTGTATGTGGAATAAATGTACACAGGGTAAGTCTTTGGTGAAGAGTGGACACAAAATCCATAATATCTTGTTACTCTGTCTTTGTTTTATGGAAAGAAAATCTTTTTCCTTGGAAAATAGGATTGCATGAATACAGTAAAACCAGGACAATGCTGCATCCTCCTACAAAACAGCGAAGCCTTTTGATGAACTGAATGTAATTTTAATTAAAAATCCTATTCTGCAACATTCTACTGTAAGGTTTCTAAAGGATATGGAGAGCACTGGATTTGCACTGATGAAAAATCAATAAAAACAGATCAAAAATGCTGAGAGACTGAAAAGGATTTGCACGTTCTGTTTGAATCTCTGACTCAAAATCGTATTGCAAAACAAGCATGTACCACTCAGCAGGAAACACTGGAATCTAATCATTCACCCCTATTCTGAGCCTGGCCAATTTATATTACCTTCTTGGGGTTACTTTTCTAAGGTTGAAATTGTAGCATTTTCTTGTGTGCCAGAGACAAAAGCAAACCACTATTTTAACTCAATTATTGCCAAACCAGAAATAGAAAAATCATGTCATGTTCAACACTGAATGTTGTTGTTGCAGAGAAATACAATTTAAAGATGACACTAATACAAACTGTAATCCTCCCCAATGGACCACTGCATGAAATATGGTGTTTGCCGAATTGCAGCCAGGTAAGCAGTATTAAAATCAGAATCTGGGCTGTTTTTAATTTTTGTCACCTTTTTCACCCTGTAAAATTGTTCCAAGAGCACAGTCATTGACTACCAACTCCCACAGCCTTCACTATCAGCCAGAATGCTCTGTCAGCAAGCCTTTCCCTACTCCAAAGAGTGTGCTTAAGGAATTGCTATTTCATATAACCTAGCTTTGATGTTGTGTAACAATAGCCCTGTAAAATAAAACAAAAAATGGTGGAAGTATTGATCATTGCTCAACAGTAAAAATTGATAAAATATTAAAAACATTAATTTCTGCTTCTCTATTTTAAAGAGATTAAAAAGAGACAACCAAATCCCATGAAGATTTCCTTGATGCTAAATGTAACTTGTAGCAGAACTGAATTTATACAGTAAATAAAGAGCAGTTGTAAATAAATGGACAGTTTTAAAAAGACAGGTAAACTGAAGCAAACCACACTAAATTAAATGCTCACTTCTCTGAAGATTAAGCTGAAAAACTAAGGGCTACTTTCAATGCTACCAGATGAAGGTAGGCCATGTTAAAAACCCAGGTGCTGTTAAACATCAATGGGACTTGATCATCAAACTTCCTTGTCATCCTCTGAAAATTTTAATGGAAGTAGCACAGGGAACTGAATGCTACTTCCAGTCACATGTTACAGCGCTTAGCAGAATATTTTGTTCATGTTTTTCCAAATAGTGCACCCCAAAAGGCAGGTTCTGTAGAATGAAACAGGTGGTACTGAGGGCCTTCTATTTATGCCATCAGAATTTCAGAGGGCTTTACTTCCCTCAAAATCTCATCTGGTCCCGTGGACTGAATAACAGTCCTAAGTAGCTGGAGTGCAGTAGTTGACACTCCAGGAACTTTGTGCTTTAGTTTCATCCAAAAGGAGTTCAAGTGCTCCAGGACTGCTCATGATGTGAAGTGAACTGTGGTATGAGGGGGTAATGAGCATCGCTTCAGGACTGCACCCCTGATCGGAAGTAAAACACTGATGTAGATTCACTGTCAATTGCTTAGATATGGGTACCTCTACAAATGTTAAATTTTTTCAGAAAACTCCCAGCAGAGACAAAATTCTGCCAAGTTTGACTTATTACCCCATGTGGCATTAAATAGTATTTAAACAGATGCATTTAAAAGAAACCATTTGTATATGTTGCATTTCTTCTAAGATTTTAAATCTATTATGGTTTCCTGCAAACAAATCTTTCAATTTTTCAAAAAGAAGTTTCACCCTATTTGTGATGCATTTGTACTTAGCTCCTTTTTTTTCTGTTCCTGCAAGCAGCAACTTGTCTGTCTCCACAACAATGTCATCTGTTAAGTAGAATGGGTGAAGTACATTTCATATTCTTCCTTTTGGAGTTCGCTGTACTCTCTTATTATATTAGCTCATTGCCAGTACAAAAATATGTCACATGTGTTCCCAAAAGCCAGTTTCTCTTCTTTTTCATTATTTTCAATTGTTTTTACTGAACCTTTAGATGTGGCATTACACGGTATATAGATAAATTCACAAATGAAGCGTGACAGCATAAACATGAGATAATAATGGGTGATAGCATCTTGTTGTTTACCTCACTGAGCCATTGTGAGGATTAATTAGTTAATGGTCATAAAGCAGAGTGCACATGCAAAACACTTTACAAGTGCTAGATAATATTACATGTGATATACAGAGCAATACCACTACTGCATATGGCATAAAGTGGAAGCACTCAATCATTATATTAACCTGAGTCTTTCAGATAGTAGAATCTGTCAGAGGGAAATAATGGTTGACTGCATCACAAGTATCATTAAACCTTTCAGACAGTTATTCTCTTTGCGTGTATACATTCAAGCCTGTAGGTAATAAGCACCAAGTACCACTAGTGATCTAAGGTAAAACTGCAAACACATTTCCCAATTCATCACAATAATGTTGATAGCTTGGATGATAGGAGTGTTTATTAGCTTCCTGGTACATTTATCTGTTGGCTCACTGAGATTCTGGGACAAAGAGGAAACAATGGCCAGAAATGTAATATTGAAACGTAGATAACATTTGCTTCCAGAAATTAATGTGGGTAAGGCTGTACTTAGAAAGTCAAGTGGCCTCCTCAGCCACAGCCTCCCCTTGACATAGCACTAAGAGCAGGAAGATGTTAGACAAGATATTGGTGTCAACTGCTTTTCAGGCAATGTTTGAGCAAAGCCATTTGGTACAAAGCAACAGCTGCCACTACATTCACGGCCGTGACTCTTAGTGCTCCAGTTGCAATAATGTGAGAGTGAGATATAAACTGAGCATAATCTAAGCACTCACTTCTGAACACAAGTCCCATGTTTTTCTGAGTATTGCTAACGTGAGGGAAATATTCAGGTCTTTCTTAATTTCTGGTGCTATAACTGAATGTTGTACTCTTCCGAAAATATTCATGGAGACAAGGTCTTTCCTGTGATCTGAAGGAGTTGTGAAAAACCTTCCCAAGAAATCAGAGTAATAGATAAAAAAAAATAAAAGTTGAGTTTTAATTTTCAATACATATATACATTTGAAATTTGAGCATAATGCTCAAGAGCTTAATCTTTTAATGAAGGAGACTGCATTGGAGTGGAGGTGAAAATTCTGCAGTTGGATGAAATACTCTTTTAGATTTGATTTTTTAAATTACTCTCTAAGAGGAATTTAAGAGAAGGAAAAATTATTGAAAAGTTCCGAAGAAGCATTATGAATTGAACGGGTGAGTAATTTTTGAATTCAGTTTCTGATCCTGGCATAAATTTAAAGTCCATATTACAATTATAGCTCAACAAAATACAACAATTTCCCCAATGATACAGATATCCTTCACAAGGGTTATATCTCAGGAACTCCACTGATCCAAATGAAATGTCTTTTTGCTTATTTTGAGCCTGAAGGTAATCCAAAGAGAATAAAAAGATAGTTGAAGACTGAATGAGATTCTATTATACAGGGATTCATAATGAAGATACAGGATTTCTTGTCACCGTGATTAGTTCAGTTGTTTAGGGATAGATCTGTTTAGAGTCTGGGACAATTCCAGAGAAGAGGGATAGAGGTGCAAATCAGTTGTCAAGAATTCTAATAACAATAAATTCAATGATTTAAACTGTATTCGTTATATTTCTTGTTTTGGCAGTTGCTATACTACTATTAATGAAGCGAGGTTCTTAGATTACTACCCTGAAATTACTGTTGCTCTCCCCAGAATAAAAAAAAATAAGGGATTTCCTATTGCTTCACATGTAATGTTTTTCAAGGTTAAAATACTAATGTTCATCTAAAATATTAGATGTTCTAAAATACTTGATGTTCATCACTAATTAAAGAATATAAAAAGAAATTATTTTACTGATATAAACTAAAAAAAAAATTAAAAGGAGAGCAAGTATCAATTTGATTGGGATTTAGCCCAGCCAGTAATCAACTCCTACTGATTTTGAATGAATCAGAATTTAATCCCTCAGAATGAAGGCCTTCTAGTGATATACTCTACTAATTTTTTATATTTTCCTTTCTGCCTATGTGAGGATTTTGCAAACATTTCAAAGTAAACCACTCACAACATTTTACAAAAAAATTCTCTACCACAAAACCACCTGAGTGTATGCAAATGACAATTTCATTCACTTCTCTGACTCTTTCCTTATATCTTTTCAACACCAAGTTGCCAGCAAATCCAGGTACAATATATAATAAACATGCCAGCTCCTTTCAGCTGTCACAGCAGTATTTCCAAAAGCTCGAACATTTCAATAGAGCTAAGCACATCCCTCAAATTTAAACATGTACACATAGAAATATCACCTGTGTAGGATTGTAACCCCAGGCCTGAACTGAAGCTACCTGATACATATTTGATTTGAATCCCATAGCAGCTAGGTACTGTTTACCCAATTCCTTTAAAAAAGGTTATGTTTTTATAGGTGCTTTCTATTTCTCAAAAAAATCTATGAACAGAGATGTAAATATATTTTAGAAGCTAGTTTGTTTATTCCTGTAGTCTTCAACCTGTGAGCTCTTATTTTTTCTTGATAAAGATAGTTGTATGCACTTCATTAGTTAATTTCCACTAAATACCTGGTGGTGGTAATATGGATTTGTACTTGGTTCTTCATGCACATTGAGATTTCAGCCTTTACACAGACATGGTCATTGCTTTGGTATCTATGTATGTTATAGAACTCATAATAAAATATCTCTGGGAAGAGCCTGTAAAAACAAAAGAAAAACAAACCCCTATTTCCCTGCATCACCTTGTCTCCAATTCCCAACACTCATTTCTGGTGAACTAATTTTCTCTTTCACTTTCTGTCTTCCGCAAATATATTTGAAGAATCTTTTATTGTTTCCTGATATATTTCACACCGCAACATTCAGTATTTCTTTTAGCTCTTCTAATTATCCTTTTAAATTGCTGCTGCTTAGGCTCATAGATCTCCCAGTCCTCTCTTAAGTGGACTGCTTACATTTCTTCTGAAGTCTTCAGTTTATTGCTCACAGTAATCTCTTTGTTGCTATTTCCCACTTGACTAGATTGGCTGCCTTTCCATGATTTCTTTTCTTAAAGTTTCTGTCATTCTGTATACACCATTATTAATAAATATGTGACCTTGCTTGTAAATATACTAATGCTGCTCTCTGCTTTATAGTCAGACAGGGCACTGCAACTTTTTAACACAGGGGCAGATTTATAAGAGATGCATTAGTATGTGCAAATCTTTTGGCAGGCAAGTAATAACGTGGATAGGGATGGGGCAATCTGACAGTTTAACCCTCAGCTTCAACAATTCAAAATTGGGGCCATCTTCAAGAGCTTTAAAAAGGAAAGGAGAGCAAATGCAGAGACAAGCCGTTCTATTTCTAAAGCTAACTCTACGTACCACAGCATCCGAACAATTTACAAAGTCACTCCTGAGGTGTGCTAGCATCAGATTGTCGTCATTCCTCAACAAAATGGAAGAAATTAGGGGGATCACATAATTTTTAGTCTGCAACAGGATTTTGAACCTTGTTCCAATAGTCACAATTATACTCTATAAGTCACAAGCATGAAAATAAATGATAGTTAAATGACTATGCCTTCTACACCAGTCAAGGACTTCTAGTGTATTTTTATTAACAGAAAATTATGACAAAACACCTTTTGACCTCCAGTTATAGTTCTCTACTGTGTTTTTTTTCTTAAAGTATTAGCTGCATTTTAAAAACCATCAAAACAGAAAAATAATTAGAAGTTCTGTACTTAAATAAATTAAAGAACATCTGCTAGTAGATTATCTAATTAATTATTTCATTGGGGCTACATTCTCCATGTTTATTCTTCTTTTTGAGATGTGAAAAAAATGTAAAACTAAATGCTAAACTTTTAATAGACTAAATTCAGCAAGTGACTATGGGTCATAAAACAAAAATCCCATTTGTGCAGCATGTATTTGTATCCACTTACATTTTGTGCATGTATAACCTAATATGAACAGCATTAAAAAGCTTCTGCTTAATGCCAAGCAAATGCTGCAATTCCCCTTACCCGTATTCTCTTAAACTTTAAGTTACTTTGTATGTAAGACTTCAGACAAGATGGTAAAAGTTAGAAAATGAGAAAGATAACACATTTTATCCTGTAATTCCACATGTGTTGCTATATCTTAACCAGCTCTGCGGGGATTGGATGGAATCCAATTTGCCATCATTTATTCACAAGCATACTCCTTATACTGTGTACTTTTTTATTCTTATTCACTATTTACCCAATTATATCTATCCTTATTAGACCCCTGCTGAAGGCAGCAAGGCAGTTCTAGCTATGGAAGTCCCATAGCTTAACTTAATCCTATTATCTCCAGATAAACGGGGATGCATAGGGCTCTAGATGGCCAAATTCAGCTCTACTCTCCCTTCCCCATGAGGAAAAAGACTGTTCCTCCTCCCTGTGCCTGATGTAATTAAGATCTGGAAATATGCCCATTCCAATTCTTATCCAGTAAAAGCATCACTGTCAATGTTGAGAAATGAACTGCGGTTATGATGCAAAGAGTTGACACTTTAGTGACATTTACTGATGTGTTAGGCCTTTACACTGGCTTGGCTCTATGTAGTTTATGTCTTCAGGAATTTAAAATGCCTGCCTAAAAATCTAATAAGAGGAAAGGGAATACAATAGGAGAAAAACAATAGATGGTATTGACAAGAAAGGACTTTATTATCTCCACTGTATTTGAATAGATATAGATTGGCATTAAATTCTTGCAATACAACTATTTTACACAATTATAGAAAATGAACTGAATAGTAAAATAGGATCAATAACAGAAGTAAAGCAGTTACCGAGAAAAACCTTTTCTCGACTGACTCAAATAATGTAATAAACTCCACAACATTTATACCTGCACAGAAAACACAAAAAAATTACACAAAACATGGACTTGCACAGGATATCTGAAAAAAAGAAAGAAAAAAAGAAAAAGAACAACAAAGTATGATAATATGAGGTTGCTGAATATTGTGAACTAAGATCTTATTCCATGGTTTGACTTTGTAACATACTTCAGTCATGCCCTTTTCTTTGAATGCACACCTGGACCCCACCTGTTCATCCCTCTTTATCCAAATTACTAGCACACTGAATACTGACTTTTGTACAGAAACTGGCAAGTAGATATCTATCTAGATAATTAGAGTAATGAGCATGTTTTTTCTTACAGGCCGGTCACTTTGCTTTAATCTCTGGCTATTCCAATCCTAGGCTTTTCTAAAGAGAACATGTTAATCACACCGGCTGCTTTCCGGATTGAGAGGAGATTTTATTATATAATGAAGTATCTACTAGGCTGGGACAACTACACTAATATTCTCCAGTAACCTAAATCAGATTTTAACCCCAGTTTCCAGAGGTGAATGCTTTGTGCAGTTCTAATAATACAAATGTGTAAATTTGTAATCAGACTCCGGTATAGAACCAGTGTTTTATTTACTATGAGCTTAGCTGAAATGTTCCTAGGCACTGAAGATAGTTGGGTTGTAATCCTGTCATTTGGTGACTTAATATTTTTATGTTATCATGACATTAGCATAATTCTGACCCCTATTTTGCAGCATTTTATGTTTTTCAGGCACTAGTTTTGATGCTGTACCCGTAGTGTATAGAATCAACAAATATTCACATCGTTCCCTATTTTACTGAACATTTGGTGTGAAGTATTAAGTCTGATTTAATGTTATTAGTGCCTCAGAACAGTGCAAAATACATGAATGTAGGCATTCATCTCTCAGTTTACCATAACACTGCCATAAAATGCTACTAAATGGGTGATAAACGTTTGTTCTCCCTTTTCCTTTCTAATTCTTCCTGCTGAATGTTCTGCCTCTACCCAGACGGCTTGAAAACTGATGCCAACTCACCCACGTAGATCAATCGCCAGGGTTTTTCTACTAGCCCAAGCTGCAACTGAGCAACTGAGGTTGGCTCAGTTGCAATCCCTCATTAAAACTAGTCTCAAAGTGATATCAACCTTTAGGTGCAGCATTTGGATTCAATTCTGAATATTTTTTGAGACCAAAGAATCAATTAAAAAAACTGGCAATCTATGGCAAACCCCAAAGTTTTCCTCTTCTATTATTAAAGAAAATATGAGAAATGGAAATATTGTCCTATATTGCTTGACACAACATCTTTACAACCAATAACTGAAGTTTTGATCGTGAAGATGTATGAAAGATGACTACACTAATGACAATATGTCTTTTTCCTTTAAAGAAATTTGTTATTTAAGATCTTCATTTTGCAAAATATCAAACTGGCAGGCTAAAGTCCTCAACTTTCATACAGCGATAGCATGTTTTTCTTCACAGGCTGGCTACCTAACGTTTTTCAACTTTGTATGCAACATTGCTTCATTCTCGTTCTTCAACTCCTAATACTTGTAATATGAGTCAAGAAAAGGCCAAGCTGGAGATATTTATGGTGATTGCTTCATGATATGGACACCTGCCAACAAATAAGTTCATTCCTCCAACCATTTCTAACTTATGTGAGATCAATATCCAGGCTCTCTAGCAATAACCTTGCATCTATAATTGATATTGTTTATTGGTCGGTGGTGCTGTGAGCAATAAAAGCACTAAGAAAAGGCTGAGAGAATAAATATTCATCTAAAAAAGGAGTCTCATGGAAATGTATCAATAAAGAAACAACATATGATGCAACGTTCAATGGGAACTTATAACGTGCTGGTCTAAGAACATAAAACAAGAAAAAATTATTATGGACAGTCTTATTTCTAAGCAAAAGAGCAAATAAGCATGCTCTAATTAATAGTCTATAAATGTAGTTCTGAGAAGACTGCTCTGATGGGTTTCATGATTCACATGAACAATGCCAAGGAGTAGAACAGTTCCCTTTACCAAATAGGTGAAAGAAGAGTCAGCGACTTTGTGCAAGTGTGGAGGAATTACTGGAAAGGAGAAAAGAGAGAACTGGGCAATATCACAGCATAGATGGTGTTTGAGCTGCAGTGCTTGTGTGGCAATGTTCATACAGATGACATCACATAAAAATACTTTAGTTTGTGCCATAAAATAACACATTGATTAAATGACCTATGGACACTGAGGATGAGATGACAAAAGACATTTTATGCAACTCTAAATTATACTAAGAACCGGGATTTTGGAGAGAACTTCATAGTGGTAGATCAATATTTATTTGCTTTCTCTTTTTCTTCTAACCATAACTCTCTACTTACTTGGCCCAATTAATTTATGAAATCAACTCTAGATCAGAGAAATTGACAAGCACTCATTGAGGAAAGGATATTACAGTTTAAAAGCATTAGGGGTAGCAGTATAAATGATATATAAAAATGATATATATTTTGCTGTTACGTCACTCAACATAAAGTGAATAACAATTAACATAGATGAGATGTATTTTAATGTGTCAAAAAAATTTTCTGTAACATGCAAAATTTTTGTTTCATGGTCATTCTTAGTAACACAGCTCCACTCTTTCCTCATTTTCTGGTTTAAATCAATTTTAAGTATATGCTTTTAGAGAACTAATCGGTATTTCAGTTTATGCATCAATACCCTTTTCATATGAATACACATCACCACAAATCTTTCCAACTCATCAAATCATCATATATGCATTTTTCAGTTTTGGCTTCCTTAAAATTAGTGAAGTATCAAAAATCTTGTTCACTTTGTGGAGTCTTTCTTTTCACAGCCCACTCTGCCCCTTTAGCACTAACAGTTAGGTACACAACTTAGAGTAAAAAAAAAAATTTCATTGAGCATGTGATTCACAGAGAATATAAAAAGAACATGATAATATATTCATAAAAATCACTTTGAAGTCCTTCTATTTAGGAAATACAACCTTTTTTTTTTCCTAAGAAAACAAGCTCTATGGTATTGTTCAGTTTGTCTGTATAGCTGCCTCACCAAAACACTGAACTTACTGACCTATTTACATCAAAGGAAAAGGTGGATGTCTCAGAGATACTGAGGGCCAGTGACCTTCATGAACTACACAGCTGTGTACAGAAAAAGGATCTAAATTCTGAAGGAAAAGCTCAACCATGTTTTTGGACACTAGAGTCTCCAGACTCACATCGGAGTAGACTATAAATGTATTTGGCTTCATTAACTTCATTGCTACTTGAATTATTTCCGTAACATTGATTTCTTTTTTTTTTTTTCCTTGATAGGAGCTCATCAGTAAATGATTTCTATCTATAAACATTGAGGGTTTTTTTCCTCAGAAAATTGCTGACAAGCAAAATCTTTAATCTCAAACACTAATTTAGGAAACTCCAGACTTAGATACTTGTGAACATTTCTTCATGTAGTATCCCCTAATTTTCAAGACACATAATGGACACTAAGAAATGTATGAATATGAAAAGTATAACATTTTATCTGTGAAGAAAGCATAGAACTGTTTTTGAATCTGACACTGACTAATGGTTCTCTTCAAAAATCTCTTTTGAATGATCAAATAGCATTTTGGCTTGGCTGGATTAAAAAAGCTATTTGTACCACTAAGAAATACTTTTATAGTGTGCCTCAATTCTTACAGGGAATGCTATTGCTGTTATCTATGTAGCAAAATTAAATTTTGATGTACCTTCAAGTTACCATTATTATAAATAAAAGTGTTTTGTCTCCATTGCTCCAATCCTGCAGTGTGGTGCAATCCTTCACTGGGTGCTCTTCTGATATAAAGTCAAAAGGATAGTGTTTAATGAACTTGGTCAGAATTTGTTTGCTTATCACCTGTTCCAAAAGAGTGATAAAGGTTTCCACACAGAACTCAAAGCTGAGATTTAGATAAACCAAGAAGTCGAGACCAAATCACTGCCTGGCCTTGTAGTGATGCTTATGTGTATTTATGAAATTAATCTTATGAACTCAATAGCGCACTCCAGGAGCTCTCATTAGCGTCCATCAGAATTATCTGCAAGTTACCACAGCAGAACAGAACCTTGCAAACCTCTTTATGAGTTGAGAAACTTTCTCAGAGCTCATAGGTGTTCGTAAAGACACCCCGTAAGCTGCTGCTGACTGTGATAGATTGAACGCAGTTTATTTTCTGTGCTCTAGGAAGTTCCCAAACTAAGTTCTGGCACTTTCTGCCATGTGTCAGAATAACATTTACTACAAAGTGCTCTGTTCCCTTGTTAAGCATTCAGACTGAACTTTCTTTTTTGGCTCACTAACAGAAGTCTGACCTATTTGCCTTTTGGAGGTATGCCAAGATGAGACTAGCAAGGTGCAAACTGACCTGCTCGGAGGTCACCAGCATTTGAAAAGAAAGGGTGGTCAGGTACTATGCTTGAAAGAAAATCACATACCAACTACCTGACTAGGTGGGATTTACGTGGATTATCATAGATCAAAATTTTAGAAAGAGTGTCAACATGTCAAATTTTCTTTAAGAGAAGGCAAGAAGTTCATCCAAACATTCCAAGGGCTTTATTTAGCATAACACCTTCTGCTCTGCGGCTTAAAAGGGCTACTACTGCCTCAATAAAACCCCCATGTTCTGTCAGATTATTCAAAAGGATTTAACTTTTGGGAGAAATGTTCTCTTCATCCAAACAGTCTTTATGATTCCTGTAATAGTTTGCCATCTCAGGGACAGACATGTTTATTTCAGATTGGTAAATTCATTGCCTCATCTTCTAACCTCACAATTCACCTCAGAGTTCACACGGGTGGATTTTTTTTCCTCTGTCTCTAAAGACTCTTGACAATACACTTCAGGTTTCATATTTCTCTTTTCTTAATGAAATAAGAATAAATTCCTAAAGTAAGAGTGTATACATCACACAGCTATTCACTATTTGATTATTCTGAGATGGTAAAAGTCACCTTCAAAAATTTCCTACTTCTGGCATTTGTTTTGTCCCACGGAGGTTTTCCTGGGTGAATTTTCTGAAAGATTGTATTTTATTTCATTTACAAATGATGTTTCAGTGTACTGCATATTTCTTGTCAGTGACAGCCTTTACACAAATATAGGATATCTCCTCTAAGAGTCTGACATTGTCAAAAGGAAAGTCATGAGACAGAAACGTCCAAATTTGTAACAAATCTGACTGCAAGAGAGGAAAATAGAAATTCCACTGCAATGTGAATGGGGATGAATCACTGCATGAAAAACTTAACATTGCACTGCATGTTGTAGAATTATACACACTTTTTATCAGTTCTGTTTTTTCCTCCTGCATTAGGCTTGCAGCATTATCCAGAGATGGTCTCACTTTCACTTACATTGCTACCTGAGCAAAGGATGCTCAAGGAAGAGAATGCTGTTGCTGCTGGTCTTTTGTGCGTTTATATCCCAACTTTCACATTTCAAAATCCATTTTTCTCTTCGCATTTAAACAGTTTTCTACATTAAATCAAATTAATTTAGTCAGTTTTTCCTTCACAATGTCCTTCACAATATTTAATTTTTATAAACTACACTTCTCTCTTATGTTTCCTTTGAGAACAGATATATGTTTGTGTTAATTTATTTATTTACTCAAAATTTTAAGTATTTCATAAATAAGATGTATTCTACTACTTTTCACAGAAGATTGTGAAAAAAAGTTCTTTGCTCTTATTCATCTATTCTGCTGGAGTTTTCTATGTATTATAATTTTCTCCACCATTTGGCATTATCAAGCAAACCCATAAAAGACTCATCAGATACATAGCAGGGACATGGTCAGATGACTTAATCCAACAACACGACCTCATTCTCATGTCAAGAAAATGTTAAAGCTCTTCTCCCATCTACACAATAGTGTTAGGTTAGAGCTGCACTAGATCTTTTACTCATACATTTCCACAACTACAGCTTCAAAATACTGAAAATATTTAAGGCAAGATTTTCTCTTCAAAGTCTAATTCAAGCCTGTTTGTCAGGCACTTTGTTTATTTTGTGGCTATGATGATTTATCACACCCTGCTTATTCTCTTGGGAAAAATCAGAAGCAACAAAGACAACTTTGAGAGATTTTGACTTTTGGAGAACACAGAAAATCATTAATTTTAAATCTAAAGACTACTTATTGATTCTAATGCCTGCTAAGTATTCAACACATGCTTTAGGTTTGCTTATATTAACACAATCACGGTTCTGATTTACAAAGGACATTTTCTGTTCTTCCATATATATGCTATTCAATACTTTGAATGAGTAAACAGGCACTAAGGGCCAGGTTTTTCTCTATTTCCCACACCCCATGCCACCACAAACTGAACGGCAGATTCTGAAATTTGAGGAATTACCATGCTTGCATTTGATGGATTTCACAATATACCAATCAGTTTCAAAAACTGAGATCTCTGTGTTTGTAAGGCAAGGCAACAATCTAGCAGTGTACAACATTCCCACTAGAATGAATTACACATGAGAATATCCTTAGTAAACCATTCAAATAAAATCTAAATGCAGCTAATAGTGTACCAGTAAAAACCAGTGAAACCTAGTCCATAGCACATGGAATGTCTCGGAATATCAGCACTTACTTTCACATTTAAAACCACTTGCTGTAGAAATGTGTTTTAGACAAAGCACATGAACTCTCTTCTATAGCAGCTTCCATTTATAACAAGGCTGATGTTGCCTAACTTAGTGCAGATTTCTGCTATGCACTCGCTCTGTACTTGAGATCTGCATCTAAGTTTGACCTTTGATCATAAGAGGAGGTCATCAATTTCAAGACGCAGTACTGCATTCTCTTGGGGATTCTTGAGAGAAAAGAAGTAGCCACATTTTGCTACTACCTAAAAGCTCAACACCTGAAAGACGCTGACAGATTATGGTGAGTCAGCTCCTTACTGAGTTTTCTCCTGTGGGGAGATACCCACAATGAAAATCAGGGTGGGGACCCCATGTTGGGGCAGGGAAAGAGTAAGGAGTCATCCCCTTGTGCAGGAAGGAGCAATGGAAACAATGTTATGAAATGACTGCTCCTCCTGTGCCCCTTGCATAGAGGAGGCAGAGAATTTAGGAGTCAAGCTGAGCCCAGGAAGAAGGGCAGGCTGGGAGAAGGTGTTTTTAACATTTGGGTTTATTTCTCACTATCCTACTTTGCTTTGATTGGAAAAAAAAAATCAATTAATTTCTCCAAGATGAGACTGTTTTGCCTGTGAGGGTAATTAGTGAGTGAACGTTCCTAGCTCTCCAGGCTTTGTTGTCCAGTTAAGAGGGGAGTGACAGAGTAGCTAGATGGACACAGCCAAGATCAACCCACAACAGCCTTCAAGCATTTTACTGGCTAAAATAGAAACTTACACTGTACAAACAAAAATTCTTCATTTTAACTCTGAGGACTCAACCCAGTTCTTCCCAGTCTTCTGCCCTTATCCTATCAGGACAGGTGAGGTTTATTCTTCTTAAGGGGTAACTCACCAAAAAACTGCCCAATTTTGTTCAGATTTGCCTTGGGACTTGCACATCCATGGTAGGTATGAAAAAGACATTATGATGAAACACTTTTCTGATAACACAGTGCAGCCTTACCTCTTGTCTGGACATGCACCTCTGTCACAAATGAATCTATCCACCCACAGGCCCTGTGCCTGTGTATTGACCAGGACACCCCCTGTTTATGCTGCTTTGCTATTTGTCCTCTCAGGAATGCACAGTCGGAAGTAATGAGCTCACCTATTGAAAAGTAACTTAGAAATAAACTTATAACTAGGTATTTGACAACAAAGTGCAGCAGACAAAGATACTGAAATGGAAATGCAACTCAGCACCATTTTACTAGTAGGCTCAAATAAAAGCAGTAATGGCTTGATAACAACTCTCTAATCCTGTTGCAGAGAAGGATTTTAAATAACAAGAGGTAGGATTTCTAAGCAGCAAACAGTTCCCCGGACCTCACATCCCACCTGAATAGAAATCAGAGCAAAGGAAAGAGGCATAGAAAGTGTTCTGCTCTCCTGTGAATGACTCTTACTATGTTCTTGATGCGGTAGAAGGTTTTCTTAGAGTCCGCTTTCCTCACTCCAAACAGGAAGAAACAATTTGAATACCCTCTTCTGAACTCACCAAAATCCCTGAGAATATTGATCTAATACAGATTTTTGTAACCTCCAACCCTTGGAATTAGCAATTTAAAAACTGTAAACTTTGATCCACTCAGGTGGCAAAGTTCGATAGTTATTGTTGCCCTTCACATTTTGCCATCTCTTTGCTTTTAACATGTATTAATGAGTCAAAAAGTCATGTTGTTGGATGCAACTAGCAGATTTCTGGTGTCTTTCTTTACTAGCGTGTTCCAGGTATTACACAATGTTTCAAGACTTCTGAAGACATGAGATGACGAACTTTCTAAAAATATCTGTACGAGATGATCTGTACTTTTCAGTTAATACGGGCTATAAAAAAAAAATAAACACAGCTTATTTTCTGATATTTTGATACATACTTGTGTACAGAAATATGTACACTCAAACACAAACATAAGAGAAAAAAACTAAAAATCATCAAAAAAAGCTGTTCAGTTTGATATTCTAGCTCAGCAAGAAGACAGTCTGTAAGGGAATGTTTTGTACGTTTCGGCAATGGAATAATCTACTTGCATAGAAAGCAATCTACCTGTAACTTCTTCCACTTCTTTTATTAAGTGTTTAGTAATCATTATATAATTGAGGAAGGACTCCTATGCAAAGGCAATTGACACCATCCACTCAACATCACAAATGGAATGAGCATAACATGTAAATTTTAAAGATTCACTCAGGAGCTTTCTCTCTGAAGAAGAGTTGAGAATGCAACTCAGGTATTCAGACTCCTTGTTCACAGTTCTAATTCTGTATCTATACTCATTTTAAGTATAATATTCTTCTAGAAGTACCCGTTCTACAAACACAGAACCACCCATGACTCAGAAGCCAAGGAGAAGACAAGAATGGAGTATATCATGATGCATGAATTATTTATTTGAATTTTTATTGGGAATTTTGGGGAGTAATGGCAACTTCACACTTCACATATTGCAACTGAATTTACAGAAAAGAAGTGGCTGTCTCCCAGTCTTCTCTTTCAAAGCACCAGTTAGTTTTCAATAATTCCTGCTAAATGGCTCAGGTTCTCAAAGCATCTTAGGAATCTTTCTCTCATCATTGATTGAAATCAAATCACATTACCCTTTCAATTCTGTGTAGAAATGTTCTCCAGCAGCAGCACTGAATTATTTTCTGTAGTTGTTAATTAAAAAAAAAAAAACAGAATTTTTCCCTCCTTTGGCTCATTGTGAAACTAAGATCAGTATTGTCCTTATGCTAGTAATTTTTAATTGCCATCAGATACATGATGGTTTAGACTTGCAGGAAATCAGCTTTGTTAATGTATTAGAATCTGTAAAGCTCTTTCCCTCCTGCTTGCTGATCAGAAGCAGCACTTCTTGAAACAGATTTAATCAGAAAACAGTGAAACAGAAAGTTAAATATTGCCTCTATTATTTCCTAATGCCATCCTTCACAGAGTTAAGCAACCACTAAATGTTGATAATTTTCCTGATGTGACTCTTACTGCTTAAAGAGTCTATCCTGTTTAAAAATGTCATGCATGTTGCTATTTCTACAGTTTTATAATTTGTCAACAAATCAACTACCTGCTTAGCAGCTCTCATGAGGGATTTAAAATAGCTGCCATGAAAATCCTGTGCATTTACTATTTTTATAACAAACTTGATTGTCACCTATGATATTTCAGAGATCACTTCTCATATAGACATCATGCTGGAAATTAGATGCAGGGCTTTGCTTTCCATGGAACATTATGCAGAGGCACTCTGGCTAATAAATCTTTGTAGCTAATGCATTCCAGATGGAAGCCATGTCTCGCAGATTTAACCTTCCTAAACCCTTCCAAAAATTCCTCCCATCAAAAGCTCTCTGAATGAGATATGTTTGATTGAAATAGGATCATCAATACATGACATCTAAGTAATAGTACAGATGATTACTGCCTGTAGAAAATTGCCATTTCCCTTCACACAAAGATATTGTCTTTGCACAACCACAGGGCATGAAGATGGACCTTATGAGCTTTACAAAATAATTTAAATGCTTTTTCTGAACTCTTAATGCTATTAACAGATGCTGTAAAGAAAAACATTCACTTCCGTCCCTTTAACTTGGGTATGTGCATAACAAATACTGCTAAAAAGAGGACTCAAGCCTCTCATGGAAGCCACTAATTAACATCACTGTTTAATCATGTCACCAGGTTTAGCCAGTCTACATCATTAGTTTATGTCAGACAGAAGCAGTGAAACATCTAAACACCTACATGTAGATCCTTATGAAATCAGTCATGTGAAGTGGTAAGGTCAGTGTTAGACAAGGCTGCAGCTACTCTCTACTATTTAGAAACCATTACAAATCACCTCGCTACCAGACAAATGCAGAATAATTTTAGAATCCTTAGATTTTCTTGTAAGGTAATTTCTCAGTAACAACTCCCAAATGTAGAGCAGTATTTTAATCCCATCTGTGAATGATGAACAATAACCTGATGGTGTAGCCAGTTATCTATGCTTCACTATTGGCAGTGTTCAAATGGCTCTCTATTGCTTTTAGTGTTGAACTTCTGAACTCTGCAGTCCTTTGTCTGAAGAAAACAATTTACTAATCAAGCACAAAATAAAATTAATCTGAATCTTAAAACACTATCAGTGCACATTCAATACGTGAAAATCTAAGGAAATTGTTTGATGCCTTAAACAAAACGGATATAGAAAATTTTAGGTAGCAAAGGTTTTCTTCCTATGCACCACACTTCTGTAAAAGCAAAATCTTGGAAGAATTTTGTGTGAGCTACAATTACATTTCTTATACAAATACACCCCTGGCATGCGCAGGCACAGTACAAGCATGGCTCCTAAAAGTATGAATGACAAGTACAGAAACAATTCTAAATCAGACTGTGTAATTATCTTCTTTATGTTAAACCTTTAAAATTCTTAAGAGCCCCTTTCCAACGTATGGTTCACTTTGATGCACAGAGCTGTAATCTTTCATTAAGATTCGATCACACCCAAATGTCATTTGCAAGCTCTCAGATGAGAGGGTAACAATAGACCCCTAACTGCAGAGATGGAGAAAAGATCAAGCACACTTCAGCTGGGAAAGCAGCAGGAGTTTTGCACACAGGCAGACACCTGGGCAAGGTTAGCTGTGCTGTAGCTCCGTTCCACTTCATTCAAAAGGAACTTGCTCTACTTATGTGTTTGAAAGATAATAAGCAACCATCGTTGCTGAAGATCATTTCATTTGGATAGTGTCCTCAACCAAAGGAGAGAGTCAATGTTGGACACATATTTCTACATCAGTGCCAACCTGAACGTAATAAGAAGCATAGAGGAAACTTAATAGGAAGTGGAATACATTTCTTTTCGTTGAAGGGAAGTGCTTCTTATTGCCACCGAATGTGACATGTCTTTTTACTTATGCTATCAATCTGAGTCAGCCTCAGCAAAATAGTGCTTCAAAAAAGCAGGAAAAAAAAAAAAAAAAGAGCATTTGTCTGCTTTTGGAGAGGCTCCTTTCAAATGAGATTAAAAAGTTTGGGTCCATTTTTTCATGTCTAATCCTATTATGCTCGCTAATGAACTCAGTTTGCCTCAGTGGTTAAAATAAAAGCTAGTGGTTTTGTCCTAAAAAGCACAGATCCTCCTTCAGAAGAATATATTAAACCGTACAGCTCAATATTACACATTTGTGTCATCCAAGGAAGGCTTTTCTAAGATATGCTGCTGACTGCACTGTACAGCATAAGTATTGAACAGTTTTAATTGAATAAGAAGACATTAAACTAATATAGATCTTTGCTGTACCTTATAGCCAAATAGAGGGAGTAAAAGGACAAGACCATTATTAAGATAAGAAGATTTTTAGATAAAACTCTGTCTTTGGAGCAGTAACTCCTGCAAAAACCCCACAGAAGTGAGAAAGACTAGGCCTACACTTATAAAAAACCTTTGCTTTTGTGGTATCAAAGCAGTAAGTGGCCTTGAAATACATACAATACTGAAATTTGGTCTGGAATGTAGTTTATTTTCATCAGCATGTCGCCCTGCTCTAAGCAAAACCATTTGTAAGTCCAAGTATCTCAGTGATAACCATGGGGTCAAATATACTGTACCCTACAGCAATTAAGTGAGAAATAGTAAAGAATACAGTTTGGGAACAGACAGAGATGGGAAACCCTTCTAAAAGTTTCCTGCGCACCCGGAAAATACTAATACTTCTTTTCAATATAGACAACAATATTTCCACTAACCATTACTCAACAGGAGGCTCCATATCAATCTGATGGTATACTCATTATATTTTTACTACAAAACAGAAAAAGGCTGTCGACATATGAAGAGGAATTGGGCTTATTGCCCCTTTTACCAAACAGTGAAGTACCACAGGCTGTTCCATCTAATGAATGTTTTGACATAGAAAGGGGTCAAGAAAATCTTTAAAACTAGACAGAGAGGCTAGCTGGACCTCTTGGCTGTCTCAGTGGTGCTCAGAAATCCAGCATCTGGGTTGTTAGAACTTGATAAAGAAGGGACAGATCACATTGCAAGCATCACATTCTCATGAATGCTAAGCATTTCAGTGAAATGGCAGGGACACAGGATCTTAGCTGAATTAGTTTCATATAAAGAAAAAAGAGGCTGTCCCAAGTGAGCGTGTAATTTGGGGCTGGTTTCCTTCTAATTTTTTTTTTCTTTTCTTTACTTTTTCTTTTTGTCATAGAAGCCAGAAAGTTCTAGAAGTTTTCCCCTATAAACAGGATCAGGAGAGGACCTCTCCTTCATGGAGGCAGTGCTGGGGGTTCTGCTTTAAGGATCCAGATCAAAATTAAAACACGTTTGAGCTTTATTCTCTATTAAAGTTCACACACTTGTAATTGAAGTCTTTCATAAACCTCTTTGTGTGCTCTGTTTGTGACAGGGAAGCTGACATACTGCTACCACACAATCAACATCATTTTTTGCCCATAAAACTCCAGGCATAGATTTTCTAGATTTCCTTCTCCTTAAGAATAGCATACAGACCACAGATATCAACATTCTGAAATACGCTGTAAAACACACTGTATTATGTTCTGCAAATAACCACATGAAGAACGTTGGCCATTGTCATCATTATGGTTTTGTTTCAAATTCTCTTCTAGTCTGTATGTATGAGGTTTAGGTTAAAAGCTATGTGCTTCCTTGAGCATCTCCCTTTTGAAAGATCACTGTTTTAATGCTAGGAAGAAAGAGAAGTTTGCAATGACAGAACCGGTTCTCCTGGGAGGGTAAAAAAAAAGTGCCAAGGGAACTCCTGAGCAGTCTCTTCTCTCCTGATGGGCAGGCAACCATACGAAATAATCCAACTCACAGAGATATTGCTAAGACTAGTTTTATGACAGTTACAGAGAGATTCAGCATTTTTACATGCAAACATCTGACTTCGGCTCAGAAACTTAAAAGGGAGCATGTTAAATGAAGGGACTGAAATCAGAAGGGTCTTTAAAAGTTTACCTGTTCTCTTTTAAAACAGATTTCAAAGATTTAAGTAGCAAGAAAGGAACAAAGCACTCAACATGATAATGTAAATACATCACAAGAAATTGAGGATGTATGTATAGACCCTGTTAAAATGGGGAAAAGCAGAAAGTAGGAAGATGGAATAGTTACACATTCTTCAAATACTTCTCCAGCAATCTGTGGCCCTAGTATTTCCTGAGTCAGAGACAGTTTCTGAGCTCTTTGAATAAAGTGAGTATCATCAGGAAGGAAAGGGTAAAACATAAAAAAAATAGCACTGGCAATACATTTAGTCTCAATTAAGTGGTGAACGGACATTGCCAGAATGGTAAAATTATTGTTTTTCCATCTCCTGCCTGCCTCACAGCTACAATAACAGTCACATTCCTGATGAAGTTGACTATATTAAAAAAAATTATCTAATCTTTGTTCTTCTGTTCTGGATGGAGGATATGGAACAACAACAAAATCAATAAATCTAACTCACTCTCCACTCAGTGAAGAAAATGGACTGCCAGATTCCCTGCTCTCACACTCTGATTTGTGTCATGTGAGGTCACTATCCAGATTAGTTCTCTCATTTACTGTCTTTCAGTTGGAATCTCTCCCCTGCCAATAAATAAGCAAGAACTTTGAGTATAACGTGGATCACTCTTGCTCTTCCTGTGAGAGCAGACTCAGCAAGGCAGAGCACAGCAGTCAGAGCATCAACATTTATTTGGTTTGGTCACTGAACTTCGTACTTTCTTAGTATCTGCCATATTCAGAACAGATTTCTGCTTTTGTAGCGATAGACTGGCATTGCTGTTTACCTGATGAAGGATATTCCACAAAACAATCTGTGGCATGCTAATGCTTGAAGCAGGACTTGGGGAAAAAAGTGATCAGCGAGGCATAGAAGTGCAATTAAGTCTAAATGAATGGGAGTTCTTTCTCCTAGGCCTTAGCAGACTACAGCATGCTTCTCAGTGCAATCTAATATTTGCTTTCCCTTTAAAATGTTTTACTGCATGCATCAATCCAATAATCAACCAGTCTTAAACGTGCATGTTATAAAAAAATTCTATTACAATATTTAAAATAACAGTAGAGCTTCTCTGTGCTATAGAACTAAATATACTAGATCTCTTAACTTTGAAAAAAATGGAGTGAAGAAAAAGTTCGGACAGTACTAAGTCCCAAGAGGTCTGGAGAAACAAAGGGTGAACAGGAACACTCCCAACACTCCCCAGCCCCAACAACTCTTGGTGGCACCCAGTGAAGTCAGATAGAAGCAGGTTTCAACAAAAGGAAGAATATTTTTCTTAACATAGTACACAGTTTCAACCCACTTGTTGACATACAAGATGGGAAGACACAAATTTGAAAGTAATTAAACTCAACAATGAGATATTTAAAAACCTGCAAAGGTGTAGAACTCCATTTGGGCTAAAATTTTTAAAGTGCAGGGAAAGGCAGGAAGAAAACGTTATTACATGCTCGTCTTACTCTGGTATTTTTTGCCATGTATATCATAATGGCCACTGCCAAAGATGGAGCACTAGGGTACATGAGTACATGATTCTTTTGTCCTATACAGCAGGACCACTCATCTTCATTGTCTCAAAGTTTGGTCCTCAGTAGCTCTGTGTGTAGCAAAGATGACAGGGTCTGAATAAAAAAGGTTATACATGCAGTTCACAGATATCAGAAACTGATCATAATTAGAGTACTTGTTAACCCTGTAAAAGAATTCATGTCATAATTCCCCAAAGTTAAAGATCAAAGGAAATATCTTACATGGTTTACCTTACAGCACATTAGAAATTTTGTGGTTATACAGGTATACACTCTCACACTGAAAGTACTGTTCTGCAGTATGCTATGGCATGCTTTGCTTGCTACTGTAATTCAGCATTCTGTTTATGATGGGTGGAGAATTCCTTTTTAATTTGTTTAATATTAATTTTTCTGGTTGTAAGAAAACAGGATTTGAAGCTCATAGTTGCCCAAATTTAAATATAATAATTTAATTATTGTATGCATTTCACACTTCCAGAATTCATGAAATATGTACTGGAAGAGACAGTGTTGTTCTGATGGCACAGGGGAAAAAAGAGAAGAAAAGAAAAGAAAAAAGGAAGTCAGCATGAGTTCCTGTGCTCTGCATTAGAAAGTAGGAAACATGGATATTACTTCTGGATTCTGTCCCTGGTTTACCGGACTAAAAGTCACAAGAAGCAGCAGTACAATCACACTCTTTTATCCAAAGCCAGT
This sequence comes from Bombycilla garrulus, assembly GCA_013400315.1. NCBI lineage: Eukaryota > Metazoa > Chordata > Aves > Passeriformes > Bombycillidae > Bombycilla > Bombycilla garrulus. The sequence goes on from VXBU01004139.1 coordinate 298,510, forward strand.
TGAGGTCAATGGGAGTATTTTCATTAATTTCAATGGGTTTGGATCAGACCCCTAAGCCTTGTGAAGTAAGTGCTTGTAATGTCACTCAACATCAACTCTGACCACTCTAGGAGCCACACTGGCAAATTCATAATGAAATCCACTCTAATTTCTAAGCTGAAAAGAAAAATACTGCAATGCTTTTAATATTGTTGGCAGGTAAAAGACAGTAGCAGTGGTGGTAGTTTGTATGCATGTTTATAATTGCTAACCAAAAGCAAAAACAGTTGCAGTGAAGGCATTTTCTACTAAAAAATCATGAAAGAAGAATGGTGCATTTGTACATTATTTGGCTCATTTGGCAGTTAACCAACCAACTTGGCAAAGAGGAATCTTCCTTAGTTTTAGATATGAATGTTTGAAATACAAAA
>VXBU01004139.1:298985-335069 GCA_013400315.1 Bombycilla garrulus
AAGAAAAAAAAAAAAGACAACCCCAAATCTCAATCAAAACCAGATGTATTCCAGGTAATGTTAATGTGACTGCTGTGAAACATTTATTTTTAAAATCTTCTTTCTAAATTAGGGTATTCTGGGGCTGCCATTACCTTTTGCAAGTTGGCTGCAATGACTTAGAGAATTTAGTTGGCAATCTCAGTCAGCTTTGTAGCAGGCAAGCAGATCATTAAATCCAACAACATGGCTAGTATTTTCTCATCACTGAACGTGGTTGCTCCAGGTGGCAGTGTCCTTGGCTGTAAAGGAGCTTAGATTACCATGTTTAGTGCGCAACAGAAAATTTTATAAACTAGATTCCAATTCAAAGCTTCTGTGACTTCTGTTATTTTTAATGTAGACTTATATAAAAAGTAAAATTTGAAAGTATTATCACTTTGTAGTGTGAGGAATTTGTTAAACTTGACGAAGAAGGGATCTATTGGAAGCTTGTTTCTGGTGGACATGAAGAAGTAGAAAAGATGATTATTCCAACTTCTCTGAAAAAGTGCAATTGTACACATGCTGAGCTTAGCCCAACCTTGTCGTTTTTGCCCTTAATTATTACTGATAAGCTATCTCTGGCCACAAGCTGAGTGCCACGGACATTTTCTGGGAAGATAAAGACAGAGAGAGAAATTTTGTAGCAACTTTACAACCCTAGTGAGAGGTTGGGGCCTACCCCCAATATGTTGAGGTGTTCAGGTCGTACTTACAGCCTATTGCAGCACTACTCAAGACTTCTCCTTTGACATGCCCAATTTACCACTGATGCTAGAAACAGCCCACTCACTTTTTGGTGATGGTGTCACACAGACAGCAGTCCATCCTATGCCATGTTAGGCCATACACTATGGCATTCCTGGAAATTTTCATTTCTAGGTGTACCAGCAAGTCTCACCAAGGTTTAAAGTACTTAACCATTTTATGAAGTAAACAGATAGAAAACTAGATATCTACTTTCAAATCTAGTAAGGAATAATTAAGTGAATCTACTAATGAATTGCTTACGAAATTCCAGTCTCTTTAAACTCTGCTTTTAAATGCAGTTAATTCTTTTTCTGCAATATTTGCATATTGCTCATCATGAAATATACAGACCTACTAACAATATCACTACATCAAAGAACATATTCATTCTAATCTGATTTTCATAGAAGAAATAACAAAGATTTGAACCATTTTTAGAGAGTAAATGTAATATAGAAAAGTGCACAAAATAGCCACACTGTAACTCTTATAATTGTATAACTGTATATAAATAACTGTANTGTATAACACTGTATAACTGCACAACTCCTTTATGTTATTTTACAAATCAATCACCCTTGGAAAAATTAATTTGTTAAACGATCACTAATAATAATAATTTAGCAGAAATATGTTTCACAATATGCTGACGTTCTTCAGACTTTCGAAACACATTTTATTTTAAATTACATTGTCAGTGCAAGTAAACAAAGCATCCTTTGAAATTTTGTATTCTAAGGGGCTTATGCTTTCTTTAATGACAAAGAAAATTGAGTAGTAGATGTATCATATATCTTTATATGTGGGTTTATTTATGGTGCACATACACACAAGTACTATCGACCAAAACAGGCTGTCCAGCAGAGGGCTCCTTTGAAACAGAAAGTGGAGAAACAGGCAAAGACTTATAATGTATAGACAAAACAGAGATTGCTCAAGCATCATGTATGTTAAGGTCCAGCAATTATTTCAGCAAATCACCAGCAAACAAATGGCACGTTGATGTAAAAATTTTAATTATTTTTTAAAGAATGAAATGCTTTCATAAGATCCATTGGAGAAAAACGTGGAAAACAAATAATATTTCCTTAAAAACCACTCTAAACCTCATATTTTCATTTATTAAGGCACTGTGGTCCTATCAAGAACATTAGTTTAATTGTATTTTTATTTTCAGTAAAATGTGTTAAAAGAAAGATGTAGAAATTAAAGAAATATTAATTAATGAGGCTCTTAGGTATAAAATATTAAACTCAAAGTGAAATGGTATTAAACAAATATTTTCTGGTTTTTCTTTCATCAAAAACATAGAAACAGAGAACCAAAGGGCAGCACAGACCTGCTGCTGCCCCATGCAGCCTTTTTAAAGAATCCACTCATATTTAACTTGATAATTTTTTGATGGTAATTGTCTGCAAAAACCATTTGCTTTCCAAAACTAGGAAATAGTACTATGACACTAAGTGGTCTGTATATTTTTTGAAGTTTCTAACTTGTAATTTCCACTAACTTTAGGTTATTTCTTGGGGATTCCCAAGAAATATAATAACATTTTTAGGCATAAAGAATACACAATAAGCCACTAAAAAAGTATACTAATCTGATCTTTCCTGTTAATAGAAGGTCAATAGAAGGTAGATCAGTAGCTGAAATGTCTGCAGCAAACTTACAAAATACATTTCTTTGCAGTTTCCAGATGTGTGCATATTTTTTTTTCCAAATTTGATAGTGATGCTTGTAAAACTTAGAAATTGAAAGAAATTAATATCAAGTCAACCATATTTCCAAAGTCACATCAGGTAATCAGAATATTCAAGTGACAGGGAAGGTAAAATATTAAAAGTGGTAAAAATATGAGGAATTCTATGTTTCTCATATTATATAATATTTTTCACTTTTTCCCACCTGCTACAAGTGAATAGGGGCAGGATGAAGGAAAACCCAAAGAGGATTCACATACATGCTAGAGCTGAATATGGCTCCCATTCCAGTCAGCTACTGCATCCATTACAAATACAAGAGCCAAAACACAGCACGATTCTTTTTTTTTCTTTTAATATGAGCTGATAGGACTGATTCTGTTTGCCTCACTGTAAAGGACAGACATTTCCCATGACTGCATCGATGCCAGACTAGAACCCAAAAGTGTCCTCCATGGGCAATTTTGAGAAACCATTTGAGAAAATTCTTTATCATTTAAGCACACAGGTTGTTACAGAAGAGTATGCATAACTAAGGATCACAAGCAACTGTGTGGAGAGCTTATTGTCTGAAGCAGACAGAATGTGGCTGAATACTGTGCAGATCCATCTTCTCTGGAGTCACAGAACTTAGGAACAGTGAATTTTCTTGTCTACGTTGTTGCTGCTGATGGGCTAAGCGGATTTAAGGGGTTGCTACTTGGCTCTCAAGAAACCAGTTGGGAAAGGGGGAATTTGGCCACCCTGCTGATACAACATATTCTGTCCTGCACAATATTGACCCCTGCATCTTCTTTTAGAGGAATCCATGGGCTACCTTCAGTGTCCCCTGCCAGCCCTGCCCCACACAGCCAGAGCCAAATCTGGAGCTGGGCTTTGAACGGGATGTAATTTCGTAACACCTAAAGAACAACTGTATCGTAATATGGTCTTCAAATAAATAAGTGCAAAAGGAAACAACGTGGAAAGCAAACTTTCATCTTTACTACAGACTTAAAATTGCATAAACATGCTATATTTTCTTCCATATGAATATCACATTCTGGTATTTATGTTGCAACTAGCCAGACAACATTTGCTAATAGCTACTTTTAATACAGCATATCATACTGCTTAACCCCTTGGCTTGCCGGGCAGTTTAGAAGCTCCTACTGTGATGTTTTTGTTCTCACATATGCGCTAGTAAAGGCTGTCACAGTCCTCATTAAATAAACAGACATACATGCCAATTAATAATTTAATTTACAGGGAGAATCTTGACACAGAGCTAGGAGGTGAATTGCTAGTAACTCCTGAATTGTTTTATCTTAAAATAGCAAGCAAACAGGTTTTAGACCCACCTCCAAAGTTATGCCGCTGTAATGAGATTACAATACCCGCATATTGTTAGTTCTGTATTTACTGTCATAGAAGCTGTCCATTACTATGTGCAATTTGATAAATAAAGGCATGGGTTTGAAAAAAGGCCAGATCTTTCAATTTTACAGCTATTCCATATATTTTATTGTTCTAAATTTTAGCAGGATTTTGTCCGGCATTGAAGCATGTTTATTTTTATAGCTTTTTTTATTTGGATTAATATAATTTACTCCAAATACAACACTATTGATACTATTTTGAAAAATACCTTTTTTTTCCACTTAAATATTCACCTGAATATGCAAATATGCATCTACTTTTTTGTTCTTTTCTAGCAGCACAGAACATTTCTGACATTTGGTTTAGGACAAGTCCCTTGAAATTCAAACAGTGCTTCAGGAAGGTACAGATATCTCTTCTTGATGCAAACACTTGGCTAACAGCACCAAAATTATTTCTCCATGAGAAGCAGATACACNATTTGGATTAATATAATTTACTCCAAATACAACACTATTGATACTATTTTGAAAAATACCTTTTTTTTCCACTTAAATATTCACCTGAATATGCAAATATGCATCTACTTTTTTGTTCTTTTCTAGCAGCACAGAACATTTCTGACATTTGGTTTAGGACAAGTCCCTTGAAATTCAAACAGTGCTTCAGGAAGGTACAGATATCTCTTCTTGATGCAAACACTTGGCTAACAGCACCAAAATTATTTCTCCATGAGAAGCAGATACACGAGTGGTTCTAATGGAAATATTTGGATCATTTCCCCACTTCTAATTTGGGCATACATTGCCAAGTCTCCCTGTACAGCATTCCTGCTATCTTGCCTTTCTTGCTCATTTATGTGAGCACAACTTTGTCAAGGCTCTCATCATCATATGTCTCATTTTATGTCACCCCTTCTTTTATCACCCTGCAAACAGCATCTAATATCTATTTATTCAAAACCTGTATTAAAATTAGGCATTTTTTGGCCAGTACCTTCTAATGCCATGATTATTGCTACTTACTCTCTGTTAAGCTTTTCTTACTCAATTGTGCAGCAGATACTTCTACAGGTACTATCTTGCCTTTTCACTCTCTGTTACTTCATACACTCATTCTCATGGTCTGTGTTCCACAAATCACAGCAGTTTTGATATATCAAAATTATCCATGTAAAACTCCATATAGTTTCACTTGCTACACTCCGTGCAAAGCAGCATTTCCCAAGCACCTACAGAGTTATCCTAGATCTTCACATCAAAACCCTATTTGAAAGTGTCCTCTAATAATGAGGTTTTAATAAAATCCATAAGATGGATTTCACATCCAGCAGATGTAAAAGTTGTATGTTTCACTGCACTCTAAAGAGAAGTGATTTTTCCAATAAACACTTCTACTTGAGATCATAGAAAGAAGATGGCCTACTGAAAAAATTTCAGGGACAGCTCTGTAAAAATTTTGGATTGTTGATAAAACAGTTGAATACGGGTGTAGGATTCCAAGCAGTACAGTTCTTATCTTTGCAAGAAGATACCCATTACAATTTCTGTAATGATTAAGAGATATAAACTTGCAATCTTACGACATTCCTTTTCCTCTCAACTTTTTTTTTCCATCCCTCTCTGGTGTAGTTCTGAGGAAACAAAACCCGTGAACTGTCAATGATTTCAAACCTTGTATACAAATAACAGAACTATACCTTGAGATTGAAAGTCATTTTTTGATGGACCAGGACTGCACATTTGGCGTCTCTAGCCAAGGTTATACGGAGAGCATATAACTTCTAAACAAAAAATGTAAAAGAGCAGCTTTGAATGAGATGCCTTTCCTGTCCAATTGTTCTCTTAATTTACTGCAATTACAGGCTTTGAGTAAGACTTCAAAAAGCAAATTAATAAACGGACATTTACTTTAGGCATATTCCTGTCCCTCTCTCCCAGTCCTTGATGATTATTGTCACTTGCAGCAGAATCACATCCTGCTTGTAATGCCCCTGCCACTCTGGATTTTTTCCACATACTAGTATTCCCTTTGTTAGTCCTATCAAAACTAGCAACTGCTGCAATTTTACACTGAGATCACCCAGTGCAGGAATGAAGCTCAAGGATATATCTGTATCAACATGTAGCTGTTTAGTATGTTCAAGAAAGTGTCCATGTTAAATTAGTAAGTTTTTTTTTTTAATACGGAAGAAAATGGACTCCTAATGTATTAGCTTTTGAGAGCACATCTAGGATAATCAAGAGTGCAGAATAGGGAAAAAAAAAAAAGAAAAAAAAAAGGTATGGTTTAAGAAAAAATCCATGGCATATAATCCTTTTACTAAATACAATAAAAGCTGGAAATATCCTCCAGTTCCAGAGATAATATAAATGTTATTTTAAATACCAAACTCTGCCCTCAATTACATTCAGGCAAAATCAGATCAGATTTTAGTTGTGGGGAAGCACTGCATGTTGCCCATTGCAAAAGCAATTCCCTTCTGTTTCAGTGAGCTGCTGAGTTTTGTTATGAGGAAGTGAATTTATAGGAGAGAAGAACTATTTGCTCATTTTCTGTATAGAATCTGATTTTACCAACAAAGTAATGTAACATGGAAGTGCGATTATTTAAACCAGCACTTCACTACATAGAGGGCTGTTCAATGCACTGCTCTTGCCAGACTTGTCACAATGACTGACATTTTCTAATATTGAACTGGAAATAATATGGATATTTAATACTGCAGAGTTTACAGCAAGTAGAAGAAACGTGCTATTGTTTATCAGCAATCTACTTCTGATGGCATATATCTAGATAGACGTAATTATTACTGCGATGAAACACGATTTTCAAATAATGGAATAAACACATCTGTATAATATTTGAAAAGCTTAATATCAGGTGATTTCAAAATCTTGTAAATCCCTATTATTAACCATTTTCTATGCTTCCCACTTGAATTTTGACTAAAATTTACCTTTTAGATCTGTTATGCCACTCATTAATTTTTTACAATATCCATCTGTGCATCGCAATCTCTATTCTCCATGGCTCCACATTGTTTTGGCTAACTAACAGGCCCATATGTTGCCTTAATGTATTTCTGCGCAATGTTTGTGCTTTTGGAAAAGAAGAAGAAGAAAAAAAAAAAAACCACAGGGAAAAACCACAGGCCTAAATAAGCTATAAGGAGCATCCACATACAGTTAGACTGTCTTTACTGAGTCTGGAGACATTATGATTCTGCTGCGACAAGCAGCATTTGTCTTCATTTTGTCTGACTGTCCTCATGTGTTATTATTAGTGGCTGTCAGGCAGCAGCAGAAAAAAAATAGCATCACTTGACTAAGAAGTTGAATGCATAAATGCAATAACTACACACTGGTAGCTGAGGAGAGGATGTCTGATAAGATGGTCTAAATACAAAAAACCTCCTATAATTACATTTAAAAGGGAAAAAACACATATCTGGCAAAACATAAGCATCCCTCCTCCCTTCTGCTTGCATAGCTAAATTAGGAACTAATTATAAATACAACTTAGCTGCATCTAAAGTAGTTGCTTTAAGAATGTCCTTTCAGAATGTCAGTTTAGTTTAATAGCAAGAAAACAAATATGTTGGAATATTCAGATCAAGTCGTGTTTTTCTGATAACGTTGACAAATATGAACATTTTAAACATGAGTTCTTTATCATACAGAAGTTCACACTAAAATGTATTTATGTATTTAGCACTTTTAAAACCCAAAGCACCAAATATAGTCTCTTGTTCTGAGGAGCTCCAAAATAAGTTTCTTTATCATAAATTTTCAGTTGTAATATACAGCAAGTAATAATGGCAATAAATAAACAACTTTTATACAGGATAAAACAGTACATCCAGAAATTTACTGTCTAAGAGGGGGAAACCATAGGCTTTCCACCTCAGATATTTACAGATGGTTAAAGCAGAGAGTAGCTTATGATATTCTTAGCTTTAAAGTGATTAAAATATCTCTCTAAGAGTAAATATATTTTGAAAATACATACATAGAAACACAGAGCATTTTTTATGACAGCCAATATGAAACTAATCTGTGAGGTCTCATAACAAACTGATATCCCATGAAACATGCCATAATTGCATTATTTTATAATAACTTCTTGAGCTAAACATATTTCACTTAAGGCTTAATAATCAAATGCGTGTCATAACAAAGAACAATTTGTTTTCAGCAATGAAAAAAAACACAAAACCAAAACCAAATAAAAAACCCAACCAAAGGAAAGAATACCACCTTATAACAAATCAATAGTGAAATGTGGGTCCTGCTGCAGTCAGAGGCAACGTTCCATTTACTGCATGGAACTATTTCTACTGCAAGAAGGTAAGCAAACAAGTTATATCAGCAATCAAAACAAAATAATGTGCAGCTGATAGTACTGACAAGAGTTTCTCATGAGCAGCCTTCAATGACACATACAGGTATTAGGAATTTTGCCAGTACCTAAAAGATCTGGTGGCAGATCACTTTTCATATTAGCTAGGAAAAGATGCCTAGCACTCACTGCTGCTCCTGTTTGTCCATTTTTCGTCTAGGTTCAAGGATAACTACTGAGTTCTAATTTCCAAAATTTACCTTCGCATTTAGCTGTTTCCATTTGGAAGCCTTCTACTGGCTTTTCACCACAAAATTTCACACTCTGGCAGATCCAGAGGTGTGCATTGAAAGAGGAGCTCTGGCTTCCAGTTTTACCATCAATGCTTCAATCACTGGATTTGCTAATCTTGGTCAGATTTTTTCTAGCAGATTATTTTAAGTGACCATTCATTTATACACATCACAGAAAAAGTTCACCTTCACCAAGTACATATATTACATGGAAATACTCTGGAAAACTGATGCAGCCAGACTGAATTATTTGCTCAGGAAATACAGGACTGACATGAAGCCAAAAACCCAATCCAAATCCATGAATCCTGATGCAGTTTTCTAAGCACAAACTGGAGTGGCATCACATGTGCTGAACAGTTAGCCACGAGCTTAACTTCATGAATCAGGAACTGTGAACAAATTGTCACAGCTTTTTCTCCCATTAGCACTGCAAATCCCAAGACTAGGATGGGGGAAAAGAAAAGGAGGCAAAGGCTGGTAGCACTTTGGTCTATTTTCAGTAGAATGATGAAATTATTTCCAAAAGTAAAACAAAGACGTATTATTACTGTTGATACAGAACTGAGCCAAGCAATACCTTGACCCACATATTCTGTGGTTTAGTTGTGTTGAGAAACTTTTATTTAACTTAAAGAAGAATAACAGTTTCAACAGGATAAATGAGAAACAGCCATGGAAACCTACATGGCCATATTTAGAGTAATTTTTCTGAAACACACTGAGGTAATTGCACAAGATTATACGACACAGAGACATAAAACTGTACCCAATCTTTAACAGACGCAGCCTTTTTGTGCCATGTACAGGAGACAGAAACAATCACTTTCTTATTTACAAAAATGCCCTTGCACCCTTTCTGGTATCACACAAACCACTAGTGAAGAAAAAATTGTTTTGTCATTTTTGGGCAAGGATAGTTAAAAGGAAAAATCCCTATTAAACTGACACAAAAACTGAGAGAGCAGCAAGAAGTAAAAATTAAATTAGTCTCCACCCAACAATTAAGGACTCCCTGTATCAGCATTGTGTATAGCACTCTTGATTAAAATTAAAGTGAAATTAAGAATACTCCTGCTAACAACTCTGTTTTCATGATGTTGGCCATGCAGTGTAAGGTATCAAGACTCAAAGTATATTTTGAATTCCTAATCACTGAAGAGCATAGATGTGTACTAATCTCTCTTTGGTTTCTTCTGCGTCAGGCAATCCCTTGCTTCAGTTCCTTCGGGAACATGTTTGGGTGAGTCAAAGTGGTTTAGTCCTTCCTTGGCCACATGAGGTATAGCTGGTAGGCTTCTTTCAATTAAATGGCCTGTGCTCTAAGCCTGAGGATGTAAACAGCTTAATTCTGTGTCCCTCCATACAGCTTTAATTAGAGTTTCTGGACCTTTCAGACTTTGTTCATCCCTCCATGATTCAGTAGCCGTTCCCAATTAATTGCATACTTGGGCACTGTTATTTCTCATCGAGGGGGTTTCATTCCTGTAAGGTTTGAAAATTGGGTTTCACTCACTCTTGTTCTAGAATAAAAGCATTCATTCCCTCATGGAGTCAACAATTAATACAGAACATATCCATGTGCAGACAAGCCGTGGAGTATCACAGTTTAAAAAGAAAGTTCTTCCTGTAATCTTTAGGGCTGCATCACAAACTGATGCACAGAAAGTACAGATGTGTTCGGTCACATTTGTTACATTTTAGTAACAAAAAAATAGTTCTCAGAGATGTATGTATTAGCTTTGGAAACAAATATAAGCATTAATGGGCTATATAACTTCACGACATGCATGAACATGTTATTGCCTTAAAATCTTTGTCTCTCTGTATTGATGTTGGCCTGGAACAGCAGCAGAAAAAGGGACTTGCCCCTCACAACTCGATCTATTCTCCAGTTAATTAACACATGAACTACATAACAAAGCACTTTAAATTATTTGATGTTTTCTGAGCTACTTTGTTCTGTTTTTTCTAGCAGCGGTGAATCTCATATTACATCTCACTGAGATCTAGTGCAGAAGGGTACAGAAGGATGCGGCTTCATCTTTTGGTGCCCTGCAAGATGCTACATTCCTCCACCCCCTGCACACCCCCATTTCCATGAGGCCTTGAAATAGGCTCTTGTATCACAGTCAAACAGGTCCTTTTCTGAATGGTGTGCTCAGCATTTCAGGCTAAGCCAGAGCTCAGCTCTAATATTTCATTCTTCCACACCACTAGAGAGGTGGCTCTTAGAGTCTGACAGAGTACAATACTTCTCAAACTACTCAATCAGTTAAGTATTGCGTATTAGAAATCTCACACTCTTCTTGCGAAGAGCTGGAAAGAAATCTCAATAATGTAACCCAGTAAGAGTCTTTGAATTTTTATTCATCTGCATGATTTATTTTACTCACTGAGAAGGGCAATGAGCACTGAAAAATTTAAGGTACTTTTACACTAATTACTAATTCACAGGTATTCCTAGGTTCTTTCTCATCGGTCTACTGTCGTTCCCTCTACTTTTTCCCTCTTGTTCAGTTTTTTTTTTTTTAAATTTTCTGTACCCTTTCAAAAAATAAAAAAAAGTACAGATCAGTTTCCTTTGGAGGAATAATCAGTTCTTCTGTAGTTTGTAGTATTTTCAAGTGGAATCAGTAGAAATCACTTTTCATTATAATCTGTATAATTTTTTAATGCTCAGAGATTTTCTCCTTTGTATTTACACATTCAACACTGTGCTTTCATTTTTCTCCACAACAGTTAAATCAGATCCTTGGCTTTCATGGTATGGTTTAGCCTACAGAACCACATTCAGATGGTCTACCAGCTCCTAATATTTTCTAGGTACTTCTGAAGGCCAAGATGTCTGGATGGGACAGAGAATCCAAGTCAAAGTGTCTCCAATAGTACCTTGGCCAAATATTATATCACTCTCTCATTATGTCATCACCACAGTGCTGAGTAAAGGTCACTCTTAGGTATGTTAGAGGAAAAAAAAAGAAATATTCAGGGGCAAGTCCTTTATGATAGAAATCTCTGAGCATCAAAGGTAGCTGAGACACTCCAATGTTTAAAGATGTACAATGTCAGGACCAGCCAAAGAACATTTTTTAATGTTCATTGTTTATCCAGAGCTGCAGAAGCTAAAAGGGCAACATTTAAAGGACAGGAAAGTTTCAGAGAGCTATGTCAACTCTGAGTGACAAATCATAATTTCAAGAAGAAGCCTTAGTCAGTCGATATGTGCTCAGCTGAGAGGCCTGAGAAGAGCAGCACTGTGCTGGAAGGCCTCTAAGACTCCAGTAGGAAGACACAGGTTGGGAGAACACAGCTCCCGGTGCCTTAGAATTCACATCAGCTGATCATTTCACCAGGATGTGAATGCAGACAACAAAATCCCAAATCCAAAAAGCAATATGCTAAATGAAAAAGACTTACAAAGGCTGGAAACCTCCCTACAAGAATTATCACAGGCTATTTTTCAGTTGCACAAATGTCAGCTTATTTTCTGATTAAACCAAAGTCTACAGAAGCAGAGGTTCAAGTCTACTCAAGACTGTGGTGAATTACATACCTTGCCACAAAATATACGAAGCAAAGCACTGGGCAATTGAGTTTTGTGAATGACAAAGGGCTGAGAACATGGGAAGTCTCATCTGACATGATGAATGTCACTAAATGAATATCACAAAATTCACAGGCAAGAGCAAAGAAAATGAAGTCTACCCTCAGTCCTGCACAAGAACTACAAGGTATTTTATCCTAAAGGTTCTTATTTTGTAAGAATACAAAATATATACTGAAATATGTATGTATTGAAAACAGACTTCCAGAGTGCAAATCTGAATAATTTAATGAAGAAATATGTGAGATTTAGCTACTCATTTGAGGGGATTCTTTAAGAACAGATGAACATAGAGGTCACTTTGAATTAGAAAACAGGTTAAAGATTAAATACAGTACCAACAACGACAGGTACACTTGGATTTCAGCTTATATGAATTTATTAAGAGCCATTGCCAAATAAATCCCCTAGACTTAGTTTTAACAGGGTAGGATTATTATTCAGTTGTGTTTTAGAGACTCTAGGTGCTCAACTTATTTAGATAGTGCATATGTGGAACGATATGCTCATCTAAACTCAGCTGAGTACACAGAGGAGCAATGCACTCCTACAGCCACCTGAGAACATCAGGTTATTGGTAACTCAGTGACAACTGTCACTGCAGCCTCTGATGAATAGACAGCCTGATCCAAGAAATTTACAGAAGCCAAGGTAATGATTTCTCTGTGTGTAAACTCTCTCTGTGCATAGTGTCATAGAGTAGTAAGTGAAGGAATGTAAAGAGGGGGAGAATCGCAACCCTTTGTGAAATGTTTCAAGCAAACATTGAAGCATCAGGAATTTGAGCTGACTTGAGAGTCATGTAAATAGTGCCAGCTTATAAAAACAAGGTGATTCCCTGGATAGGAGAATACCCGTGCAGCGTCTAAGCTCCCATGCGTATGTAAACATTCTGTGTAAATATTTGGCTGAAGGTTTCAGTATAGAGAGCTTTTGCTGTCCCAGAGTGTGGGCGTTGTCTAGAAACCTGAGATCAGGAATGACATGATCTCATCTCCCATTACTTAGATAACTGCATTTGATGCATGCCTCAGGGAAATTGAAATGATCTTGGCAGAGGATAAAACAGAGGATTCAAATGTGCTCTTTAACTGATGATCTGGACTTTGAGGCTGGAGTCCCATCTGATTTCAAATAGACTTCTAAATATCAGACAGGAGTTGACAGAAATGAGAAACCACAGATGCAGTTAGTGTCAAGTTATTTAAGTTTGGGTTTAGGACATTTTTCAGTGGATACCCTTCGCTTGCAATTTAGAGACTTCCACAGCTGAGGGTATGGGATTGTGTCATTTCACAAGAGTTACAAGCCACTAAGAAGAACACATACATCTGTCTGGATATTCTTTCTGGAGCATTTCACATGCATTCCAGAGGCCAAGGGTAAGGCACAGCTCATAAAACTGTAAAGCACATTATGTTCTTATCAGGGGGATACATTTTGGAGACTACTTCCATTGCTTATGGCTTGCCAGAAAATACAAGCATATCTGACTTATAGAATGAAATTAGTCCTATAAGATTTTCTAATCATCCTGATTTTGTTCTATAAGGTGAGACTCTAAAAGAAGCACATGGTGGCCTTTTGGCCAGACAATATAAAAGGTATGCAGCAATTAACAGGCAGACAGCTGACTCGGGAACACCGATTAAAATATAAAGAGTTTTTATCCTAAGGTGTTTGATCCTCAGTATATCTTGCAGGACTAAGCACGTGCTTAGGATTTGTGATAAAGTTGCGGTTCACACTCTAATTGTTCTGGCTTCAATATTCTGGCTTCTGAAGATAGAGACCAATGCTGCCAAAATACCGGTTCATCAGCTATTAAAACCAATTTAAGAAACTTAGTGCCAGCAACACAAACTCTCAAACCTGCCCATTCTCACTACAAAAAAGATGCCCATTCTCACTACAAAACAGAATTTTGTTTCTATGATTGCTTTTAGAAGATGCTTTAGTATTTGTCATTAGCTCCAAAAGCAGCAGTGTTGACTTTCACTCAGAGATTACCAGAATAAGTGTCTATTCATTTTAAATTGTAAGATTGTGTTGAGTTGAAAAATGTTTCCACAAAAAAGAAAGATTGCAAAATTCAAGTCCGACTGTTTCAGGTTACTCCAAATATGGCATGTAATGCAAGAGCTACATCTCCATAAGAAACCCTCCATAAGAAACTGTAAATAATTAAAGAATTAGTTAATATGCACTTGGAAAACTAGAACATCAGCCACTATTTGTCAGAACTAGGGGATGCAACTTTTTGTATGTTGACAATCACTGCAGACATAAAATATAATGCAAACATATTGCTGACCCAAACTCCCTGAATTAAACATTTTAGAAAAACTAAAGCTGTAGCTGATTGCAATTACATTTTGAAGCGTAAATCTCTGCCAGGGGCAGGCAGGAAACATTGACAGCAATTTTTTTTTTTTGCCTATCTCATCTCTACAAGCACATGGAAGTGAGGTGATTCTCTACATATTTCATTTTCCACCACTGGGATGGTAAAAGTGATCTCCGAGCGACATTTGGCACTGGGACCAAGTGAACTATGACACAACCCTTCCTGATTTCAGATTGAGCTGATTTCCAATCAGCCTCTGAAAACAAGGCTGCAGCACATGCAGGAAGGAGCTATGGTTTGAGAGAATTAAATATAGTCTGGTATTGATTTAAAGAGAGAAGGGTGGAATGCAACTGCTAGAAAATGCTGGGAGGAAAAAGTTGAGGGTGCTGGTTGTATGGCTTTCATATGGACTGCAAGAAACTAAGAGTCTAAAGAGATTTAAAAACAATCCCAAAAATTCAATAGCTGTTCTTCCCTGTGCATACCTCTGTGGTACAGCTGATCTCTAACTACAATCAGCTTCAGATGTAGCTGTTCTTCCTTACCAAGCACGGACCACAGTAACAATTGTAAGGCATATAGCTAGCCTGTTTCTTACCCTCCTGTATGTAATGAGAGTAAAATGTAAAAAGAATTAAAGAACATTATATATGTGACAAATTCAAGTCCCCATAAGCTACAAAATGAGGGATTTAACGTTACTTGGGAAAAGTTGACCCCTCTTCTCACCACATGCACAATCAAAATGACACAAATTTTAATTACAGGATTCTATAATAATTTTTCCTGCCTTGCTTGAAGTCTAAGATAAATATTGCTCAGAGAAAGAGGCAGCTCTTCAATATTTTTATCCTTAACATGCTATTACTGGCCCCTGTTTTATTTACTGCACACCATCAAATGCCTGCAGTGAATGCAGAATTGTTTATTTCCTCATGGTGTTTCTAGAGTGCTCATCACCACAGAATCTTCATGCCTCGTAAACATTAATAAATTCATCTTCACTATGAGATGAGAGTGTTATTATCTCCATTTTACAGGTGGGGAAATCAAGACAAAGAGACTTCCCAGAGGTCAAACAGTTAATAGGTAGCACAGCTAGCACTGGAACACAGAACTGCATGACTTCTAAGTGTCTGGTCTAGAGAGCTGAGTGCAGTGTTCTACTGCGGGTACTTCCTAGGATGAACTCTTATGTAGGGAGGCTGTGTGTACGCTGGTCTTTTCCATATCTGCCTCTGTGAATTTGAACCGTTGTCAAGGATTTGAGGAATGTACAATTAATGGCCTCCTGCCAATATTTTCTTTTAAATTACTCAGTATTGAATAAAAATCTGGCAGAAACATTGATCAAACTAAGGTCTTTAGTACGTTGCGAAACCTGTCATTCATAAGACCAGTCTTTTTCTTCCTGAAACTCCATGATTTTTTCCTCTATGTAATTCTATTACTAGAGAAAATAATAATGACAGAAAAATCTCCTGTGTTATCTTTACACAGCCAGAACTCCTCTTCAGGACCTTGTTTTTTGTGCATATTGAATAATGCAGAGAACTCAAGTACAAAGCAGTGTGATCATGTGGTTGAAGACTTTATCATAAAACATAAATGCAAGACGAACAAATTAAGGTTGTGCAGAAAGCCATAAATCCAATATTGCTTCAGCTTCTGGTAATTGACTTTCTAACTCGGTCACTATTTTTTTAATAGTAGCTTTTAAGGTTGCTAGCCTTTTTCAGTAGGAAAAAAAATAAAGATAATTCAACCTCATGCAATAACATGCAAGTCAAATTTGGGGTTGAAAACCTGACACTTGAACTCAGGAACACATGTTGAAAGACTAACTATACTGCTGACAACACAAGATAGCTGGTGCTCTAAGGAAGAGGAAATGGAAAGCTGCTGGTTATGGTCTAATGCTAGTAGCACTTTGTCCCTCAGCCACACTGTCTGTTTTCAGTGTTCCCACTGCAGAATGTTCAGTGGCTGCTGTGGCTTTAACAGTGTTACAACTTTAGTCTTTTATTAGAATGAGCACTGATAATATTTCAAATTGTTCTGGAAGAGAATAGTGACAAATACCTGATGACATTTGAGTAGGTCTCTCTGAAAAGTCTACTCAAAATTTAAATATCTGGTCAATCATTGTTTTGACAGCCCGACATATAATTGCCAGAAGCACAGGGAATACAAGGCAATGGACAAATTTTTTCTTCCAAAGATACATATTTTCTACAAAGTGAATGAAACTTCAGTAGAAAAAAGCATAATACTTCTTCAGCCACAAAGTTTTAGTAGTGCAGAATATTAAATCCCTCTTTCGAACAACTTAAGTGTTAGAAGCCATTAAAATTTGAATAAAGGAGAAAATAATTCTATAACAAAAAATGTTTTGGTCTGCTAAGTACAGGAGCAGTTGGTATTTACTACCTACCTATTACAAGCTGATTTTGAAAGCAATTGATTCCGAGTTTGCTCAGAAGTGCTCTTTCCACTGTTTTCTTCAAAAAACATAGTACAAGAGGATATCACGAGGCTGGACTCCATGGCACACACGTGATGGCAGCCTGCCATCATAGGGATTATCTAATATCACCTAGGGATCATTTAATTATTTAATACCACTCAACTGAAATGAAATACCCGTGCCATTCTGAGAGAGCAGTATTACAATGGGCCCAGGAAAGTCCTACAATACCCAGGAATAAATTGTTTTCTGGAAAGTGTTCAAATTTTTTAGAAGCTCTAATCTTTACAACTGTCTTATCTAAAATCTCTCACTGAAAAAACCTATCCTCCAAGCGCGGAGGGAGTCGTCTTTCCCCAGATTAATATTTTGTGTAGGACATTGAAATGAATATGACTGCATTACATCATATCATATAAATAAAGTTGTAGTGATGTTACTTCTCCTGTTTGAATAACAGTTAATTAAATTGGGAGCAAGAAGTATGCAGGAGGATACAAACATCAAAGTTCATATTCTTACAGATTTGAGGGGAAGAACAGCCACCTAATTAGTTAAAAAAAACTGGGCCCAAATAGACCACATGGGTTCTACCCTACTATTTAAAAGCAAGAGTTTGTAGCCTTAACATCCTTTTTCTTTTCCAGATAGGATGTACAGAGCTGCATTTGCAAGAGAGATAACATGAACAAAGATAAAAATAGTGTCAGCGTCCATTTATGATCCTATAATTCTAAGGTGTCAGTTAACAAAGAAATTGAATACAAAACACATAGAAGTAAAAAAAAAAAAAAGAAAAAAGAAAAAAGCCCAAACCTACAGGCAAACTATGTAGCTTTATGCAAGCTGCATGACTGACATAAGCTATTTACCATTTTATCAGTGACTGAATAATAGAAGCAGGTGTTCCTACTGGTCTAGGTGGAATACTCTCACTAAACATTTTCTAAATCTATCGTTCTTGTATCAGTGATGCATTGTGCTGCTGTATTTTCCAGGGCCTAAGTTATGAAATAAATTCACAATACACCAGCTTAGAATCAACCAGCAATGCTTATATCTCAGGTACTGTAAGCTATTAATTCTTCATTTAGAAGAAAATGAATTCAGATCCTCCAAAGAGATAGTGTATTTAAGTTTTTATGTACAGTGCCTAGCACACTGTCTGTTTGTAAATCATGACAGGAACAATTTCAACAAATTTTACTATCTTCTCATAGAATTCAAAAAGAAGGAAAAAACCCCATAATAACAAGTAATACAATAATTCAAACCCATCTATCTACATGTTTTAAATCACTGTAACTTTCACATACAGTTTTGAATGCTCCTAAACAAATAAACTTATTTGGGAACACCTACAGTACGTTTTTTTTTTTTAATTACAAAACCTGTGGACACAAAGTAAGCATTTATCAAATGCATTCTGAAAAATTATTTACCTATTCTTTTGAGGCATTCATCACTGTGCAGCAAAGATGGTAACAGCACACGTACACAAACATTTCTAGCTTCATGAAGCTTCAGGTGTCTTTATATCCACATTGGTGCTGCCTTTAAGCACAAAGATGATCTTGTTCTTTCAGCCACCATCCCTTGCTGTAACAAAGGCTATTTATTTCTAAAGCTGTAGCTCTAAATAAAGTACTTTCCAAACTTGTTCGCATTTAATTTCCCAATCTATAATTTAGCAACATAAATTTGTTTAAGAAAATTATCAAAATGATAACTTTTAAAATATTTGTTACTGTGTCTTTGAAGCCTTATTAGTAGTTCATCAAATAAGTGGGGTACATCTATATGTTGCAATCTCTTTTACCTATGAAATCACAGGTACATACAGACACTTTGGGAGCAGTGCAAAAAGTACACATTTATAACTGATAAATAAAAATTAACCAGATCTGATTTATCCAGTTTTATGTAACTAGAGATGAAAACAATCCAATAGAACTCTTTATGGAAAAAGAAAGAATAAGCAAAGTAAAATTAGATTATAATGCAACAGAAAGTTGAAAGTGGGACTACAATTGTACACCCTCTCATCTGAATTTCAGAGGATTTAGAAGAGATTTGGAAATGAATGGCTGACAAAGATTTTTGTCAGATTCCAATTTCAATTAGTGTGGTGAATTAGTACCTTCTTGTAGATAATCCCCAAGCTCAATAAACAAAAATATTTTCTTCAAAGAAGAGAACTTTAAACTCAAAATGCAAACTTTCCATTCCTAAAGTACATTCTGTACATTTTTCATTGCTGTGGCCTGTATGTCTGCTTATCAAATTTAATACAATCTAGATTCTTTTATCAACCCTTCAGTCTTTTCTCATATTACCTGATAGTCTGGCTTATTTAGTTCTTTACTACATTTGCACTTAATTTTTATTTCCTTTTGCTAATTATTGCTCTTGTATATAACATCAAAAATGCTGTCTCCTTTTACCACTTCTTAGCCTTGTATGACACTGTGACACTCAAATCCACTACAGAGCAAGCAAGAATTAAAAGCCAAGTCTGTGACTTATATATTATGACTTAATAGCTTCTTATAAGAAGTGTGTGGCAGCTCTACACATAGGGCACAAATCTTCTCCACCATATGTGTGACCAATGAGCTGTTGCTGTCTTTCCACAGGTGAGGGTGTTCCAAGACCTTTGATTTTGTTGGTGGCAATGGTGTGGCAAGTTCTGAACAGCTATGAAGGCATTTGGCATAGAGAGCAACAGACATTCTAGAATACCTTATAGAAACCCTTTCGAACATAAGGGTGGCTTTCAGATTAAGCAAATGTGTTTTTAAAGGACATTTCTCTGCTGAAAATTTTAAGAAAGCAAAAAAAACTCACCTTTGTCTTTTTGTTAGACAGAAAGATGAAAAAACGAGCTCACCTTTCTACTTAATCCTCTGTGACCCACATTCTGAACTGTCTGACCACCTCTAGATTCATTCCATAGAGGGAAATGATGGATTTTGTGCAAATATTTTCTGCTGTCTTGTTTAAAAATCCCTCTTCACATCCCCTCTCTATCTGCAATGAGTCCACTGCCACAGGAATACTGTTCCAGAGCTGCAATTGGGCTAGAAAGCAAGGGCTGGAATGGAAGGGTATTGAGAGACACATGCAGATGTGCTCTTGGTGCTCAATGTGACTGTTTTTTCTGTTTTTCCATGAGTGAGTACTGGATGGAGGATGACAAGTCCTTTTTTGTACTTACTGAGGCAGGTTTTGCCTTTCCAAACGCATGGCTAGTGCTTATGTGGGCTTTTGCTGGGCTTTGCACACTTCAACAATCTCAGCATCCTACGTCTCATGCTGTAAAAGTCTGTCTGTGCCAAGGAGAATGCAGTGTTCCTTGGTGCCACAGGACACAGCAGACAACTGTGTTTTGAAGCAGAAGCATACCCCAATGCCCAGAAAAAAAAGGAGCACTTCTTTGCTCTGGAAAGAATATTCACCCTGAGATTGATACTTGTTACCCAGTAAAACACTCCCTGGTAGATGCTCAAGTGTTTTCACTGTTTTCAGAAGTGTCTACGGGTTCAGGTTTTCCAGGGAATATTTTATTCTGGAAAAAAAAAAAACAAAAAACAACCCAACAAATTCTAGCTGCAGCTTCTTAACCAAAAAGATATGGATATGGACACCATGCACAGAATACCTCTGTGTGTTTCTCAGTGGGACAGAGTACAATTTAATCTGTGCATGTACTAAAAGTCAGAGAGAGTTAACAAACACCTCTTTAATTCCTGGAGCATTTTACTATGTTGCCTACTGGTTTATGGTCCCTGGAGAAGAGCTTAAAGTTTTATGAACATTCAAAACAAATTTCTATTAGAGTAAGAACCACCTGTTACAGATGTCTTTTTAATAACTCTCTTGGAGTATACTAGAGGTGACTCAATTAAATTAGTTTGAAATGTGTGGTTATTCTTGTCCAATAAACACTTTATTGAGAGTCCTTTGTGCTCACAACCAGCCTTGGAACAAACCATTTCCAGTTGCAAGTCAAGACAACACCAGCCCTTAATGTTTTAAAAAACAAATGGTTTAACAATTGGGAGCTAATTGTCACAGTGGGACAGCCTGGGATGCTTGTAATCAGGCCTGTATTGTCACAATTAATTTTCATATTGTAGCACAATAACCTCAGGAGCCCTTTTGAATTAAAAGAAATCTCACTTTATGTTCATAGACGCTCAGTCTACGCACTTTAAATCAGATTCAGTAATTTTAGACCACCTTAATCTCCTCAAAATCAACAGTCAACATTTTCTTGCCCTGTCTAGGAACGACACTTTAGCAATAAAATCCCATTTGCAAAAAATGGATGGGATACATTCTGTGGCAAATTACTTGTAATATTTTACAGATTTACTCCACTACACATTTACTACAAATCTTACAAAATCAGCACTTATTTAAACCACAGGCGTGTTTATAGACAAGATGCTATTGTAAATCACAGCCAGGATCCAACTGGTAAAATAAACTTACTTGCGAAGAGATATCTCTTCTATGAGTATGCTAATAAATCCAAACCTAAGTTCCAACGTATCTAAATTCAGGGTACAACAGTGTCTGAGAGTTTTTGAAATAAACTATTTTCCATTCACTCAGTCTCACCTTCTCCATGTTTTCCCTAATTTATTTTCAACTAATCCTATAATACTACTAAGACTTCTAACGAGGAAAATTATAAATATATTTAAGCAATAGCAATTTAAATTACTTAAAGCAACATTGTCCAAGCTTCAGATAATGAAAGCTGCAAAAGAAGCTCTCAAAGCTTCTTCTTTTGTTCACAATTGTCCAGACAGCAAACGCTTTTCCCAGTTTGGTATGCCTCACAGCCCTTAAAAAAGGCCTGGTTCTACCACAGAAGGGTCATCAATTCCTAGAAAGCCTTTTTAACAACCTGCAAGAATCCTGAAAAACACAACTATGCCAGCTAAGCTGAAAGTGTTTGGTCCCACTTACACAGACACTGGCTTTCATCTGTCCTTTTAACAAATCGAAGTAAGCCAGAAAATTAAAAAAGGTCATATATTCACTGGCTCCTGTTCAGGGAAGAAATTATATGATCAGTCAAAACAATATCTGAATTGTTCTTAAATCGGTTTGCAGATGCAAGTTCCTCACAATTCATTCTGAATACAACGTTTAGGTGAAATTTTTTTTCCCACCTATGAAAAAAATGTCTAAATCACTTTTTCTGCACTAGGCCAAGACTGTTAGGGAAAATCCTACTTATTAAACCAGCCGTAATGGAATTTCACAATAAATTCCAAAGACAAAGAAAGCAATTTTATCAACTACTTTTTCAGAGATCATGTTAAGTTGCTTCTCTTATGGTAACAAATCAAGTAAGTACACCCACCTCATTAAGAAAATATACTTAAGAAGTAGCTGGAGTATCCTAATTATAATTTTTTCTTGTAAAATAAAAATTACTAAAGCCTAAAGCACTTACTTTATGTTTGTTTGNTTCATGAAAAACAAAGAAAAAAACCCACCCCACCCCAAATCTCAAAACAAACAGTGTGACTTGTTATTATCCCAGGAGTTTCTGGGTAATGAAAAAAAAAAATCTCATGATGACTGCCCTTTATGCACCTGACCTCTTGACCCAGGTTGTTCGTTCAGAACTTTGTGCATTCCTGCCTGGGCTTTCCACATCTTAAATATTCTAGCTGGTGTTTTTCCCGCTGGCTCTTAAGGAGAGAGTTATTGTTAAATAAATAATAATAAAAAAAAAAAGGACTCAAAGACTAATCATAGAGGAAATGAGAAAATGAGCTAGATGGACAGCCAGAATGGATCATTAAGTCAGGACAACATCATCAGCTTTAGAATCAGTAAACAGAATCCGAACATTATTTGGACACCATTATGCAGTATGAAATGGAATTTTTGCTCAAGATGGTTTGCAGCCTTGAAACAGAAGGAGGAAGACTTGATTTTATTTTGTAAGATTTTAGTTCTGATTTGTACTGTTAATTTTGGATAAACATAACACTTTTTTTTTTTTCCTAATTTGTGTGGAGTAAACAATGACATTCAGTAATCATGTTCTTAAGAAAAAAACATATAATATGCCCCTTTGGTGGAGCAGTTTTTAAATTCTAATAGAATTTCAAGGTTATTATCTATTTCAGATCAACACTCGAGGTCAGAGTTCACAGCAGCCAGAATTTACAAACCTCCAATGGGTTTTGATTGACAGCAATCAGCATCTCCTCAGCATCACTGAGGGAACAAAGTACAGGTCAAGACAGCAGGCGATTTCATCTGTCATTTTTAATTATCTAAATGATATTCACAGACAAAACCTTTCCCATCCATCAGGGCATCGCATTACCATAGACAATGTTTGTTTAAAGAAGAGGCCATAAAATCAAACAATTATGAATGCAGACAAGCCTTGCTATTGACTGCATAAATAATCAAGTGAGATTTCCAAAACTCTCTGCTAATGAATTGGTAGATTGCTGGCAGGAAGTGGCAAGTAATAATACAGACAACAATCTAATGTTCTTATTGACTTTTACTAAAGCTTAGCTACAGTAGCAAAGATCCAAAAATGACGTCAAGTAAGGTTTCCATAGGAGCCGTATTGATATCAGTACACTGCTAAAATACAAGTANAAATCAGCACTTATTTAAACCACAGGCGTGTTTATAGACAAGATGCTATTGTAAATCACAGCCAGGATCCAACTGGTAAAATAAACTTACTTGCGAAGAGATATCTCTTCTATGAGTATGCTAATAAATCCAAACCTAAGTTCCAACGTATCTAAATTCAGGGTACAACAGTGTCTGAGAGTTTTTGAAATAAACTATTTTCCATTCACTCAGTCTCACCTTCTCCATGTTTTCCCTAATTTATTTTCAACTAATCCTATAATACTACTAAGACTTCTAACGAGGAAAATTATAAATATATTTAAGCAATAGCAATTTAAATTACTTAAAGCAACATTGTCCAAGCTTCAGATAATGAAAGCTGCAAAAGAAGCTCTCAAAGCTTCTTCTTTTGTTCACAATTGTCCAGACAGCAAACGCTTTTCCCAGTTTGGTATGCCTCACAGCCCTTAAAAAAGGCCTGGTTCTACCACAGAAGGGTCATCAATTCCTAGAAAGCCTTTTTAACAACCTGCAAGAATCCTGAAAACACATCTATGCCAGCTAAGCTGAAAGTGTTTGGTCCCACTTACACAGACACTGGCTTTCACCTGTCCTTTTAACAAATCGAAGTAAGCCAGAAAATTAAAAAAGGTCATATATTCACTGGCTCCTGTTCAGGGAAGAAATTATATGATCAGTCAAAACAATATCTGAATTGTTCTTAAATCGGTTTGCAGATGCAAGTTCCTCACAATTCATTCTGAATACAACGTTTAGGTGAAATTTTTTTCCCCACCTATAAAAAAAATGTCTAAATCACTTTTTCTGCACTAGGCCAAGACTGTTAGGGAAAATCCTACTTATTAAACCAGCCGTAATGGAATTTCACAATAAATTCCAAAGACAAAGAAAGCAATTTTATCAACTACTTTTTCAGAGATCATGTTAAGTTGCTTCTCTTATGGTAACAAATCAAGTAAGTACACCCACCTCATTAAGAAAATATACTTAAGAAGTAGCTGGAGTATCCTAATTATAATTTTTTCTTGTAAAATAAAAATTACTAAAGCCTAAAGCACTTTATGTTTGTTTGATTTTTCTTATTAAGGCAAGCATGTAAAACCATGAGTGTTTAATTTCCCAAAGTTTGACAATTACTATTCCCAGTAAATTTAAAATTACAAACCACCGATTATATCAAAATATAATTTCAAAATACTTTACCCCCTTGTTTCATGAAAAACAAAGAAAAAACCCACCCCACCCCAAATCTCAAAACAAACAGTGTGACTTGTTATTATCCCAGGAGTTTCTGGGTAATGAAAAAAAAATCTAATGATGACTGCCCTTTATGCACCTGACCTCTTGACCCAGGTTGTTCGTTCAGAACTTTGTGCATTCCTGCCTGGGCTTTCCACATCTTAAATATTCTAGCTGGTGTTTTTCCCGCTGGCTCTTAAGGAGAGAGTTATTGTTAAATAAATAATAATAAAAAAAAAAAGGACTCAAAGACTAATCATAGAGGAAATGAGAAAATGAGCTAGATGGACAGCCAGAATGGATCATTAAGTCAGGACAACATCATCAGCTTTAGAATCAGTAAACAGAATCCGAACATTATTTGGACACCATTATGCAGTATGAAATGGAATTTTTGCTCAAGATGGTTTGCAGCCTTGAAACAGAAGGAGGAAGACTTGATTTTATTTTGTAAGATTTTAGTTCTGATTTGTACTGTTAATTTTGGATAAACATAACACTTTTTTTTTTTTCCTAATTTGTGTGGAGTAAACAATGACATTCAGTAATCATGTTCTTAAGAAAAAAACATATAATATGCCCCTTTGGTGGAGCAGTTTTTAAATTCTAATAGAATTTCAAGGTTATTATCTATTTCAGATCAACACTCGAGGTCAGAGTTCACAGCAGCCAGAATTTACAAACCTCCAATGGGTTTTGATTGACAGCAATCAGCATCTCCTCAGCATCACTGAGGGAACAAAGTACAGGTCAAGACAGCAGGCGATTTCATCTGTCATTTTTAATTATCTAAATGATATTCACAGACAAAACCTTTCCCATCCATCAGGGCATCGCATTACCATAGACAATGTTTGTTTAAAGAAGAGGCCATAAAATCAAACAATTATGAATGCAGACAAGCCTTGCTATTGACTGCATAAATAATCAAGTGAGATTTCCAAAACTCTCTGCTAATGAATTGGTAGATTGCTGGCAGGAAGTGGCAAGTAATAATACAGACAACAATCTAATGTTCTTATTGACTTTTACTAAAGCTTAGCTACAGTAGCAAAGATCCAAAAATGACGTCAAGTAAGGTTTCCATAGGAGCCGTATTGATATCAGTACACTGCTAAAATACAAGTAGTTAACTCCTGACCTCAGAGTAGGACCAGCAATCCCCCGTGAGAGAGCTGAAACACTAACAGTACAATACATCATGAGCTGAGTCAACAGCCTCAGGGCTCCAGCAGTGTTACTGCACTGGAAAGGGTCCCTTCCTTCGTTTGCTGTGGAACAGCCTGATCCACAATAATTCACCTGCAATCCCCAAAATAACTCCATTTGAGTCTATGAGTAAATAACCATCTGCAAACTGAAACTGAAATTGTATTTAATGCTGTTATAAAAAAATACGGTGTGTGGAACACAGTCTCATGGAATGGACTCACCTTTCTCATCTGGATGTTCCTAACAGCTTAACAAATTCACAGTTTAAAGGCCAGAATCACAGGTGACATAAATTGCCATGTTTGTTGCTTCATTTAACCATCTCATTAACTGTAATCACAGGTAACAAGCTGAACCAAATTTTGATGAAAGTATTGGTTTCATCAATCAGAAAAAGCCAACAAGGTGAAACTAGTAAGAATCCCTTTCCCTGGGTCTAAGAAGCTGACATGAAACCTCCTCAAGGGAAATTAAAAAATCAAAAAAAAGGCACAGAAAGATGATACAGGAAGTGTGCAGTCTGTCTCTCTTCAGCGGGGCAAAGCTTAAGATGCCTTTTCTCCCACTAGGAAATACTGGAGAAGGATTTCCTCTGGGTAAAGGAATTAGGGTTGACACCAGATGCACTGTCAAGACAATAGCCTGGTAGGTGTACAATACAAAATAACAGTGAAAGCTTTTGGCAAAGCCCTGGAGGACGGTTATTGAGACAGAGAGAGAATAGCAGAAACCTTTCCCTTCATTAACACATGTAGACCTGATTGCTGTCAGCATGCAATTCTGGTTTCTTTCACCTGAAAACACGTCACTAACTACAAGTGTCCCACTTTTGCTCATATGATGTCCCTGGAACTGTTTTGGCAAACAGTATGAAGCAAAAAAGTAGTTTTGTACTTCAGAATCCCAGCAGTTTCTCCTGCCAAACAAAATAAGCCAGTCTATGTTTGCAAAATCTTTAACTGCCAGCTGTGTTTCTGGGACTGTCCTTCACATCCGTTGTATCTGAATAAGCCCAAACTAGTTCATTGATGGTCTCATTCACATTTTTCAAATCTTTATTAGCTCTTATTAATCTTTCACAGGTGTCAAAGAAGGAAACTGGACTGATTTCAATGGGATTTCAAAAAGGAAGTTTTTAAAAGGGAAAATGAGAAAAGCTCGGGATCCAAAAACATAAAAACTATCATTACAACTGGTCTTGGTTCACAGGAAAAAAAAAAAAGTGATATCTAATTAGTCCCACATAACCCACCTCTTGGCCTAAAAATTAGTGAAAAACTCTTTTACTTCCCCTTCAGCACCACCTCACCCCCACACATACTGCCCAGCTTTAATTATCCTCAAGGAGTACATATGAATCTCACCAACTTGGCCATGAAGACAAAACAGACCTGACAGATTGTATCCTTCTAACTGAAATGTGCCCACTTGAATGCATAATTTGTATATAGTGCAAGACACATGTAAATTTTAGGTTGCATGGTGGAACTCCTTCTAAAAACTCACTCTGAATTTCTTCTCAGTGGCTAATGCAGTACGGTTTGTTTTCTCACCAGATAACCAGGCAACAGACACATTAAGCTGCAGCAAGGGCTTAAATCTCCTAGAACTGAGACTTTCAGTTCAAGTTCCATGAGTGCAGGTTTTGAGTCTGGAATTCCTGGTAAGTATTTGCCCTCATCAGCTCACAAAGATGACTGTGTTACCCTAAATTCACCACCAATAGATGTCTGATATAATGCATTTTTGTCAGTAGAAGTCAGTCTATATCTAACTGGAGGGAAGGCACTGCCAGCCTTAGTAAAAACTACAGTGCAATGTTACAAATTCCTAAGTTCCAACGAAAAAGTTAATTATATCTCAGTTCAGATCTAGAGAACTTTTCTGTAGCTGTATATTTCAATGGAGAGAGACACATGTAATTCAGATGCCCATTCACGGTTCTGGGTCATGGCAAGCTCAGAGTTTCTAGAGAAACAGACACAACCAACAACTGCACTGAGATTATTCTAACTACAGGTGTTCCTGTACAAGACACCTTTAGCAATTACTGCTAAAATGGCACACGCATCAGCTTCATAACCACTTGTTATAAAACAAGCAATGGTTCTTCCAAATAAGAAGAATTTTGGTCTATGCATTTTACCTGGAAGCTTTTGCCAATCTTTTATTTATTTTTCAAATTTAATACTATGCTTTATTGAGATTTACCCTTTCTTTCCCATAAAGACTACTTTTTGTAAAGCCAGCTTTATAAAAGAAGCTTAAAGTTTACATTCACGTTGCCATAATATATTTTTACATTATTTTAAGTCCCATGGATAAATATCTCAGGCTTGTTAGAAAGACATCTCATTTCCCCTAGGAAAATGTACTGCTTTTTAAAAATCTTAAAATATATAAAAAATATTAAAAATGTTCTTTGAAGAATGGCTCTCTAAAGTATTAAGTTGTGTTTAATAATATTCCTTCTTTTACTAAAGCAATCATTTACACCATGGACAGTCTGAATTAAAATAATCCATCATTGCATCATGCTTAGTTGCAGGCAGTGACATGAAGAATGCCATGGCAACAAACCAATGGAACTACAGAAGTTTCATAGTGTCAACAGGAACAGGGAGTCTCAGCTAGGTGACTTTCTCAGAGAGAAAGCTGGCAATATTTATAGAGAATCATTACTTTTAGAAATTATGTTTATAAATGTTTTTAGAAGGACACAAGCCAGTTTTGATTAAGAGACAATTCTGAAGAAGAATGGAAGTATTTGGTTTCAGAACTTAACCCTGAATCTCCACTGGAAGTAAATAAGTATTAATGCAAAGTTCGTATGAGAGATCTTGACCTGACAGTGTAGGCAATATAGACACAATTGTTCTCAATGAATTCATTATATTCTTTCTCCTCTTGATACCAGCAGTCATAAACTGTTTCCTGGGGAAATCCTATGTTACAGGACACTTTGGATTTCAGTCTTTTCATAGTTATCTTCTAAAATATAAGGCTAGACTTCCAAAAGAAAATTAAAGCATGTGATTACTGACTTAAGAATTTATTTCAGGCTTTCTATAGGTTGGTTACCCAAGAAATAAGTGACTAGCTAAAGTTCTTTCAGCAAGACTGTAACCAAACTTAAATACTTAAAATATCTCATTCAATGGCACCATTATTCTAGCATTGCAAGTCGCAATATTCCATGTTTCAAATCACAGAAGCCAGGAAAAATGACTAAATTGAGAAAGCCTCCGCTACATGAAAATAATTCCACTCTCAAGGAATATTTTTTTTTCTGAAACTATTTTAAAGGTTTGCAAAGCTATCTGGAAAATGCAATATAAGGAGAATGGCATCAAAGTTGTGTTACGGTTTCATTAGACACTGATATTACTTCTTCATTAATAACAAAACAAAAAAAATCTCAATACAAAACCTTGTGATGACAATAGGCAGGTACTTTTCAAGTCAAATCAGTGTAGAAGGGTTTAGCTAGTCCAATTAGAAAATGTCCTATCTCACATGGCTCAGTGGTTACATATCATCGTCACATGAATAGAACTCAAAATACATCATCAAAGACTATAACAGAAAAAAAGAGTCAAACAGAAAATAACTCTCTTCTTAGAAGCAGAAATCAGAGATATATTCTTGCACAAAATAAAATAAGAAACTCATCTTGAAATAAATGAATCAATGAATGATTTTGTTATATTGATGGGAAACTATTAAAAAGAGACAATTTGAAGGAGGAAATCTTTCTACCTATAATTAAAGTTATGCTGTTTTACAAAAGCTTTTTCAATACCATGATATATTCAGTCATTTTCCCTCAGCAGCTCATGATATTCAGTCCTGGATACTATTTCTTTAATTATTATCATAATCTTCTGTTTCTGCTTACATGCACCTATTAAGAGAATCATTTAAGCACTTTTTAACTCAATCATTACTTAGATGTAGAGGTAAATTTAAGCACAGCAAACAATTCCAAACAAGTTTATCATAAATGATTGCCCAGATGGACAATATGTGCTTTCAGGAGTGCAAAGTTTTCAGCTCTGGTCCATTAATAGTGATATAAATCAGGAGCATTCATGGAAGTCAGTGGAAGTCAGTTCTAAAAGAAATGAGCAGAGCCACAGGATTGGATTGCTTGCATTTTTGAGGACCACACAGTGGATGACATTTCCTGCTTCTTAACAAAGCTTTAAAAGTCAGAGAAGTAAACTTCCACTTAGTGTCATAAATTTCAGAGGGAAAAGGTCTTATGACCTTTGGCAGCTTATACTTTTCTAAAATAATAAAGCTTGTAAGACTCAAAGGTTATGTTGAGGGGTTCAATTTTTTTTCTATTTGAGAACTTCTGCTTTTTCACAAAAAAAAAAAAAAAAAAAAAAAAAAAGAAGCATTTCTGGAGTTTAAGCCTAACATTGAAATGCATTCTCATACATTCAATCAGTTCTGTACCCTGAAAAGGTCTGCCTAAAAATATGCTCCAAATTTCTACCTTTTTACTCTCTTATGCAACTGAAAAAGTGTTCCTTCTTTCAGAGTAAAATTTCAGTTATATGCAAATGAACAGCTTAAGTAAGATTCAAAATGTCATTGTCATTGCAGTCATTATGTATTTTTTAAATTTCAGAGAGGAATGCATCTGGGCTTGTTCTTCAGCACAACCAGCAAAATAACAACACAAACCATTTCTTAAACCACTGAATTCTTTCCAACAAGAGATTTTTCCAGGGAATCAACTCCATAGGTTTATCAACCTCTTTCCCCTAATATAAAATGTTTATTTCTTATGTAATGCCTAAAATATTTTGTAAGAAAGATGATGGTGACAGACATCTTCAGCATCTCCAAAACTGTATATCACAACTCACAACAGGACAATCAAATAACTAATATTCAAAGTATGACATATAGTAATGACAAACTGAAAAACAAAGTCTATTGTACAAAAAAAAGCAAGCTAGTTTCTTTTTTGTGTTTTAATTAGATGTCTCTTTTTAGCTCAAGATAAGTTAATAAAGACATAACTAGTGGGTTAAAACAATAAAAAAGGCATTGTGACTTCTCTTTCTCTCATATTTCTGATTTTTTAAATTTTGAAGCATTTCCCTTTTAAAACATACTCTACACTATTCCTCTACCAATCAGTATTGGTACAAGCTGTAATGGAAAACACACTTCATAAAGTCACATCTTTAAGAGAAGTATTCTTGTTGATTTTGTTAATAACATTGTAAACCAAAAGTAGATAATTGCTAAAATGCAATGAAATTCCCAAGGTAGAACCATTAGGCCATATAAGTTTCAAATGACTAACATTTTATACACTAGCCTAATGGATTAAGAATTATTGGCTACTTATTTTAAAGGACAACCACTTTTTATTTAAAGAACTATGAGGTACATGCTTCACTGTCAGCAATCCTTCCAGTACCGTTCTCTTTTCAGAACACAGCAGACTTCTACAGCCCTCTAGACTTAGAAGATCAGCTCCCAAGAATCCCTACAGGCCACATGAATTCTGTATTAGAAAGATCTGACCAGAAGTTATCAATATAAAAATGCACCAGGAAAGCTGTGCAGGAGAGCTGATAAAAACAGCATGTGCCCATGTTCACAGCCTACTCCTTTCTCTCTGTGAAGAAACAGCGATCTAGACTATTCAAGGGTGAATCCATCTCTGGCATTTTGACCACATAATGCTTACAATGAATTTAGTATAAGGATCTAAGTCAGGCAAAAAATTAATGTTCCAATCATATACACATCCTCCCCTGAAGGAGATTGTAGGTAATTAACAGGGTGGTTTAAGCATAGTTTCCAAGTTCTTTGACAGCTTCACCATGTAAAAGAGTCCAATGCTAAGTTTCTTAGTCCTAGAGCGTCCTTGATGCTTCTTGGTGTCAAGAGTTCATTTTTCTATTCCAAACTCTCTGGACAACAGCCCTCTCACTAGCTTAAACAAGTGAAAAGTAGCATGGGATAAATAAATATTTTTTTATTATTAATATTATTATAGAATTACTGAAGGAGAAAATACTGAGGGAGAGGGGAGGCAGAAGCCCTTATCTCTGTTGCAGGATTTTCTCACTCTCTGAGATTGCTCAGTGTGGCACGAATGGATTTAGCCTTCATGGAGTTTATGAAACTGGGACAGTATGGAAAGAGAACTTTGTTAAAGAGAAGTTATTTTGGGGTTTCTGGAGATCAAGGCTGACTCAGGAACTCATACCAATTCTCCCATCAGAATGAGCAGGTAAATATCAACAAAGTCGCTTCTCTGCATAAGAAAAAAACACCTGTAAGTTCCAGACTTTTCAGAAGCTTTTTATTTTTTTTTTTGGCATTTAAAAATTACTCTCATTTCCTCCTTGTGCTGCTGCTTTTTACACGCCTGCATAAGCAGAAAGCCTTATGCATCCCAACCTTGCCGTGAATGGAAAGAGCCCTCACAGAGTCTCGCAGGACTTCTTTCGACCTAAATTGGCCTTTCAAACATAACAGCATTGCTTCAGAAGACTTGGCTTATCCTTTCAGCGACTGTGCTGGCTGAGATCTCCAACTCATTGGGAATAGAGAATCTGCTCCAGGTTGGGAGCCAACTGCTGGTGTAACGCTGACAGCTGCGGGACCCATATGCCCAGGCCTGGGTATATCACTGGCATCTGGATGTCAGCTTTCCTTTTCTGGCTCTGCTGCTAAACCCGATTGTCTGGCTGCTGTGGGTCAGCCTGCTGCTGCCCTGTAGTCATGTTTTGTGGATTACTCAGTGGCTCCTCTCTATTAAGGAGTACTATCTGAGCATAGTATGCATCCCTTAATGCTTTCATAGGCCACCACACATCTAATTCCAGTATTTCTATTATTCCTGGTGATTTCAGCACAGATGATTAAATCTTGCAGGTGCAGCAAATCTGTAGAATGTGTAAATGTTAATTTTCTATCTAGTGGCTAGGAAGTTATGCTGATACCATCCACTACTTTTTTAATCCTAAAAATTTTTTTATTGCTAGATATACTGTTCGGAGTTGCGAGTGTAAGATTTGAATGACCAGAAAGACATTTCTACAAAGAGGAAAACACATATCATTAAAAAGCTCTGTAATAGTAAAAAACCTAAACAACAAACAAAACCTATGTAAAAATCTTACAAAATACTATCAACATCTACTTAGATATTTGCATGTGTCACCCTGGCAGGCACATTCTGAAACTAAAAGAAATAAAATGCCTTTTAAGTAAAATTCTGTGCTCTGCTCTTGCTACTGCTCTTTCTTAGTTGCTCTGAAAAAGAGACTTTATCCCTGAAAATGAAAAGTATTGACCTAAGTACTCATGAACAAACATTGATAATTCTCTTAAATTAATAAATATCAGCCATTTCCTTAGGCAAGACATAGGAAAAGCTACTTTCTGTTTAAATTTGGAGTCTACCAAAACCAGAGCCTCTCCATGGGAAAGGTCACTGAATCTCATTCTAGAATAAGGCTTAATGGTATATACACTCCTTTATCCAGTAATAGCAGCTACAATCACTTCATGCCAAGCCTCCTACATGTAGATAATTTATACCCTCATCAGGAATAATCTATCTGGGAGTTGGGGGAACTTTTGTAGAATGAAAGCCAAATGCTGCTAATTGGCCTTGGCAAACACTGGAAAAGTGGGGGGCAGTGCAAAGCCAGTAGCCTAAATGTGCAAGGACTAGACATGCAGCAGGAGCCCAGCCTTACGTGGCCTAAAATGCAGCCTAAAATGCAAATGTGTGGAATCTTAAGGAGACACAAATGAGAATCCCTAGGATGGCCTCAATGCAATGCCAGTGACAAGAGCAGGAAGGTGTATTTTCTCCTGCTAGCCAGCTGACATACAGGTTCAATCTTTCACAGGCACAGCTTTAGGAGCCTACAACTAGGTGTTTAACTAAAATACCCATTTTTTTTTTTTTTTATGCCAGCTGCAAAACATAAGAATTAATAACTACAAGAAAGTAAATGCAAAAACCGTTTTAAATTTTGAGGATATTAAGGTTGGGTCTATAATACAAAAAAATCAAGTATTTTTTTCTTGCTTTGACAATACAACATTATATCCCTGAAAATTTGAACTGTTTCATACCTTCTTAAATACATTCTGAGAAATGTTATTTATGTTTAGGCTATCTAATAGCTTTTCTTCAATGGGAGGATCATATTAAGCATTTGATTCTGCTTGACTACATAATTTGTAAAGGATGAAAACCACTGCCTTGATCATGACTGTTTCAGATATGTAAATGTAAAAATTATTTGAGAGAGAGAACAAAAAAAGAGGCAGCAAGTTTAGCAGAACAGTCTTTCAATGATATTTTTTCACGTCCCAAATATTTTGTCCTCAGAATTACCAGAGTGCTTACTCTTATTTCCAGAATTGCCTGCTGACCATATACTGTCCATAATTAAGCCTTAAATGCAAAACCATAACAAAAATACATTTTTAATGTAAAATTTTGGTTGCTTTGAATACTGAGTCCAGAATTTCAATTTAAATCTCACCGGTAAATGACCTTCTTAGAGACTGTACAGAGGAAGTCTGAGATTCTCTACTTCATGTCTGCTAGATATCAAGGCTCTACTAAAAGTCTAGCTTCGTTTCATTAATTTTCAACAAAGCTAACACTATTTTTCATGCTTTGGACTATGAAGCATTTGCTGTTAGCCTGAAGAAAACTGACCAGTCCCATAACGGTAGTGTGCTCCTCCAAATCTTTTCACCTGATGTCATTTTTGGAAAAGCAAAAAGCCAGGTGGCTCTATCGATGGGCTAAGAGACAGCTCCTACAGCTAAGGTGTCCCCTGTAACAACTGTTCTCTACTCTAGGACTCTCTTGCATTGTGAGGAGGACTTCTGAACTCCAGACACAGACATACACCCATCACAGATTTTTCTTTCTCCTTAGTGTGCATTAAAGGCAGCTAAACCACCACCTCTCTGCTAAAAAACCCAAAAGAATGAAATCATAATGATTAAAATCTTTCTGTTGAGCAGAAGATCAGTTGAAGGGAAGAGCAGAATAACAAATGCAAAGTGCAAAGCAAGCTAATGATACACACTTTAAGTCACTAGCTGTAATAAATAGGTAGGATACGATTTACAGTGCATTAAATCAAACCTGAGTTTTGTGAGACTCTATCAAACAAGTATAGTTCTACAGTAACCTAAAATGGGACATATCTATATAGGAATCTCCTTAAAGGGGAAGAAATGCAAAAGGAGAAAATTCCTTGGCTAAGTGCTGTGCAAAATTGACAGAGTCCAGCCTAAATTCGCAGCTTTTGTGACCCTATTGTGTGTGTGTTCCTAAATGTGATACCATGTAATTACACATAACTACTGCACTTGTGGAAATACCTTTTTTCCCATAGTTCCTTTTTTAATTTCTGTACAGGTAGAAATTCTAATAAAATGACATTTTAGCAGCAACTAATAGAAACAACCATTTAATCAGCTTTTGAGATAATATACTTCAGAACAGAGAGTATGCTCTACAAGCCCGACTCATTTATTTCAACAATATTTGTATATCCTTAAATGTTATGTACTTAAAAGTCTGTAAAGGTGGTTACACTTTCCAAGTAAATCTAGGAAAAACAGAGCTAAACCTTCAGTTTTTATAGCATTGGGGAAGTTTGAATGCATAGGTTCCATATCAATATTTAATTTTCTATTTATTTAGGCCTCACAGTTGGAAACAAACAAGCAAGAAAACAAAAAGTGACTAGCAGATACCTGATATGATGAAACAACTCAGAGTTAAAAGAAGCCTTAAACAATAGCATTCACATGAATCTCAGCTGTCCAGGATCCATTTAAGGGTTTTCTGTATTTAGACTAAACTCCTACCCTTTCCCAGCTCCCAGGTAAAAAGAGGGCACAGAGCGCTGCCCGTCACACCCATTGCAGAGGGGTATGAATGATGTTTAAAGCCTATTTCTAGTGTTTTATTTTTATAGGACCTGAAACGAGAAATATTTGAAATGTTTGAAACTGTCATCAATTGTTGGAACCCAGGGGGTTCCTATGAAGCCTTTGGCCGACCCAAAACC